>CM061920.1:343389513-343540016 GCA_031002005.1 Vandiemenella viatica | reverse complement strand
GCATACATCATCACAACATATGTGGTAGATATGTTGTCTATTTGATATTTCTTCGGTAAAATAGAACATTTTAACTATTTGTCGTGACAAAAATGAGTGAATCGTATGTCATAGAAATTTCGTGTTTACAAAGTACAATTTCAAATGATATTAAATATAAAAATTATTTACATATCAATCAATAAAACTTACTGCTTCCAATCATTATTTTTAGTTTTAAAAGTTGCACAAGACATTTCAACGATTAAATCCAAGTTTTAGATGTCTTTCCCAGTGGAAGTTAATTCTCTTAACACGTCGTTTAAATTTTGAAATGAAAGTGATATTTACTTGAAGTGATAGTTTCTGTTTACAGAAATCGTTGATGAGACCTCCATTGCATTTTGTGTGTTGCCAAATAAACTTCCTTGCGTGATTTTGATTTACCCATGTCTCGTCAAGGTAGATGACAGGTCCAAGAGGATGTTCCTTCCTGAAATCGTGAATTTTTCTTAAAAATGAGGCCCTGCAACAATGTCTGTTTTTCTCGGTGAATGTTTTTCTTTGGAGAAGAAAAGAATGAACCTAGAACACTCAGCTGGGCTTCGCTACACACACGTTGCACTGTTCGTAACAATATGCTGCACGCCTCTGCCATCAATTTTAGCGGTTCCCTAAAAAGTATATTAACTTTCTCTTCAGAGTTTTCTAACATCTTAAAAAATTATACACACAAAAAATAATTGTTTTTGACTGTCGCCTAATGTAACAACTATCTGACGCCATTTCACTTACAGCATATTATAACGGTATCAGAATAAACACGACAATACTGCGACAAATGACAGTGCCTGTAGGGAGCGGTCTGCTCGGAAGGGAAGGCATCTGGAGGGGGTGGTGAGGTGAGGCGTGGGGCGACGGGCACATGAACCTTGACGCGCCAGATGAGAGCGATGTAGTATAGTCTTTCTTCTCATAGTTAGTTACTTTTTGGAAAGTTTCCAGCTGTTTCACAGTGAACTGGTCAACATGCTTCATGTTTATGCTCCCAATGGCATTCTATGCACATGTAACAATGCCCTAGATTGACATATTGGCAGGTACTGGAGCAAATTTGAGTCATTAGCAGGGTGTAGCTATTCTCCAGTTTAGTTCACAACAGTGTTCTTTGTCTACTTCTTGTTTATTTCTGGGTATTGTAAATTTTGGTCTTTTCGATATTGCACATGTGATTTGTCTTTGTTTCATCTGGATCCAAAATACAGATTTTGCAGAGACTTTATCTAGAGTTGTCCAGTCAGAGTAGGAAAGAAGGCTGGTGGAGATGGAGTATCTTATCCTCCATGTGGGCCATGCCACTTCTGGTCTGATGTATCCTCTCTTGCAACAATGAGAAATCCATCTTTTGCAGAATTTTGAAGGCGGCTCTTGTGTTGATGTGGTGGCGTATTTGAGAAATGATGGTAAAATTTCTTTCTCCCTGCATTACAGTAAAAATTCTAGCTGGCTTAGTTTCCAGGCCTGAAGTAATGTAATCACCTATTTTATTCATTTAAGTATTATTGATGGAAGTACTGCTAACTTTAGAAGCTTTCCTCTATGTATAAATTAAAATAAATCATGTTGAATGTACACTGAGCTGTTACAATACACATGATTTTTTCCATTACTCATTATCTCTAATGCTAAAAATATTATAATTAATTGGTGTATTGTAATTCCAAATACAGTGTGCTCTAGGATTTGCATGTTGATCATACACTGTTTTCCAGGTTGTTTTGTAAGCAATAAGTCACACAAATAATGGTATAATTGGCAAGGAGGATGTCAGAAATATAAACTCCAGTGGTATTAGACACTTGTCTAAATGTGCTGAACATGATCTGACAATTATTAACACCATCTTTTGCCAAAAGGAATGCTTCAAGACAAGGTGCCAGCATCCTAGATCAGAACATTGCCATCTCATTGATTATGCAACTGTTCGCAAAACAGATATTCATGATGTTATCATCACCAAAGCTATGACTGGTACCATCAACTGTTGGACAGATCACTGACTCATTATATCAGTCTTGCATTCTTCACTGCACACTCAAAGACGGAGGCAACAGAGGAGCTATGTACTTACATTTGGTGCTGAGAAATTTGCAGATTCAGGCACCACTTTGAAATACAGAGAGCAGCTACACCAGGCACTTCTGATGGAATACGCCTCTTATTTAATGCAACACTGAAAGAGCTTGCAGGCCATTATTCAGGATGCTTGCAAGAAAACTTTAGGATATAGGACCAGGAAACATCAGGACTTGTTTGATGATAATGACATAGAAATTGAAGCACTGATCTCAGAAAAGCATAATGCCTTGCAAGCTTGGCAAAAAGACATGAAATCTTGTAAAGGCCAAGCATTATACAGGGGTTAGAATATGTGCAGTCACCTTAACTCTGCTTTACCATGTAATATACTTGCCACTGGATAGTCAACTGTAATAAAGACTTACAACATTCACCACTAGCGTTTATCTAAACCTCAAGCAAGAAAAGGTTAGGTAGAAGTCATGAATGAAAACCACTACTATTGTTTCAAAGATAAAACACACTATATTCTTGAAATAACTTGTACACTTATTACAGTTGATGGCAATCGGACATATCTTTACCAAAAATGATTGCAGATTATGAAGTGCCAACAGACAGACTGAAACCCCTTCTCAAGTTTTCAAAGTCACATATTAGATGCTAATTTTGTCGAACCACCCCAACCAAAGACCCAATATTGTCACCATCAAGCATGGTGCACTATGCCCAGCTTCTGCCTATCCTGCCTAAGCACCTCTTGTGCTGTACAGAGTGACACAACCTTACTCTCCAAGAATCCACCAGCGACTGACTCCCGAAACCTACACCAACCATACATATATGTTCAGCATCCCTCCACCAGGGAAACCTTCCGTTATGCAACATAGTTCTCTAATCTGGGGAAATACACACTGTAGAGTTATGAAAGTCTGTCAGTAGTTAGAATATGAGGGAACTAGCAATTTAAGTTCTTATGAAATTTTCTGTAAAGTTAACAGATTCGCCGTAAAAAGTAACTTTGGATTCTCAACCCAATTACGACGCAGAAGTTAACTCTGTTCATCTAAGTGATAGAAGGTTCAACTAAATTTTATAAAGCTTCTATTTATATTATCTTTTATTTAATACCAAATATGGCTAGTTTATTAATTGGGTTTAAAAGACATTTAAAACCACGATTTGGTGGCGTCACGCCTGATTGTATATTATACTTTGACCTTTAAAACTTATTCTCCTCAATTCTACAGCCTCTCAACAGCCCATAGAGCTTTCAATCTTCTCTCTAGCTGATGTAGTTGTTTTATAATTTAATTTCTAAAAAATTCTATTTCTGGTTTGTCGCCGTCATAAGTCAAAAAACACTATTTCATCTAATTATTATTAAGGTATTGCCTATTGTTTAAAAACGCTTATAAAATTAGCTTCAAAGGTGATTATTACATATTCTGAAAGTATTTTCTTTTGCTGACTTTACTTGGCAGGTTCTTAATCTTAAAAACTGTGTACGAAAAGCATGGACTTCAATGTATTTGATTTGAAAACAATATATGACTCGCCTGACTTTATAAAACATTCTAAAATTTTATACTGTTATACCGGAAGAAATTATGTTTATCCTACCCTATCAGCTGATTTCAAATACTGCTTTATACACATGGTTTCATGAAGTTTAGAATACACATTTACGTGATAAATTATCTTACCGGTGTTTTATGCTTTAAGTGGCTTTAAACTCTTTATTACTGTTTCTTTATGACAAAATTTATTTACTAATGGCTGATAATTATTATGAAGAGCTTTTAAAGTGTCGAAAAGTGTTGTGTTATAGTGATATTACATCGTTACAATGTGTTGTGTTTCCCATGATGGTTATACACTATTACGGTTATTTGGGTAAGTTTAGAGATTAATTTTCATTATTTATACTGTCTGTATTAGCTTTTTAGTTGACTTTGCGACAGGTCTGGATGGCATACCAGCAGAGACTCTCAAAGAAGGAGGTGAAAAACTTATAAAACACCAGCATGAACTTATTGTCAAAATTTGGGCCACTGAAGAAATGTATCCTGACTTTAAGTAGCCTGGTAGTTACTATATTTAAAAATGGGGACCAAGCAGACTGTAATAACTATCATGGTATTTCATTGTGATCTTGCATCAGAAAACTTGGCAAATCATGTTCTACCTTAGGTAAAAAAAAAAAAAACTTCCAGATAGCCAGTATGGCTTCAAACCATCTAGAGGCACCACTGATACGATATTTACTGCTCATCAGCTTCAACAGAAATGCAGGGAACAAAATATACTGCTTTAAATAGCTTTCATTGATCTCACCAAGACTTTTGATTCAGTGAATTGTGAAGCACTGCAGAAAATTTTAGCTCTGTAGGGTAACTCATTACTAAGCCCCGGATTTTTAGGATATGAAAAACTAAATTTAGGTTTATTCAACTCACGTTTTAGGCTTTTATAGGTCTTTAAAATTCTGGTTTAGGAATTTACTCATTTTTAAGGAAAATAAAATTTAAAACAATTAATATATACTGACATTGTGTTAAAAATATTGTGACTATAATATAATGTCAAATACTCCTTTAAAATTTCTAACATTACATTGCTCGTTCACATAAAAACATGCGACATAAGCCATTATTATGTTCAAAATATTGTGTCTTTATTGTGGACTTAAACCACTCATTTAAAACTTTTAATATGGCACTAAGCAAAAAAATATTTTGATAGATTTCAGAAGCAAACCCTCTTCTCTTGAATGTGGAAAACCATGTTCCACATCACATGAGGACTCCAAGGTAGTATTTCTTATTCCATTTGTCCAGAGTGAATTCTGCCTATTTTTTCCATCCTCTTGATATCTGGGCTCTTCTTAAAACAACCTCCAGCTTCCTGGCTACACACACTCCAACTGGTTTAGGAGCCACTTCGGTCCTTACTTCTTGGATGATTTGAAGCGCTTCCGTCAACGGTAGAGTGCCTCCTTCCAACTCCTGTACAGCTGGTACTGAGTGTATCGCTTTCTTTGCATTTTGCAACAGCTTCTATTTTATGTATTGCATCAATAACCTTCATGATGCTCTCATAGTTTTTTTGGAAATAATAGGGTATATTGCAGTTGAGAGCCAGGTCACCCCTCCCACCCCCAAAATTGTGTTACTACTTGTTGAGGATGGGGGGAAGGGAGGGGTACTGGAACCATTTCCCTGAAAGTAATGACTTGACTTAGTGGTTTCAGAATACTTTCTTCACTGAAGAAATTATCTCGTTAACTATAGGAGACACCAACCACATTATATTTTCCTGTAGAAAATTTAAATGGGCCCAGGATACCATGATCAAGGATTTAGTCAACATAGGAATCCCTCTTCCTACCAACCTAATCCTACTCCTAGTTAGCGATGACAAAGCCTTATTAGATTCCTAAAAAATGGAAATATAGAAATCTAAGACCTCATCATCAAAAAATAAAAATGTCAATAAGCATAAAATGAATTGTATAAACGACTACAACGATTCTGTTTTATTCCTTAAAGATTACGAGTAGAAAAGTATGACTTAAAATTGTCATCAGTATAATAAAAATTGTAAGTAGCCTAAGTACAACTATAATTAGCATAAGCAAGATTGTAAATAGTATAATCAAACCTGTCAATAATTAAGCATAATGAATTATCTTACAATTCACGGATGTATGGTCATATAACCGAACGTGAACAAAAGAAAATAATAATTTAGACGCATGAATACCAATGTCGGTATTGCCTCACGTATACCTGCAATATGACTTGAAAACGAATTGTATCAACTGCTACTGCGATTCGGCTTTATACCTGAAAGACTTTAATTACGTTTAGATAAATTCTATTTAAAATTGTTACCAATATAATCAAAATTGTAAGTAGCATAAGTATAACGATAATTAACAGATGCAATATAATAATGAGTATAATCAAACATGTTATTAGTTAACGATAATGAATCATGTTACAAGTGATGGCTGTATGGTTACATAACCGAATGTCAATAAATAAATAAATAAACTACAGGGTGCTGTTCCCGAATTTTTTCCGCTAAGCGTCCCATTAGCTCGACAGGTAACTTGGGCCATTCGAGGATGGAATGCCTTCAGATACTCCCATGCTGTCTGTCACCAATAACCGCAACATATCTTCGTCATCTGGATCTGACCACAACACCTTTAATGCATCCCTTACAGCAATTGCTACAGTAAAGTGGTTTATTTCTGGAAGTTCTCTGCACATAATGACATGGGGTATACTAGGTTCCTCACATGTGAGCTTGCCCACAACAATGCTGCCTTTGTATCTGCCGCAGGCATTTGTCGTCTCATCTACACTTAACCAGATGAAGAGGTCAGTAATTTCCACCTGTATTTCTTCAATGGTTTTTTCAAACAGGTGAGGCAAGTAATTCTTCTTAAAAATTCATCTGGTATTTATCTGTTACAAAATTCTCCCAAAAAAGGTTTTCAGGACTGCATTCTGGAGGGGTTGCAACTGGTATATTAGCAGCAATGAGAGCTTCAAATAGACACAGGTAAAACGAATGTTCTGTACTCAGCTTCGAACTTGTAACAAAATTTTATTAGAAGCATTTCTCCTAGTAACATTTACCAAATGAGTTGTGGAATTATGATGCTGTAGTATGTGGAATCGTTTTTCTACAGTGATCTAAGTAGAAAGGAAAAAATTATCACTCCGGGTGATAACCAGTTAATATTATGAAATTTCATCCAGCAGTCTACACTCTACAGAGGCCACTTTAAGTTCAGAAGTGAAAACAAATTATATATATATAATAAAAATTAAGTTGGATCTATGTAAAAGAAGGAAAGGAAATTTTTGAGAAAGAAGGGAGGCAAAGGATGCGGCCTTGGCTTATAAATAAGGTATCGTTCCGGATTTCTCTGGAGGTGAAAAGGAAAACTACAGAAAACCATTTCAGAACAGCCGACAGTGGGGTTCGAACCCATGGTGTCTCCCGAGTCCAGATTACTAGCCTACGGCCCATATCACTGAGCTAATCCAGCCGATCATTTCTTAAAATTACAGTAAGACTGGATCAGTACATCAAATTAGGCCCTTTTAGGTTCTGAAAACCAAACTAGGTCATTTTAGGTTATAACATAGAAATTAGGTTATTTTAGGTCCTATTAAATTTACATAAAAGACGAAAAAGAGAATTAAAATTTCAAGAATATTGGGATGGCAACAAAATAGGTTCGAACCTAAGAATCCGAGCCTTACTCATTAATATGATATCTGCATTAATTAATAATGGATCTGTTGGGAGCCATTCTGTATTAATAATTGTTTTAAGCAGGGCTGTGTGATTTCTCCCATGTTGTTCTCCCTTTACATAGCTACATCATGCAGTTTGCCAAAGATGATCTCTTTCCTGGAATACTGATTAATTTAAGAAGGATGGGAAACTTTTAAATCCGAGCAGATTAAAGCAAGGACTCTAACATCTTCTGCAGCAGTAATTGAGCTACAGTGTGCAGATGACAATGCAGTTGTAGAACAAACAGAGGAAGGATTTGTAACCATATTAAATGATCTTGCTATTGCATACAAAAAGTTAGCTCTTAGACTGAATACTAGTAAAACCAAGGTTCAGCACCAACCAACTGCGGGGGAAAGGCAAAGAAATAGCAATATCATCATGGACAGGGCAAACATAAAATTTATAAACACCTTCTCCTATCTTACGTAGCAGTATCCTCTCGTCTACTGCTATCATTGATGCAGAAATTCAACACAGAATCAAATGTGCTGGAGCATCTTTTGCCAGGCTAAGATCAAGAGTCTTTGACAATCATGATGCCAACACTGCAACTAAGATCCTTGTGTATAATTCTGTTATTTTTCCCACCTTACTTTATGGATCTGACTGCTGGGCATGCTACAGACAACATTTTAAGATGCTAGAACAATACCATCAAAGAAGCCTGAGAAGAATCCTTCAAATGGCTTGGGAAGGTAGATGCACCAATATCATTGTCCTTGAAGAATCCCTATCCTCTAGCATAGAATCCATAATTGTAAAATGACAGCTACGATTGGTTGGCCACGTGGTCTGAATACCCAATACTCACATTCCTAAACAAGTGTTCTACTCAGAGCTAATGTTGGTTAAACATGGTGTTGGTCAGAGGAAGTGATTTAAAGATGTTATCAAGGCTAACATGAAGGCCACTCATCCTTGAGGTCACTTGTTTATTACGGAACCATGTTATTTGAAGAAAATTGCCAATGCTGAGCAAATAAAGAAGGCAGTGCAGGAAAGAAAATAAACAGTCAAGGAAGATAGCAGCTTCTCATCCTGGAAATGCCTGTCATCATTGTGATAAAGTGTGTACTTTTCACATTGGTCTTCACAATAACTTCCAGACCCATTGATGAATAGGCATTTTGCTTGGAAGACCAATTGTGACACAAGAGAAATAGTTTTTAGATTGAGCCAGAATTTAATAATAATAGTTTTTATATAAAAAAATATATATTGAGACAGAGAGAGAGAGAGGAAAAAAAAAGTTTGGGTTACCATGGTGAAAAGAAGGGAAGACAGTGAAGGTTGAACAACGTAGAGCTGGTATAGAAGTTGCTACTAGGAATAAATACCTGGCATTTTGATACTTGGTAACTCAAATGTAGTTCTGTGAGGAGATAGTCAAAAGGACAGTAATAAAGTTCGAACCTGTTGAAAATAGCAAAGACTAAATTCTTTATTTGAGGACATTAAATATAATACGAGAAATAAATCTTCAGTTATGCAACACAATCTACTTGATCTTGAGTGTTTGCTATCTATGCAGAATCAGTAAGTGTTTAGTGATAAGTTTATTTAATATTTTATTGATGATAGTATGTTCAAATTAGTAACGAATATTATTTCATTAGAAGGGCATTTCATAAACTTTATTTCCTGTGACCCAGTTATTTTTAGGATTCTTTTTCATGGCACACTAAAAAGGTTTTTCCTATTTTAAGAAGTGTTGGCAAACTAACTCATTATTTGGATACCAATATAATGTTTGTGTACTGTAAGTTTTATATCAAATTGTTACAAAAATAATTGCAAAATTAAATTGAAATAAGATCAAACTATTAATGAAAAATGTTAAATTGTTCCCTGTAACAAAAAACTTGATGACTTAATTGTCTGGTTTGATTTCCAACTTGTTTCTCCCATTATTAATTTTCTTAGAAAAAACAGAGCTGAACCTCTAGCTTCACACTTATAGGTCATAACAAAAGCCACCAGAAAATGTGTAGTTTTTCTACAAAAACTGGATACCTACTGATACAACAGCCAGTAATCCATCACTGGCATTCTCTTGTAAACATCTTTGAGTGACGTGTCTCATAACATTTCAATTATATACTCAGTACCTAAATCCGGCAATTCCGTCTTCGATTATATCTTAATGATAAATGGATTCCTTATCCATTCTTTGCTGCTGTTGTAGGAAGAAAATATTCCTTCAGATTACTCTCCACTCCTAGCAAATGTTCCTTAATATATTCTGAAGCAAAGGCCTGTTGACCAGGCAATTTCTTTTCACCACCTGTTACCAGGTTGTGACTCACTAAGTGGAAATGCAGCATTAGAAGGTTTTGCTTTTGAATTCCTGCAATGTCATTGAATAAACTACTGTGAAATATTGTGGTAAACCCTTCCAACTAGTTAGCATGACTGAAAAAAAAGATTTATTCGTGTTTCTTTTTCATGAGGAACTAGATGATCAATAAAATATGATTTTTCTTTTATGTTGTAAATCATAATGGGCTTTTAGTAAATGTGCAAATCAAAAATAGATGAAAATGGGATCAGTAATTGTTGAAAGAGCTCTTTGATATATTACGTCTTTTCAGAATTCATTTGTTAATTTACTAGCAATGAATGTGCATAACATTTGTAGGTTTTTTAAGGTACTGAAATATGGAAGACATATATAAAAAATATATATTACTCTTATTAAAATTTTGTAATTATTATACCAAATGGATTATATTGCATAACAATTAACTAGATAGGAACAAAAAAGGGATAGTTTATGTGGTTATAAAGAGATTGCAACTGTGGTGCTACTCTTTAGTGCCAACTAGTTATTTGATATTGTTGGATAACAATGCTAATCTAAACATCAACATGATATTATAGCTTATGTGGGCTTGATAGCTACGTGGATTGCAAGAGGATGTGTAGAATCAGAAATGAAATAAGCTATTATCACCTTGACATAATGTCCTTTTCATGAAAGGGAGAGGGAGGAACATCTCCATAAAAAAGAATCCAAGGTATACTGGCTGTAAATTTTCATTAGTATAAGTACTGCAGCACAATAGAACTCTCTTTATTTTTCCTTCATTATAGCTTGTCCGTATTATAAGTGTAGATAATTTATGTACACATTTTGTTAAAGTTTAACTATATAGCACCAGATAACTAAAAGTCATATTTATTTATTTGCTATTTAATTAACTTCTTGTTAGATGTTTTAATTTTTAACAAATTTAGCTTTAATAAAGTCCAAATATGTTTCCTTGAATTTATCTTGGCTTTCCACTTAATGAGTTCATGTTGTACTGGAAATGTTTCAGAATTACTTGAATATGATATAGGAGAAAATTTTCAAATCATTGTCACAATAAGGTGCACTGATTTGTTGCTGAACTAGAAAGCAATTAGTATATACTTTTATTTAAAGACAGTTGTGATTGTTTAATCAGGTCTGTGTAGATGAAAAATGAAAACTAAAATTTACAAATATTACATACGAAAAAATCTGATTGTATTGTACAGTGGCTGAAAAAGCAGTATGAAGCCAGAAGGAAAGTGGGATTTGTAGCAGAAGATCTCACTCCAGAAGAAAAAGACCCTGACTGGCTTAAGGAAAAAGGAGAGTAAGTAATACATGTTGATAATATTGGTAAAATATGTGATTATTGTAGGCCATTCTTCCACAGTTGCTTGTTAAATCAATAATTATTATTTAATAAATATGCCAATACAACTGTTCTTGGATAATATTTATTTCACAGATGCATTTCGCCTCTTGTCAAGGTGTCTTCAGCATACACTGTTTTTATTTACATTTTCGTTTGAGTTGTGCACACATGAAAACTGAAGATTGAAAATGACGTGTATCAAAAAATGTGCATCAAAATTGACTACCTGAGAAGTCACAAGATTCCAATTATATCCAAATTATGTAATTAAGTGCAATATTGGAAGTAGCATGCTGATTGATGGCACAGGTGACCAACAACCACACCTCAAAATGAAAATGTAAATAAAAACAGTGTACGCTGAAGATACCTCGACGAGAGGCGAAACCATCTGTAAAATAAATACTTTCGCAGAACAGTTGTATTTGCATTTTTATTAATAATAATTATTAGTATAATATTGGTAGTTTGTGTGTGTGTGTGTGTGTGTAGACATATTAGTTACTGTGCTCCCACTTGTAGCAATCAGAAAACCTCTGCTTTTTTTAAACATGAGGTATTTATTTAATTCATTGTATTTGCATGAACTAGCATCAGAATTATGCAATGTGTACTGTAGTGAATTTCTTCACTATCCTTACTCAGATTCATTTTGTTGCATTGTTTACTGTTCCATTTTTACTGTCATCACTTCTGCTAACATCCCTTTTGTATCCATCCTGATAAGTCCTATGTCCATGTTTATATCTCTTACTTTCCATCTTTGGTTTATACTGTCCATGTATAGACATATCGTTTTTGTTCATCCTGTGGTCAATAGCTAGTTCATTTTTTCGCATGACCCATTATTTAAGCATTGATATGACATTTAATGATCTTATACATGTAATTAAATAATTTTATGTTTGTGTTCTACTGTTCAACTACTGTGTTAGTACTATTTTCAGCAAATTCAATCATTCAGTGTTGCAGGCTCTTAAATTAATGAGAACAGTGTAGGGAGCAACTAGCGACACTATTTCAATATTCTCTTAGTACACCATATAGATGCTCCATGTGCCTAGTGGTATCAGTCACTAAAGTTCTTAGGAAAAGTTTGATGACGTCATACAAAATAGTGCCACTTTGTCACCTAATCTTTCGGCAGGCTGGCACAGCATGGGAGAAATATGTCCACATATAAAATGGTGGCAAGATGGGTGATTTATCATTGGTTTGGGGAAAATTTGGCTTGTAGATTTAATAATCAGATGGCAGCACATAATATATCTTTTCTTTTGGTCACTAATAGAAGACACTATGGTCGACATTTGGTTTTCTTTTATGCTACTAAATGGCAAGCATATGTGCTAACTTGTAGTGCATAGCAATGAAGTCACCTACAATTAGATATCTGACATGTGGAGAATTTGTATTGGG
The DNA here is from genome assembly GCA_031002005.1 of Vandiemenella viatica. Lineage (NCBI taxonomy): Eukaryota > Metazoa > Arthropoda > Insecta > Orthoptera > Morabidae > Vandiemenella > Vandiemenella viatica. The sequence continues at coordinate 343,527,546 of CM061920.1, read as the reverse complement.
GATGGTGACATCAAAATGTATCATCAATGAGTTTAGAACTATTTATTAATCGCTCCACACATGTCACTGAGACCCAGAATCTTTCTGGCATCGATTTTGCTTAATTTCTAGATTTTCTCAGATCTGGTGAGTATTTTTTTGATGTAATCCAATACTTTATTATACTTCTTTTGATGCAATTGTCCCTAAATTTTGTTTCCTTTTATGAAAATTATAAAGCTTAAAATCAGTGGTCAGATCTATTGGGTTCTCCAGGAAGTATTGTGTCAATGGCATCGGCCATTATTACTAAGAAATTGATGAAACATCTGGGTTTAACAGCTTCCTGCTTTCCAATACACCACCACTCCATTAAACTGATGATTTACCCTAAATGGAGAAGCATTTAAGGTACATACTACCAATTTCCAGAAGAGTTTTACATTATTATTTTTAATTTGTTGTAAAAGCAAAACATTATGTTTCAAGTCTATTGGTCGGTAGCTGTGGTGTTATGCCATTAATGCTTTTGCTGCCATGTGGTTAGGCAGTGACAAGAAGCAGAGTTTATACATGGGTGCCTCCCTCCTCACCACAATCTGCCAGTGCTTATTATGCTGTTTGATGCCTACCTGACAATGCTGTCATCTCTGAAGGCATGTTGTGGCATGCCTGTGTCGCCACTACCAGCGATGTCCACTCTCCCGGTCCTGTCACCTTAATCCCCGGTATACTCCAACATGCCAGCCACTAGGTCTGGCTTTGCAGCCATACCATTCAGGCCATCCATGCCAGATGATACTGGTGGGCTGAATGCAATGCAATTAAGCCCTGCCTAAGCAAGACAACTGCTTATGAAAATATATTATTTCACGGGAGCAAATTCAAATAAAAAATTATAAAACACATGCTATTTTTGGCTATGTATTTAAAATTTGGGAGGAGACTAATCACAAGAGGTTTAGAAGGAGGACCATCTGCTAGGTTTTGTGTTTTACATAGAAAGCATGAGATTACTTGAAGACCTTTCTTAGTTGATTGTTGTGAACTCTTTGTGTGTTAAGTTATTATGACTGTAATTACTAAATCCGAGGACCATGACAGTGCTAAATCCCTCCATAGATTAATTTTGCTCAACATCCTGGTAGCAACATTTGAACCATCATATCAAGGGCCATCACATGTACCTCTACACATTAGTATCACTAGAAAGAAGACCATACTCATTGTGAAAGCAGTGATGAATGCTTCTTTCTCTGGTTGATTATGGCCTTTAATTTAAAAGCTGAAAAAACACGGAAAATTTTACTAAATACATTTAAGAATGTTCAAAGGACAATTTAGATTTTGCAGATACTGATTTACCTGCTATTAAAGATGTTTCAAAATCTGAGAAGGAAAATCCAGAATATTTGATCAGTGTCAATTTTCTCAAACCAGCTAGTAGAAATAAAAATATAGTCGTTGATATTCTATGTCACACAGCATAAAAACATGGGATCCATATTAACCTGTTTTTGATTTCCAAGAGCAATAATAAATGTGGGTACTGTTGTTGACTAGGTAGTTTTTCATTTGCAACATATCAACTTTCTGTGTAAATATTTCATAGATATCTGCAGTATTTCAGCTGCGAAGATCTCCTGGATTGCTACGAAATCAATCATTGAAAGATTGTTGCTGTTAGGATCAGTCTACCCAGCGATTATGACTAAAGTTTGTAATTCCAAGGATTTTGGCTTCCGACAGTGTGCACCCTTCATGGTAATATGTATTTTTATTGTTTATTAAAGCTTTTTGATACATGCAAGCCTCTGTCAAATACTTCTCATAATGCTATCAAGAAACATCAATACTCTTCAGTGGCATATCAGCTATAGTTTTCTTGATTCAATTCATTCTCATGTAAAATTCAAGTAAAATCCCCTATACCAGACTTATCAACTAAATTGTGCAGCTTGTAGACCGAAGTTGACAAGATTTACAAAGGTTGTATTTCTATTGCAGTGATAGCTGAACAGGAGGTACACACTTTATCACTATTCTTGGCCGCCACTGAAAAATTCTATCACTCTTATCTTGCACAATCCTACATCAATGTCATCCTAAGAAAAAGTAACACAATACTGGCTCATTAGTATTGTGTTACTGTTTCCTGGGATGACATTGATGTAGGATTGTGCAAGATAAGAGTGATAGAATTTTTCAGCGGCAGCCAAGAATAATGATAAAGTGTGTACAATATACTCATGCCTAAGTAGGCCCTATTTGTGATAAGAAAATTAAGCTGGAAATCCTGACAATTTTTGATCATTGTCATATCATACTTGCATTTATAGGAGCTGCACACAGTGACTGGAATTTGAACTAGAAAAATCAAAGGTACATATCCAACTTTTGTCATAACCTTTATGTGTATCATTGTTAGGACATTATAACATTTCAATGAAAATAGTATGGGTACACTTCCTATTAACACTGTTTGTTACATTTCAATTTGCAAAAGGTTAAAGTTACTTCAGTCACCATTGTGGCTTTGCATTTGTACCATTTTATGCATGCTGATTGGGGCAATTAAAGACAATAATATACATACATATTTCATCAATAGTGAAAAGTTCCAGTTTGTTAATTATAAAGGAATCTTCACTCCTGATTATATGGATTCATGGAATATGTTTTCCAAGGCCATGCACCCTCCAACGACCAACTTATACAGTTTATTGTCAGAGTCTAAAGGTTTGGACAGTGATTTGAACACGCAACACAAGTTTGATAGATTTTTGGGTTGATATGCAAGTCGGTACATATGCAGTAATTTTAACATCTGTCTGAATAATTTAGTGAGGTATGTATTGAGACAAACAACCTAGACTCACTACTACACAGCTCCAGACCAGTCATGGTATGCCACATTTAGGAAAACCTATGTTGAGTTGGTAATTAAGACAATTGTCAAATTGCTGCTATTTTGCAAACATGGAATTCATGGACACATTTGTCTCCACAGATATGCCAAGGCAAACAGCCAGTATGTGATGGAGTACAACCGTGTGCCTAAAAATTTATGACATAAAGAATTAGTAAAGCTGAGACATTTTAGAGTGTTTACTATCTGCAAGATTCCAATTTTTACAGCTGCACAGATGGATAGTACAGACTTCACTACCATTCAAACTGATTTATATGGGGTTTTGTTTTAGAGGAAGACCACATGATTTCCCATGATAAACACAACCATTTAGCACATTACTGCAATGTTGGGAACAAGAATTCAGTTCAGGTTTTACCTACCCGAAATTGATGACTAAATTAAAGAAGAAGGTTCCGTATGTTTTCAATTACCTTGTTCCCCAACAATGTATAAACTTGGCAGCGATGGTTGACGCAACACATCACGTAATATCTTTGAAACAGTCGCTGTAGTTGATATAAATATACAGAACGTTAAAAAATCCATAACTTGATATAGTGCACAAGCTATGTGACACCTGCAAACCACTAAACTGCATTTGATAAGCACCACTATTTTGAATAAGAAGTTTTCATGGTGAAAGTGGGAATATTATTCAAAAAGTATTTATATATCAGAATGTGCATCCTCAATCAGTCTAAACTGCTGGTGTACTTGGAGTCACTGTGAATTCCTATTCCACTGTTTATATGACCATAGTTGTTTTAATTGTAAAATAAATCACAGCCAACCTGTTGCAATATTCATTGAATTTATTGTTTACCAGTTTCGACCCGCCTTAAGGGAGTCTTCTTCAGAACTTGTTAAAAAGTATTACATCAAGTTCTGAAGAAGACTCCCTTAAGGTGGGTAGAAACCGGTAAACAATAAATTCAATGAATATTGCAACACGTTGGCTGTGATTCATTTTACAATTAAAACAACTATGGTCATATAAACAGTGGAATAGGAATTCACAGTGACTCCAAGTACACCAGCAGTTTAGACTGATTGAGGATGCACATTCTGATATATAAATACTTTTTGAATAATATTCCCACTTTCACCATGAAAACTTCTTATTCAAAATAGTGGTGCTTATCAAATGCAGTTTAGTGGTTTGCAGGTGTCACATAGCTTGTGCACTATATCAAGTTATGGATTTTTTAACGTTCTGTATATTATATCAACTACAGCGACTGTTTCAAAGATATTACGTGATGTGTTGCGTCAACCATCGCTGCCAAGTTTATACATTGTTGGGGAACAAGGTAATTGAAAACATACGGAACCTTCTTCTTTAATTTAGTCATCAATTTCGGGTAGGTAAAACCTGAACTGAATTCTTGTTCCCAACATTGCAGTAATGTGCTAAATGGTTGTGTTTATCATGGGAAATCATGTGGTCTTCCTCTAAAACAAAACCCCATATAAATCAGTTTGAATGGTAGTGAAGTCTGTACTATCCATCTGTGCAGCTGTAAAAATTGGAATCTTGCAGATAGTAAACACTCTAAAATGTCTCAGCTTTACTAATTCTTTATGTCATAAATTTTTAGGCACACGGTTGTACTCCATCACATACTGGCTGTTTGCCTTGGCATATCTGTGGAGACAAATGTGTCCATGAATTCCATGTTTGCAAAATAGCAGCAATTTGACAATTGTCTTAATTACCAACTCAACATAGGTTTTCCTAAATGTGGCATACCATGACTGGTCTGGAGCTGTGTAGTAGTGAGTCTAGGTTGTTTGTCTCAATACATACCTCACTAAATTATTCAGACAGATGTTAAAATTACTGCATATGTACCGACTTGCATATCAACCCAAAAATCTATCAAACTTGTGTTGCGTGTTCAAATCACTGTCCAAACCTTTAGACTCTGACAATAAACTGTATAAGTTGGTCGTTGGAGGGTGCATGGCCTTGGAAAACATATTCCATGAATCCATATAATCAGGAGTGAAGATTCCTTTATAATTAACAAACTGGAACTTTTCACTATTGATGAAATATGTATGTATATTATTGTCTTTAATGCCCCAATCAGCATGCATAAAATGGTACAAATGCAAAGCCACAATGGTGACTGAAGTAACTTTAACCTTTTGCAAATTGAAATGTAACAAACAGTGTTAATAGGAAGTGTACCCATACTATTTTCATTGAAATGTTATAATGTCCTAACAATGATACACATAAAGGTTATGACAAAAGTTGGATATGTACCTTTGATTTTTCTAGTTCAAATTCCAGTCACTGTGTGCAGCTCCTATAAATGCAAGTATGATATGACAATGATCAAAAATTGTCAGGATTTCCAGCTTAATTTTCTTATCACAAATAGGGCCTACTTAGGCATGAGTATATTGTACACACTTTATCATTATTCTTGGCTGCCGCTGAAAAATTCTATCACTCTTATCTTGCACAATCCTACATCAATGTCATCCCAGGAAACAGTAACACAATACTAATGAGCCAGTATTGTGTTACTTTTTCTTAGGATGACATTGATGTAGGATTGTGCAAGATAAGAGTGATAGAATTTTTCAGTGGCGGCCAAGAATAGTGATAAAGTGTGTACCTCCTGTTCAGCTATCACTGCAATAGAAATACAACCTTTGTAAATCTTGTCAACTTCGGTCTACAAGCTGCACAATTTAGTTGATAAGTCTGGTATAGGGGATTTTACTTGAATTTTACATGAGAATGAATTGAATCAAGAAAACTATAGCTGATATGCCACTGAAGAGTATTGATGTTTCTTGATAGCATTATGAGAAGTATTTGACAGAGGCTTGCATGTATCAAAAAGCTTTAATAAACAATAAAAATACATATTACCATGAAGGGTGCACACTGTCGGAAGCCAAAATCCTTGGAATTACAAACTTTAGTCATAATCGCTGGGTAGACTGATCCTAACAGCAACAATCTTTCAATGATTGATTTCGTAGCAATCCAGGAGATCTTCGCAGCTGAAATACTGCAGATATCTATGAAATATTTACACAGAAAGTTGATATGTTGCAAATGAAAAACTACCTAGTCAACAACAGTACCCACATTTATTATTGCTCTTGGAAATCAAAAACAGGTTAATATGGATCCCATGTTTTTATGCTGTGTGACATAGAATATCAACGACTATATTTTTATTTCTACTAGCTGGTTTGAGAAAATTGACACTGATCAAATATTCTGGATTTTCCTTCTCAGATTTTGAAACATCTTTAATAGCAGGTAAATCAGTATCTGCAAAATCTAAATTGTCCTTTGAACATTCTTAAATGTATTTAGTAAAATTTTCCGTGTTTTTTCAGCTTTTAAATTAAAGGCCATAATCAACCAGAGAAAGAAGCATTCATCACTGCTTTCACAATGAGTATGGTCTTCTTTCTAGTAATACTAATGTGTAGAGGTACATGTGATGGCCCTTGATATGATGGTTCAAATGTTGCTACCAGGATGTTGAGCAAAATTAATCTATGGAGGGATTTAGCACTGTCATGGTCCTCGATTTAGTAATTACAGTCATAAAACTTAACACACAAAGAGTTCACAACAATCAACTAAGAAAGGTCTTCAAGTAATCTCATGCTTTCTATGTAAAACACAAAACCTAGCAGATGGTCCTCCTTCTAAACCTCTTGTGATTAGTCTCCTCCCAAATTTTAAATACATAGCCAAAAATAGCATGTGTTTTATAATTTTTTATTTGAATTTGCTCCCGTGAAATAATATATTTTCATAAGCAGTTGTCTTGCTTAGGCAGGGCTTAATTGCATTGCATTCAGCCCACCAGTATCATCTGGCATGGATGGCCTGAATGGTATGGCTGCAAAGCCAGACCTAGTGGCTGGCATGTTGGAGTATACCGGGGATTAAGGTGACAGGACCGGGAGAGTGGACATCGCTGGTAGTGGCGACACAGGCATGCCACAACATGCCTTCAGAGATGACAGCATTGTCAGGTAGGCATCAAACAGCATAATAAGCACTGGCAGATTGTGGTGAGGAGGGAGGCACCCATGTATAAACTCTGCTTCTTGTCACTGCCTAACCACATGGCAGCAAAAGCATTAATGGCATAACACCACAGCTACCGACCAATAGACTTGAAACATAATGTTTTGCTTTTACAACAAATTAAAAATAATAATGTAAAACTCTTCTGGAAATTGGTAGTATGTACCTTAAATGCTTCTCCATTTAGGGTAAATCATCAGTTTAATGGAGTGGTGGTGTATTGGAAAGCAGGAAGCTGTTAAACCCAGATGTTTCATCAATTTCTTAGTAATAATGGCCGATGCCATTGACACAATACTTCCTGGAGAACCCAATAGATCTGACCACTGATTTTAAGCTTTATAATTTTCATAAAAGGAAACAAAATTTAGGGACAATTGCATCAAAAGAAGTATAATAAAGTATTGGATTACATCAAAAAAAATACTCACCAGATCTGAGAAAATCAAGAAATTAAGCAAAATCGATGCCAGAAAGATTCTGGGTCTCAGTGACATGTGTGGAGCGATTAATAAATAGTTCTAAACTCATTGATGATACATTTTGATGTCACCATCCCCAATACAAATTCTCCACATGTCAGATATCTAATTGTAGGTGACTTCATTGCTATGCACTACAAGTTAGCACATATGCTTGCCATTTAGTAGCATAAAAGAAAACCAAATGTCGACCATAGTGTCTTCTATTAGTGACCAAAAGAAAAGATATATTATGTGCTGCCATCTGATTATTAAATCTACAAGCCAAATTTTCCCCCAACCAATGATAAATCACCCATCTTGCCACCATTTTATATGTGGACATATTTCTCCCATGCTGTGCCAGCCTGCCGAAAGATTAGGTGACAAAGTGGCACTATTTTGTATGACGTCATCAAACTTGTCCTAAGAACTTTAGTGACTGATACCACTAGGCACATGGAGCATCTATATGGTGTACTAAGAGAATATTGAAATAGTGTCGCTAGTTGCTCCCTACACTGTTCTCATTAATTTAAGAGCCTGCAACACTGAATGATTGAATTTGCTGAAAATAGTACTAACACAGTAGTTGAACAGTAGAACACAAACATAAAATTATTTAATTACATGTATAAGATCATTAAATGTCATATCAATACTTAAATAATGGGTCATGCGAAAAAATGAACTAGCTATTGACCACAGGATGAACAAAAACGATATGTCTATACATGGACAGTATAAACCAAAGATGGAAAGTAAGAGATATAAACATGGACATAGGACTTATCAGGATGGATACAAAAGGGATGTTAGCAGAAGTGATGACAGTAAAAATGGAACAGTAAACAATGCAACAAAATGAATCTGAGTAAGGATAGTGAAGAAATTCACTACAGTACACATTGCATAATTCTGATGCTAGTTCATGCAAATACAATGAATTAAATAAATACCTCATGTTTAAAAAAAGCAGAGGTTTTCTGATTGCTACAAGTGGGAGCACAGTAACTAATATGTCTACACACACACACACACACACAAACTACCAATATTATACTAATAATTATTATTAATAAAAATGCAAATACAACTGTTCTGCGAAAGTATTATTTTACAGATGGTTTCGCCTCTCGTCGAGGTATCTTCAGCGTACACTTTTTATTACATTTTCATTTTGAGGTGTGGTTGTTGGTCACCTGTGCCATCAATCAGCATGCTACTTCCAATATTGCACTTAATTACATAATTTGGATATAATTGGAATCTTGTGACTTCTCAGGTAGTCAATTTTGATGCACATTTTTTGATACACGTCATTTTCAATCTTCAGTTTCATGTGTGCACAACTCAAACGAAAATGTAAATAAAAACACAGTGTATGCTGAAGACACCTTGACAAGAGCGAAATGCATCTGTGAAATAAATATTATCCAAGAACAGTTGTATTGGCATATTTATTAAATAATAATTATTGATTTAACAAGCAACTGTGGAAGAAATGGCCTACAATAATCACATATTTTACCAATATTATCAACATGATTACTTACTCTCCTTTTTCCTTAAGCCAGTCAGGGTCTTTTTCTTCTGGAGTGAGATCTTCTGCTACAAATCCCACTTTCCTTCTGGCTTCATACTGCTTTTTCAGCCACTGTACAATACAATCAGATTTTTTCGTATGTAATATTTGTAAATTTTAGTTTTCATTTTTTCATCTACACAGACCTGATTAAACAATCACAACTGTCTTTAAATAAAAGTATATACTAATTGCTTTCTAGTTCAGCAACAAATCAGTGCACCTTATTGTGACAATGATTTGAAAATTTTCTCCTATATCATATTCAAGTAATTCTGAAACATTTCCAGTACAACATGAACTCATTAAGTGGAAAGCCAAGATAAATTCAAGGAAACATATTTGGACTTTATTAAAGCTAAATTTGTTAAAAATTAAAACATCTAACAAGAAGTTAATTAAATAGCAAATAAATAAATATGACTTTTAGTTATCTGGTGCTATATAGTTAAACTTTAACAAAATGTGTACATAAATTATCTACACTTATAATACGGACAAGCTATAATGAAGGAAAAATAAAGAGATTTCTATTGTGCTGCAGTACTTATACTAATGAAAATTTACAGCCAGTATACCTTGGATTCTTTTTTATGGAGATGTTCCTCCCTCTCCCTTTCATGAAAAGGACATTATGTCAAGGTGATAATAGCTTATTTCATTTGCTGGATTCTACACATCCTCTTGCAATCCACGTAGCTATCAAGCCCACATAAGCTATAATATCATGTTGATGTTTAGATTAGCATTGTTTATCAACAATATCAAATAACTAGTTGGCACTAAAGAGTAGCACCACAGTTGCAATCTCTTTATAACCACATAAACTATCCCTTTTTTGTTCCTATCTAGTTAATTGTTCTGCAATATAATCCATTTGGTATAATAATTACAAAATTTTTAATAAGAGTAATATATATTTTTTATATATGTCTTCCATATTTCAGTACCTTAAAAAACCTACAAATGTTATGCACATTCATTGCTAGTAAATTAACAAATGAATTCTGAAAAGACGTAATATATCAAAGAGCTCTTTCAACAATTACTGATCCCATTTTCATCTATTTTTGATTTGCACATTACTAAAAGCCCATTATGATTTACAACATAAAAGAAAAATCATATTTTATTGATCATCTAGTTCCTCATGAAAAAGAAACAGGAATAAATCTTTTTTTTCAGTCATGCTAACTAGTTGGAAGGGTTTACCACAATATTTCACAGTAGTTTATTCAATGACATTGCAGGAATTCAAAGCAAAACCTTCTAATGCTGCATTTCCACTTAGTGAGTCACAACCTGGTAACAGGTGGTGAAAAGAAATTGCCTGGTCAACAGGCCTTTGCTTCAGAATATATTAAGGAACATTTGCTAGGAGTGGAGAGTAATCTGAAGGAATATTTTCTTCCTACAACAGCAGCAAAGAATGGATAAGGAATCCATTTATCATTAAGATATAATCGAAGACGGAATTGCCGGATTTAGGTACTGAGTATATAATTGAAATGTTATGAGACACGTCACTCAAAGATGTTTACAAGAGAATGCCAGTGATGGATTACTGGCTGTTGTATCAGTAGGTATCCAGTTTTTGTAGAAAAACTACACATTTTCTGGTGGCTTTTGTTATGACCTATAAGTGTGAAGCTAGAGGTTCAGCTCTGTTTTTTCTAAGAAAATTAATAATGGGAGAAACAAGTTGGAAATCAAACCAGACAATTAAGTCATCAAGTTTTTTGTTACAGGGAACAATTTAACATTTTTCATTAATAGTTTGATCTTATTTCAATTTAATTTTTGCAATTATTTTTGTAACAATTTGATATAAAACTTACAGTACACAAACATTATATTGGTATCCAAATAATGAGTTAGTTTGCCAACACTTCTTAAAATAGGAAAAACCTTTTTAGTGTGCCATGAAAAAGAATCCTAAAAATAACTGGGTCACAGGAAATAAAGTTTATGAAATGCCCTTCTAATGAAATAATATTCGTTACTAATTTGAACATACTATCATCAATAAAATATTAAATAAACTTATCACTAAACACTTACTGATTCTGCATAGATAGCAAACACTCAAGATCAAGTAGATTGTGTTGCATAACTGAAGATTTATTTCTCGTATTATATTTAATGTCCTCAAATAAAGAATTTAGTCTTTGCTATTTTCAACAGGTTCGAACTTTATTACTGTCCTTTTGACTATCTCCTCACAGAACTACATTTGAGTTACCAAGTATCAAAATGCCAGGTATTTTTTCCGGCAATGATGACTAGTATTCCTAGTAGCAACTTCTATACCAGCTCTACGTTGTTCAACCTTCACTGTCTTCCCTTCTTTTCACCATGGTAACCCAAACTTTTTTTTTTCCTCTCTCTCTCTCTCTCTCTGTCTCAATATATATTTTTTATATAAAACTATTATTATTAAATTCTGGCTCAATCTAAAAACTATTTCTCTTGTTTCACAATTGGTCTTCCAAGCAAAATGCCTATTCATCAATGGGTCTGGAAGTTATTGTGAAGACCAATGTGAAAAGTACACACTTTATCACAATGATGACAGGCATTTCCAGGATGAGAAGCTGCTATCTTCCTTGACTGTTTATTTTCTTTCCTGCACTGCCTTCTTTTATTTGCTCAGCATTGGCAATTTTCTTCAAATAACATGGTTCCGTAATAAACAAGTGACCTCAAGGATGAGTGGCCTTCATGTTAGCCTTGATAACATCTTTAAATCACTTCCTCTGACCAACACCATGTTTAACCAACATTAGCTCTGAGTAGAACACTTGTTTAGGAATGTGAGTATTGGGTATTCAGACCACGTGGCCAACCAATCGTAGCTGTCATTTTACAATTATGGATTCTATGCTAGAGGATAGGGATTCTTCAAGGACAATGATATTGGTGCATCTACCTTCCCAAGCCATTTGAAGGATTCTTCTCAGGCATCTTTGATGGTATTGTTCTAGCATCTTAAAATGTTGTCTGTAGCATGCCCAGCAGGTCCAGATCCATAACGTAAGGTGGGAAAAATAACAGAATTATACACAAGGATCTTAGTTGCAGTGTTGGCATCATGATTGTCAAAGACTCTTGATCTTAGCCTGGCAAAAGATGCTCCAGCACATTTGATTCTGTGTTGAATTTCTGCATCAATGATAGCAGTAGACGAGAGGATACTGCTACGTAAGATAGGAGAAGGTGTTTATAAATTTTATGTTTGCCCTGTCCATGATGATATCGCTATTTCTTTGCCTTTCCCCCGCAGTTGGTTGGTGCTGAACCTTGGTTTTACTAGTATTCAGTCTAAGAGCTAACTTTTTATGCAATAGCAAGATCATTTAATATGGTTACAATCCTCCTCTGTTTGTTCTAAACTGCATTGTCATCTGCACACTGTAGCTCAATTACTGCTGCAGAAGATGTTAGAGTCCTTGCTTTTAATCTGCTCGGATTTAAAAGTTTCCCATCCTTCTTAAATTAATCAGTATTCCAGGAAAGATGATCTCTTTGGCAAACTACATGATGTAGCTATGTAAAGGGAGAACAACATGGGAGAAATCACACCAGCCCTGCTTAAAACCATTATTAATACAGAATGGCTCCCAACAGATTCCATTATTAATTACTGCAGATAGCATATTAATGAGTAAGGCTCGGATTCTTAGGTTCGAACCTATTTGTTGCCATCCCATATTCTTGAAATTTTAATTCTCTTTTTCATCTTTTATGTAAATTTAACTAGGACCTAAATAACCTAATTTCTATGTTATAACCTAAAATGGACCTAGTTTGGTTTTCAGAACCTAAAAGGGCCTAATTTGATGTACTGATCCTGTCTTACTGTAATTTTAAGAAATGATCGATTAGCTCAGTGATATGGGCCGTAGGCTAGTAATCTGGACTCGGGAGACACCATGGGTTCGAACCCCACTGTCGGCTGTTCTGAAATGGTTTTCTGTAGTTTTCCTTTTCACCTCCAGAGAAATCCGGAACGATACCTTATTTATAAGCCAAGGCCGCATCCTTTGCCTCCCTTCTTTCTCAAAAATTTCCTTTCCTTCTTTTACATAGATCCAACTTAATTTTTTATATATATATAATTTGTTTCACTTCTGAACTTAAAGTGGCCTCTGTAGAGTGTAGACTGCTGGATGAAATTTCATAATATTAACTGGTTATCACCCCGGAGTGATAATTTTTTCCTTTCTACTTAGATCACTGTAGAAAAAACGATTCCACATACTACAGCATCATAATTCCACAACTCATTTGGTAAATGTTACTAGGAGAAATGCTTCTAATAAAATTTTGTTACAAGTTCGAAGCTGAGTACAGAACATTCGTTTTACCTGTGTCTATTTGAAGCTCTCATTGCTGCTAATATACCAGTTGCAACCCCTCCAGAATGCAGTCCTGAAAAACCTTTTTTGGAAGAATTTTGTAACAGATAAATACCAGATGAATTTTTAAGAAGAATTACTTGCCTCACCTGTTTGAAAAAACCATTGAAGAAATACAGGTGGAAATTACTGACCTCTTCATCTGGTTAAGTGTAGATGAGACGACAAATGCCTGCGGCAAATACAAAGGCAGCATTGCTGTGGGCAAGCTCACATGTGAGGAACCTAGTATACCCCATGTCATTATGTGCAGAGAACTTCCAGAAATAAACCACTTTACTGTAGCAACTGCTGTAAGGGATGCATTAAAGGTGTTGTGGTCAGATCCAGATGACGAAGATATGTTGCGGTTATTGGTGACAGACAGCATGGGAGTATCTGAAGGCATTCCATCCTCGAATGGCCCAAGTTACCTGTCGAGCTAATGGGACGCTTAGGCGGAAAAAATTCGGGAACAGCACCCTGTAGTTTATTTATTTATTTATTGACATTCGGTTATGTAACCATACAGCCATCACTTGTAACATGATTCATTATCGTTAACTAATAACATGTTTGATTATACTCATTATTATATCGCATCTGTTAATTATCGTTATACTTATGCTACTTACAATTTGATTATATTGGTAACAATTTTAAATAGAATTTATCTAAACGTAATTAAAGTCTTTCAGGTATAAAGCCGAATCGCAGTAGCAGTTGATACAATTCGTTTTCAAGTCATATTGCAGGTATACGTGAGGCAATACCGACATTGGTATTCATGCGTCTAAATTATTATTTTCTTTTGTTCACGTTCGGTTATATGACCATACATCCGTGAATTGTAAGATAATTCATTATGCTTAATTATTGACAGGTTTGATTATACTATTACAATCTTGCTTATGCTAATTATAGTTGTACTTAGGCTACTTACAATTTTTATTATACTGATGACAATTTTAAAGTCATACTTTTCTACTCGTAATCTTTAAGGAATAAAACAGAATCGTTGTAGTCGTTTATACAATTCATTTTATGCTTATTGACATTTTATTTTTTGATGATGAGGTCTTAGATTTCTATATTTCCATTTTTTAGGAATCTAATAAGGCTGTTGTACACTGCTTTGTCATCGCTAACTAGGAGTAGGATTAGGTTGGTAGGAAGAGGGATTCCTATGTTGACTAAATCCTTGATCATGGTATCCTGGGCCCATTTAAATTTTCTACAGGAAAATATAATGTGGTTGGTGTCTCCTATAGTTAACGAGATAATTTCTTCAGTGAAGAAAGTATTCTGAAACCACTAAGTCAAGTCATTACTTTCAGGGAAATGGTTCCAGTACCCCTCCCTTCCCCCCATCCCCAACAAGTAGTAACACAATTTTGGGGGTGGGAGGGGTGACCTGGCTCTCAACCTGCAATATACCCTATTATTTCCAAAAAAAACTATGAGAGCATCATGAAGGTTATTGATGCAATACATAAAATAGAAGCTGTTGCAAAATGCAAAGAAAGCGATACACTCAGTACCAGCTGTACAGGAGTTGGAAGGAGGCACTCTACCGTTGACGGAAGCGCTTCAAATCATCCAAGAAGTAAGGACCGAAGTGGCTCCTAAACCAGTTGGAGTGTGTGTAGCCAGGAAGCTGGAGGTTGTTTTAAGAAGAGCCCAGATATCAAGAGGATGGAAAAAAATAGGCAGAATTCACTCTGGACAAATGGAATAAGAAATACTACCTTGGAGTCCTCATGTGATGTGGAACATGGTTTTCCACATTCAAGAGAAGAGGGTTTGCTTCTGAAATCTATCAAAATATTTTTTTGCTTAGTGCCATATTAAAAGTTTTAAATGAGTGGTTTAAGTCCACAATAAAGACACAATATTTTGAACATAATAATGGCTTATGTCGCATGTTTTTATGTGAACGAGCAATGTAATGTTAGAAATTTTAAAGGAGTATTTGACATTATATTATAGTCACAATATTTTTAACACAATGTCAGTATATATTAATTGTTTTAAATTTTATTTTCCTTAAAAATGAGTAAATTCCTAAACCAGAATTTTAAAGACCTATAAAAGCCTAAAACGTGAGTTGAATAAACCTAAATTTAGTTTTTCATATCCTAAAAATCCGGGGCTTAGTAATGAGTTACCCTACAGAGCTAAAATTTTCTGCAGTGCTTCACAATTCCACTGAATCAAAAAGTCTTGGTGAGATCAATGAAAGCTATTTAAAGCAGTATATTTTGTTCCCTGCATTTCTGTTGAAGCTGATGAGCAGTAAATATCGTATCAGTGGTGCCTCTAGATGGTTTGAAGCCATACTGGCTCTCTGGAAGTTTTTTTTTTTTTTTTTTTTTTTTTTTTTTTTTTTTTTTTTTTTTTTTTTTTTTTACCTAAGGTAGAACATGATTTGCCAAGTTTTCTGATGCAAGATCACAATGAAATACCATGATAGTTATTACAGTCTGCTTGGTCCCCATTTTTAAATATAGTAACTACCAGGCTACTTAAAGTCAGGATACATTTCTTCAGTGGCCCAAATTTTGACAATAAGTTCATGCTGGTGTTTTATAAGTTTTTCACCTCCTTCTTTGAGAGTCTCTGCTGGTATGCCATCCAGACCTGTCGCAAAGTCAACTAAAAAGCTAATACAGACAGTATAAATAATGAAAATTAATCTCTAAACTTACCCAAATAACCGTAATAGTGTATAACCATCATGGGAAACACAACACATTGTAACGATGTAATATCACTATAACACAACACTTTTCGACACTTACATAATAATTATCAGCCATTAGTAAATAAGTTTGTCATAAAGAAACAGTAATAAAGAGTTTAAAGCCACTTAAAGCATAAAACAGCGGTAAGATAATTTATCACGTAAATGTGTATTCTAAACTTCATGAAACCATGTGTATAAAGCAGTATTTGAAATCAGCTGATAGGGTAGGATAAACATAATTTCTTCCGGTATAACAGTATAAAATTTTAGAATGTTTTATAAAGTCAGACGAGTCATATATTGTTTTCAAATGAAATACATTGAAGTCCATGCTTTTCGTACACAGTTTTTAAGATTAAGAACCTGCCAAGTAAAGTCAGCAAAAGAAAATACTTTCAGAATATGTAATAATCACCTTTGAAGCTAATTTTATAAGCGTTTTTAAACAATAGGCAATACCTTAATAATAATTAGATGAAATAGTGTTTTTTGACTTATGACGGCGACAAACCAGAAATAGAATTTTTTAGAAATTCAATTATAAAACAACTACGGCAGCTAGAGAGAAGATTGAAAGCTCTATGGGCTGTTGAGAGGCTGTAGAATTGAGGAGAATAAGTTTTAAAGGTCAAAGTATAATATACAATCAGGCGTGACGCCACCAAATCGTGGTTTTAAATGTCTTTTAAACCCAATTAATAAACTAGCCATATTTGGTATTAAATAAAAGATAATTTAAATAGAAGCTTTATAAAATTTAGTTGAACCTTCTATCACTTAGATGAACAGAGTTAACTTCTGCGTCGTAATTGGTTTGAGAATCCAAAGTTACTTTTTACGGCGAATCTGTTAACTTTACAGAAAATTTCATAAGAACTTAAATTGCTAGTTACCCTCAATTCTAACTACTGACAGACTTTCATAACTCTACAGTGTGTATTTCCCCAGATTAGAGAACTATGTTGCATAACGGAAGGTTTCCCTGGTGGAGGGATGCTGAACATATATGTATGGTTGGTGTAGGTTTCGGGAGTCAGTCGCTGGTGGATTCTTGGAGAGTAAGGTTGTGTCACTCTGTACAGCACAAGAGGTGCTTAGGCAGGATAGGCAGAAGCTGGGCATAGTGCACCATGCTTGATGGTGACAATATTGGGTCTTTGGTTGGGGTGGTTCGACAAAATTAGCATCTAATATGTGACTTTGAAAACTTGAGAAGGGGTTTCAGTCTGTCGCACTTCATAATCTGCAATCATTTTTGGTAAAGATATGTCCGATTGCCATCAACTGTAATAAGTGTACAAGTTATTTCAAGAATATAGTGTGTTTTATCTTTGAAACAATAGTAGTGGTTTTCATTCATGACTTCTACCTAACCTTTTCTTGCTTGAGGTTTAGATAAAGGCTAGTGGTGAATGTTGTAAGTCTTTATTACAGTTGACTATCCAGTGGCAAGTATATTACATGGTAAAGCAGAGTTAAGGTGACTGCACATATTCTAACCCATGTATAATGCTTGGCCTTGACAAGATTTCATGTCTTTTTGCCAAGCTTGCAAGGCATTATGCTTTTCTGAGATCAGTGCTTCAATTTCTATGTCATTATCATCAAACAAGTCCTGATGTTTCCTGGTCCTATATCCTAAAGTTTTCTTGCAAGCATCCTGAATAATGGCCTGCAAGCTCTTTCAGTGTTGCATTAAATAAGAGGCGTATTCCATCAGAAGTGCCTGGTGTAGCTGCTCTCTGTATTTCAAAGTGGTGCCTGAATCTGCAAATTTCTCAGCACCAAATGTAAGTACATAGCTCCTCTGTTGCCTCCGTCTTTGAGTGTGCAGTGAAGAATGCAAGACTGATATAATGAGTCAGTGATCTGTCCAACAGTTGATGGTACCAGTCATAGCTTTGGTGATGATAACATCATGAATATCTCTTTTGCGAACAGTTGCATAATCAATGAGATGGCAATGTTCTGATCTAGGATGCTGGCACCTTGTCTTGAAGCATTCCTTTTGGCAAAAGATGGTGTTAATAATTGTCAGATCATGTTCAGCACATTTAGACAAGTGTCTAATACCACTGGAGTTTGTATTTCTGACATCCTCCTTGCCAATTATACCATTATTTGTGTGACTTATTGCTTATAAAACAACCTGGAAAACAGTGTATGATCAACATGCAAATCCTAGAGCACACTGTATTTGGAATTACAATACACCAATTAATTATAATATTTTTAGCATTAGAGATGATGAGTAATGGAAAAAATCATGTGTATTGTAACAGCTCAGTGTACATTCAACATGATTTATTTTAATTTATACATAGAGGAAAGCTTCTAAAGTTAGCAGTACTTCCATCAATAATACTTAAATGAATAAAATAGGTGATTACATTACTTCAGACCTGGAAACTAAGCCAGCTAGAATTTTTACTGTAATGCAGGGAGAAAGAAATTTTACCATCATTTCTCAAAATACGCCACCACATCAACACAAGAGCCGCCTTCAAAATTCTGCAAAAGATGGATTTCTCATTGTTGCAAGAGAGGATACATCAGACCAGAAGTGGCATGGCCCACATGGAGGATAAGATACTCCATCTCCACCAGCCTTCTTTCCTACTCTGACTGGACAACTCTAGATAAAGTCTCTGCAAAATCTGTATTTTGGATCCAAGATGAAACAAAGACAAATCACATGTGCAATATCGAAAAGACCAAAATTTTACAATACCCAGAAATAAACAAGAAGTAGACAAAGAACACTGTTGTGAACTAAACTGGAGAATAGCTACACCCTGCTAATGACTCAAATTTGCTCCAGTACCTGCCAATATGTCAATCTAGGGCATTGTTACATGTGCATAGAATGCCATTGGGAGCATAAACATGAAGAATGTTGACCAGTTTCACTGTGAAACAGCTGGAAACTTTCCAAAAAGTAACCAACTATGAGAAGAAAGACTATACTACATTCGCTCTCATCTGGCGCGTCAAGGTCATGTGCCCGTCGCCCCACGCCTCACCTCACCACCCCCTCCAGATGCCTTCCCTTCCGAGCAGACCGCTCCCTACAGGCACTGTCATTTGTCGCAGTATTGTCGTGTTTATTCCGATACACTGTTATAATATGCTGTAAGTGGAATGGCGTCAGATAGTTGTTACATTAGGCGACAGTCAAAAACAATTATTTTTGTGTGTATAATTTTTTAAGATGTTAGAAAACTCTGAAGAGAAAGTTAATATACTTTTTAGGGAACCGCTAAAATTGATGGCAGAGGCGTGCAGCATATTGTTACGAACAGTGCAGCGTGTGTGTAGCGAAGCCCAGCTGAGTGTTCTAGGTTCATTCTTTTCTTCTCCAAAGAAAAACATTCACCGAGAAAAACAGACATTGTTGCAGGGCCTCATTTTTAAGAAAAATTCACGATTTCAGGAAGGAACATCCTCTTGGACCTGTCATCTACCTTGACGAGACATGGGTAAATCAAAATCACGCAAGGAAGTTTATTTGGCAACACACAAAATGCAATGGAGGTCTCATCAACGATTTCTGTAAACAGAAACTATCACTTCAAGTAAATATCACTTTCATTTCAAAATTTAAACGACGTGTTTAGAGAATTAACTTCCACTGGGAAAGACATCTAAAACTTGGATTTAATCGTTGAAATGTCTTGTGCAACTTTTAAAACTAAAAATAATGATTGGAAGCAGTAAGTTTTATTGATTGATATGTAAATAATTTTTATATTTAATATCATATGAAATTGTACTTTGTAAACACGAAATTTCTATGACATACGATTCACTCATTTTTGTCACGACAAATAGTTAAAATGTTCTATTTTACCGAAGAAATTATCAAATTAGACAACATATCGTACCACATATGTTGTGATGATGTATGCGCATACGTGGCAGCTTTTTCCCCATCGCCTGTAGGGACTGGGGCAGCGGAGTGGGGATAGATCAGAGTGACCTTGGCCCGCCTTTTCTGTCTGAACATAGTATAGCGGTAAGAAGATTAAACCAGAGTGATGACATTATAGTATTGCCAGCAGATAAGGGAAATGTGATGGTACTGACAAAATCTGATTATTACCACAATAAAAATATTTAATTAGCTATTAAATTATTGATCCACAGCATTTTGGAAGAATGGGCAGATTTGACAGAGTTCTGCTGATGATAGTTTTGGACAATGTGCACCCAAAACTTCATCTATGGTTGCATTACGTCAATGGCAGGATCACTGTGTGGTTCCATGAATGGTGTGCCCTTCATGAGTCCCTTGATTGTATAAATGAAACGCATACAAAATTCAAATTTATTGTGTAAACAGAGGAACAAGAACAGCTGCCATTTCTAGATGTGTTAGTAACAAAATTCAGCAACAGGAACCTGGGATACTCAGTTTACTGGAAGCTAATATACAGAAGCAGATATTTACATGCTATGTGGCACCACCATCTGGCAACAAAATGATGTGTCTCACGTCCTTGTGCACCCTTGCAACAAAATTATGTGACCCTAAAAGTTTGTCCATGGAGTAGTAGGCACTGCAGTACACCATCAGGTCTATTGGTTACCTCAACCTTTTCATCAAATGGGCTCTGCACACAACCATAACATAGAGAGCTGCAAATGGTGTCAACATTTCAGTCTCAGTGATTAGATTTAAAAGCAGTCTGGACCAAAATGACATTGGACATGCTTTGTTAAAGTATCAGGAACAATATATTTAGTTTTATAATTTTCACCATGTAGCACATTTTTGAGGATTCCTTGTTAATTTTTAATTTTATTGGTTTCCTATTGCTGTCATCAGTAATTCAATAGTGCGTACGAAATTCCAACTTTATGGCAATATAAACTACAACCAAAAATGTGCATTACAAAATCAGGGTTACAAGCATTATTTAATAACAATTCTATTTAGTTAAGTAATTGTGAAGAAATAAACAGCCTGAGCACTTCATTAAACCTATCATTTCTGATGGGCTCCAAAGCAGGGCCAACATTGAGGGGGGAGGGAGGTTAAGTGGGGCAAAAATACCACCAAAGGGAGGCCCACCGGCCTGGGTGCCTAAATAAATAGACACAAATCTTAAAATCTGTACCGATAATTATGAACATTTTTGTATTAAAATTTTCTGAGTTTATCAAAAAAAGGTATAAAGTAAAAATATGTTCGCGAGGGGGGAGACGAGGGCCTAAGATTGCTTACCCGGCGCCCAAGAATCCTAGCGCCAGCCCTGCTTCAAAGTTAGTTGATATATAAATCCCATTTTACTTTTACAACTTTGACTTTACATAGATTGCAACCCATGTATTGAGAACAAAATTACGGTTAGAAATCTTGACTATATAGCCACGACAAATAGAGCTGCAAATGGAGCCAACATTTCAATATCTGTGACTGAAAATGTCTCCTTTTGAACTCACTGAATCTAAGTAGACACTTTTTTTAAAAAAAAAAATTAATAATAATAATAATTTTATGAATAGGTTTACATTTCCTGCTCCGTAACTATTAGTTTATCAAGTGCATTAATTTTCATGTATTCAAATGGAACACATCATTGATATTTCATAATATTCTTGCGTTGATCTTTTAAAAGCAATGTTTTGTTTAATTTAATTTAATTGAGATGGAGCACACACTCTGGTGGCAATTTCCCTACACAACCATGTACCTTGTACCTGCCTACTTTTTCACTCTCTGAATTTCAGTTGTATTCGATACCTGTGAAAAGTAAAGGTAACAGAACCAGGTAAGAAGTATTAGGTACATTGGTGTTGATAAATTGCGAATTAATAATGACAATTCTAAACGAAATATTGGTTTTAAGATTATTGTTGTGTTTGGTCCAAGTATTCCATTTATTTTAATGTACAAAACTGAAAAGCTAAATAATTAAATTCAAAAAATAAAACAGAATGCAAAGAGTATTGCTGTTATCTTTTGTCAGTGTTTCTAGAAACGAGTGCTCATCTCAAATACAGAGTGATCTGTGGCCCTTCATTTCTCGCATCTCGAAATTATATAATTATACCCTCTGTTCCTCAGTACATATAGTTCATAAAGTACTTTTACAGATTTAATCTAGACTGTAAGTTCTCAAAATTTGAAAACATAATCAAAATTGCTGCAGTAATTTTCGAATGATGTCATTTCAAACTCAGACAAGCAGCTTGCTTACAGATTTATAATAGTATACAATGGCGGATCCAGAATTTTGGTTTGGGAGGAGCTTGAAAGGATTTTGGTTTGGGGAGGGAGGGGCGACTTGAGTTGGGTAAGAGTAGAAGTCGCAGTACTGTTATCTACTAAAGGCATCAAACAGTTTTACTTCAACACTTGATACTGAACGAATTTTCTCTCATTTAAAACCCAATACTAAGCTAACTTTCTATGGTTTAGAATTATGGCTAAAGGACTTTCTACTTATAAGAGCACTAGAAAAATGTCATAGTAGTACTAGTACATAAGGAAAAGGAGTCAAATTACAGGCCTGGCATCAGTATTATGGATATTGATGGAAATATTGATAGATAGCCATGTCAGAAATATTGAGACCACTGTTGTTCAATATTCTAATAAACGATTGTGTTGGTGGTTTACAGTCAGAAGTTAGGTTATTTCTAATGGAATAATGTTATAGAATACAATTATTACAGAAAAGGACAGTGAACAATTATAGGGTGATCTGGACAGGATATCTAACTGGACAGTTCAAAATGGAAAGAAGATAAATGCCAAAAGAGTCAGCTGTTTAGGTACACAGATAAAGCTTGATTTATAATTCTAGTGTAGTGGAGAATTGCTTACTGAAGACATTAAGTGTAAATACGTTAGCACAACATTTGGTAGCAAGCTCAGCTGGCCAGGGAACATTGGGTAGATGTCAGAGGTATCAAAATCCTTTATTTATAGGAGGCGGTGAAAGGGTGATATATTAGAGAATTGGGATATAAAAGCTTTGTCAGATCATTGCTTGATTATAGTGGTGTAGTATAGTATCAACATTTTGGGTATCAAATACAGGAATGACAGAGGGTGCAAGAAAGGGTAGCTAGATTTATTTCCAGAAATTACTATGAAGTGATATGTACAGGAGCTGTAGAGGGATTAATTGGAAGACAGAAGAGAGGTAAAGAGATTGCTGGGAACGTGTTAAGTTTATATTGCTGATGACTAGTGAGGCTTGGAATGATATTGGTAGAAGAATTAGTACATGAATGGTATGAGATGACCTAGATCTCAAGCTGGAATTTGTTTTCAGGCATAAGGGAATGGGAAAATTTTCTTTTGCGGGTAGAACAAATTTTCCCAGAATTAAAAAAAAAATGTAAAATTAAATATTGTAAGGATCAATGGGCAATGAATTCATTTATTTGATTGCTTAAAAACAGGAAAGAAAATCATTAGAAAAAAAGCAGGTTCATGGGGAAATTGTTACTGGGGCATGTGCTTCATCACAATTAAGTAAAAACTTCAAACTGCTGCACTTTCTCTGTGTAACTATAACAACATTAGAAAGTAATAATAATCATTATTTATAAGAGTTAATTTTTTTTAAATTTGTTCTCACCTCCTGTTCCTGCTGTTCTTGTGACTCTCTTCTTGGAGTGGGAAATTCTCTTGGTGTGAAACTGACTTCAATTCTGCCATATTTACGTAATGAGGGAAGAGGTTTTTGATCAAAAATCTCTTTTTTCCTGTGTGTTTTAAATACTTTGCTTCTGACAGTTTCTTTTATTTCTCTATTATCACCTTTGATTTGCCCTAAGATAGTTATATACCAATGAATATTTGAATTATAATAAAGTCTGATTCATTCTGTTAATAAGTTATCAGTAAGGGAAATATAGTATGCTGGCAGAAACAAAATTAGCATGGCATTCTGGATGTAAAGAGTGAAGTGCACACAAATCTCATAAATATTTCTGCAGTTGGAAATTTGGATACCACCACAACATAGAATTGGACATTCATTGTGTTTCACCATCATTTAAGATCTCCCATTTACAATCCTAAATTCTCTCTCCATTATCTCGAGCATTAAATTCTTAAAGAGCATGCAAACTTCATCTGCTTAGCACATGTGACAAAAACACAATAATAGGGCATGAATAACTTTCACAGCTGCCGGATACAAAACTGAAGTGATTGAGGTCTCGGAACAATGGCTAAAACGTGTTTTGATTTTACTATTCTCATCACTGTTGAAGCAAAACTGAACCACTATAAAATTATCTTAAGCACCTACTACTATTCAGTAGACATTCTTCAATTATGTTTAGTACATTCCTTTGTTCTGAAGCTAGATCTTGTTAGTAAATTACATAGGCAATTTTTGCTTTAGCTTCAGCTGGAATTTAATTGAAAATATGCTTTCCAAAGTGTAATTCTTGTTGTGAGGAAAACAAATTTCAACCAAATCAAACCAATATAGGCTTTATTTTTTTAATAATCTCATTTCAAAAGTTTAGATATTTCACTGTCTTCTAGGTTTGACATGTTGTCAGTATTTCTTCAATCTATCAGTCAATTATTCTTTTATGCTTTTGATAGAGCACCTATACATCTTCTGCATTGTGAATAGAATATACTTTGAAATTCTTTCCCATTGATTTCCCATTTAAAATGTTCTTTTCTAATTTTATTCTGTTTAACATAATTATAATTGCTCAAATCAGTCTCACTTTATTGGAGCATTTTCCACCGTGAAACTTTTTGTATTGTGAAATTTTGTGTTTTCTTAATCATTCAACCATTGATCATTCTAAAGATAAGTGTATAAAACAACAAGACATACTTTGATGTCAATTAATGTTATGGTACAGAATAGGAGGTTAAAGTATTTTTATGATATTATTCATGGTTTTTTTCCATTCCATGATCTTTAGTACCAGTACTGGATTGGTTTATTTCTAGTTTCATGTGTGTTAAGTGCTCTGCTCTAAATAACTTGAGATATATAAAAAGTGCGTGGGGGGGGGGGGAGGGGAAAGGTGGCTGGGGGAATTGATGTGTAAGAAGATTGCCAATGGAGCATGCCACGTAATCACAAATAATTTAAATAACATTATACTGCAATTTATTTTTCTAGCTAAGTTTTGTTCAGTAAATAATTTTAAAACTATAATTTTCATTTCAATTGTCAGAATTATTGATTTTCACATGTAAAAATTACAACATTATTCACTCCATTGTTGTTCTTTAACCATAATTTCCTTCTCAGAACTTTAATTAATTTAGAAATAGCCGAAAGTTTGGTAGTTAATTTAAGAAAGGCATTTTATAGCCAAATATTGTGTTATGCATTATTTATCAAATTTCAATTCTTATATCTCTAACTAAATAAGTAAATTGGTTTATGATTGTTGTGGTATATAATATTAGTACCTGAGTGACCGATCTTCGCTCGGCAACTTTTGATTTCTGTTCAGTATGCAAGATTTAATCAGAATCCTTAGAGAAGTTAGTGAGAAATTAAGTTTAACAGTGACAAAACCACTTTCATAACTGACGCGAAATTGGTACTAAACCGGTTGAAATTTTATTTAATTGCTTTATAATTACTCTATGTCCTCTGCACGTTTTGCACTCTTGCTTTGCGCAAAACTTGCCAGGAATTTAATTAGAAAAGCTGAAATATGACAGCGATGCACAGCCGTTGGATGCCGTTAGTGTTGAAAAATCAGTGATAGTCTCTTAAATTTTTATTTAATCCTTTGTTGTAATATTTTCTTGCTGTTTCAACTTTTCTCAGTTGTAAAGAGTCGCATATAATTGACAAATATAAATATTTATCTGAGTTGTAATACGTTGATGTTTATATAAAAACGGGCATTTCTGACGGATGCCACAGAATGCAAAATTTTGTGAAAAAATTTTCTTGGTCCAGTCTATATTTCAAACTAACCATGAAATCTATGAAGAAATGAAATTGTTTAGGTGGATATGATACCTGTACCAATAATATTTTTGTTATTTTTGCAGTGCTGATAGCATTTCACAGTTGCTTAGCCTCAAATTTCGGCATTTTTAATTAAATTTCTAGCGACTTTTCCACAAAGCAAGAACACAAAACATGAATAGGACATGTTGATGAAGCAATTAAACCAAATTTCAACAAGTTACTATTAATTTTACCCAGGTTCCGAAAGTGACGCAGCTCCCATTTTACCTATTTACAAGAGTTGCTCATATAATAGTATTAGATTGGATACATTAAGTATACAGAAGATTGGTTGAATACTCCAGAAGGAGGCATACTAAGCAATTTTATCAGAGGTAGGATGGCCTGTTCCTTTTCCCTGGGACCTACAATTTAACGTAGAATCCCAATTACAGAATTCTTGCTCCCACCGGTATTTGAACCCAGGATTGAAGCCAGAATTTTTTAAATTACATGAGCTGCCAGACCGCTCCATATTTGTTATACATTCAATACATTACTTTCCTGCTCACATAAGAACTGCAGTCGGTTAAATAAATATCATGAATAATCTTCTTGAATTGAGTCTTCACTGGG
This sequence comes from Vandiemenella viatica, assembly GCA_031002005.1. Lineage (NCBI taxonomy): Eukaryota > Metazoa > Arthropoda > Insecta > Orthoptera > Morabidae > Vandiemenella > Vandiemenella viatica. Next base: position 343,500,845 of record CM061920.1, on the reverse strand, counting down.
CGAAGTTCCAGTAACTTTGTTGAGAAGATTTTCTTTTAGGTTTTCTTGAGATGATAAGGTTATAACTGCTAGTATTATTTTAAGAGAAGTTTCTGTAAAGTAAAGTATCACTTCTGACAAAGACAATTTTTAAATATCTTCTTTTTAAATATTTTACAATTAAACATGCAGTGCTAGTATTCCCTCGAATCAGGTAGTACACAAGAAATGTCCGTTTAAATATATGAGTTCCTTGAAACCAAAGAGAAAATATTAATATGCTTCCTGGTACCTAAATCGTCTACGAGATGGCATTAGAGCCGTTTTTGAGTACCAAAAGCAAAAATTGTTCATATTTTGTAAAATAGGGTTTTGCATGGAAGGACATTATTTAGATAATCTTAAAAAACAAAGCGTTATCTAAATATGAAATTTCATCCAAATTGTTGGAGCCATTTCCAAGATATATATAATATATAAGACTTGCTCATTTAAAGACATAAGATTACATATTATAAATTCTGTTCAGCCAGAAATAGAATGGTTTATTATTTAATTATTTTAAAAACATTAACAATTTATTAATAGTTAAAAATAAGATTCGTAAATATCTGATAAATATATTTACTTTAGTCTTACATATTATCAGATATTTAAATTACATTGTATGCTTAATTTTGAAATTCATAAGTGTAAGATATATTTACTGACTTTTAAAAGTACTTTTTATCTAGTTACTAACTGATGCCCACGACTTCGTTTGTGATTGTAAAGAATATTGATTTACAGCTACCGACATGAAACCACCATAATGAACAATGGGAGACTCGAGGCAAATATCACACACAAACATCAGTGATCGGCTGCAAAGTGAAATATAGAGACACACATGTCTTTGATCGAAATGCAAAAATATCCTTGATCGGCCACTTTCAACCACCATATCTCCCACACCTCCACAGCTACCAAAATTCGGCCAACGTTGTGCACGTTCGGTGACTCTATGCTACTGCCACACACAAACACCAATGACCTGGGTTAGATAGTTTTGGCTAAAAGTGATACATAGGGACTCATACGTATTTGATCAAAATATGAAAGTGCCTCAGGTCGACCACTTTCAAACACTATATCTCCCACACTTGCATAGCTACTGACGTCTACCCACCATAGTGCACGATGGGAGACTCGATGCTACTACATGCACAAACATCAATGGTCTGTGCTGTGTAGTTGTGGCAGGAAAAAGAAGTATAGAGACATGCAAGTCTTTGGACAAAACATGAAAATTACCTGCATCAATCAGTTTTAAACTCCATATCTCCCACACTCCCATATCTATCGGCATTCAGCCAATGTTGTGCACGATAGGAAACTCCAGTCTACTACCACACACAAACACCAGTGATCTATGTAGTGGCAGCTGAAATGTGAAATATAGGGAAAGATAAAAAGAGTTGTGTGACCTGCAGTCACCACTACTTAGCACAGACCACTGATGTTTTGTGTATGGTAGTAGCATGGAGTTTCCCATCATGCACAACACTGACCGAATGGCAGGAGCTATCAGGGTGTGGAAGATATGGGGGTAGAATGTGATCGACCTAGGACATTTTCATATGTCAACCAAAGACATGTGTGTCCCCCTATATTTCAATTTTCAGCCAAAACTGCCTAGCGCTGACCACTGGTGTTTGTGTGTAGTAGTAACATGTAGTCACCAATCTTGCACAACGATGACCAAATGATTATTGCTGTGAGGGTGTGGGAGATATCGTCATGGAAATTGGTCGATCAGGGACATTTTTGTATTTCAACCAAAGACATGTGTGTCCGTATATTTCAGTTTGTTGCCACAACTACTTTGCGCAGACCGCTGGTGTTTGTAGGGGTAGTGGCTTCATGTCTTCCATCATGCACTACGGTGATCAGATGTAGATAGCTATGGTGATCGAAAGTGGTATATCTAGGGCATTTTCCTGTTTCTACCAAATATGTGTGCCTCCCTGTATTTCACCTTGCAGCCAGAACTAGCAAGTGCAGACCACTGGCATTTGTGTGTGGTAGTAGCTTCAAGTCTCCCATTATGCTGGTTGCATGTTGGTAGCTATAGGGGCGTGGGAGATATGGTGGTTGAAATTGGTCGACAGAGTACATTTTCATATTTCAACAAAAGACATGTGTGTCCTTATATTTCAATCTGCAGTCAAAAGTACCTAGCACAGACCACTGGTGTTCATGTGTAGTAATAGCCTCATACCTCTTATCATGCACATTGGTAGTTGAATATTGGTAGATGTGGGGGTGTGGGAGATATGTTGTTGAAAGTGGTTGACAAAGGGCATTTTCATATTTCACCGATAGACATGTGTGTCCCTATATTACACTTTCCAGCCACAATTACGAGGCATATTTTTTAAGTAAGTACCGTTTTTCCACACTGTGGCGTTCCGCGCATGCGCACTGGGTATCTGCATCTCTTGCCTACACACTGACGCCATTACAGTCTAATTCTTCCTTGTTTACGTTGTTAACTGAGTGTTTAAGATGCCTCCGATAATCGTGAGTCCCGCTGACTGTGAAGTACGGGCTGTTATAAGATTTCTATGTGCTAAAGGCCTAAAACCGATCGATATTCATCGTGCAGTTTACGGACAAAACATTATGAGTGATGGAATGGTGAGAAAGTGGGTGAGAGCATTTAAAGATGGCCACACAAATGTGCATGATGAACAACGGAGTAAGCATCCTTCGGTCGTTAATGAAAGTTTTGTGCAGAAAGTGGACAATAAGGTGAGAGAAAACAGACGCTTAATGATTTCCTCCTTGTGTGATGACTTTCCTAATGTTTCTCGTAGTGTTTTGTATGGCATTGTGACCGAGCACTTGAATTACTGAAAATTGTGCTCACGTTGGGTACCAAAAATGTTAACGGATGTGCACAAAACCAAACGTTTAGGCAGTGCATTGACTTTCCTTGAGCAGTACCACAACGATGGTGATGATTTCTTAAGCCAAATTGTTACAGGCGATGAGACATGGGTGGCCTACGTCACACCTGAATTAAAGCAACAGTCCATTGAATGGCGGCATTCAGATTCACCCAAAAAAGTGAAGTTCAAGCAAACGATTTCTGCCCTGAAAATCGTGTGCACAGTTTTTTGGGACAGAAAAGGAGTATTGCTTGTGCAATTAGAGACAATCAATGCAGCAGCTTATTGTGAGACATTGAACAATCTGCACCGTTCAATCCAGAACAAAATACGTGGCAAGTTGAGCAAAGGCATCGTTTTGCTGCATGACAATGCCCGTCCACATGTGGCTAATCAGACCAAAGATCTTATCACATCTTTTTGATGGGAAACTCTAGATCATCCTCTGTACAGCCCTGATCTGGCGCCCAGTGACTACCATCTGTTCCTGCACTTGAAGAAACACCTGGGCGGTCAGCATCTTGAAGACGATAACGAAGTCAAAACAGTTGTGATGCAGTGGTTAACAAGTCAGGCGGCAGACTTCTATGAGGAGGGTTTTCAAAAACTGGTACTAAGTTATGACAAGTGCCTAAATATTTGAGGGAATTATGTAGAAAAGTAGAGTAAGGTACAGGCTTTCATTTAAAAATGAAATTATTGATATATATTTGCACGTCTTTTTTAAATTTCAAAATGGTACTTACTTAAAAAAACATGCCTCGTACATAGCGAAGACCACTGGTGTTTAAGTGTGGTAGTAGCCTCATGCACTATGGTGGTTGCATGCCGGTGGCTATGGGGATGTAGGAGATATGGTAGTTCAAAGTGGTCGACCGAGGGTATTTTGTTATTTCAACCAAATACATGTGTGTCCTTATATTTCACTTTGCAAACATAACCACTAACCACAGATCACTGGTGTTTGAGTGTGTTAGTAGCCTCAAGTCTCCCATCATGCACTAAGGTTGTTGCATGTCAGTAGTTGGGGGGAGGAGAGATATGAAGGCTTCAAGTAGTTGACCAAGGGCATTTTCATATTTTGACCAAAGACATATGTTTCCCTATATTTCACTTTTCAGCCCTAAATACCCTGTGCAAATAACTGTTGTTTGTCTGTGTTGTTAGCCGCAAGTCTCCCATCATGCACTATGGTGGTTGCAAGTGGAATAGCTATCAATCAAAATTCTTTACAAACACAAACAAAGTCGTGGGCACCACCTAGTATTTAAAAATTTAAAAAAAAAAACCTTGTTGGTGATTCTTTCGGCCCAGGTCCTTAGTTGCTATGATAACTGTTTTATGTTTTTTTTTCTGACTTGCAACTAAACAAATGCTTTTGATGGCAGATGCGTTTCGCTTTAAGTTCATGTTTCAATACCAGCTACTATGCCCGCACTATCACTAATGTGCAAAGTTTTGTAGACTGCATTCCAGCGAATTTCACCAGCCATGAACTGTATATAAACTTTTTTGTTGTTGTTGACATCCAAAAGTCGTGAGCCAAAGATTGTGTGTTGTCGAACAATTTCTTATTTTGAATCTGTGGTCATTAGCTGTGTCTGTTCTGTGGCGGTATGTTTGATTACTTATTCCTGTATTAGTGTTTTGAACAAGGTTTGGTTTGTTAGGTGTATATATTCATTCATAAATTTTTTACCATTATTCAGTGCTTTTTGTATGTGGAGGTTTTCCTGAATAGTCAGCATGTTTTTGTTGTGATCATTAATCTTTAGTATTTCCATATCCATTTGTATGTTGGTGTGTGAATGATTCTGTTGTAACAAGTGTTCGGTGAATGTTGAGTGGTTTGTACATCTGCGGGCTCTCAGGTGTTCCTTATATCTGGTTTCAAATTTTCTGGCTGTTTGTCCTTGTATACTGTGTCACACTGTTGGTATGTTATTTGGTATATTCCAGATTGTGTAAGCACCTTAGAATTTGGATAAATTCTAGTTTTCTTAGATTTAAGTATAAGGGAGGGAATAAGCTTTCTATTATACATATAATTTTCATTGCCAGTATAGGAAGGGAGAAATGTTTCATGCAGAAGCTGATACTGCAACCTAACTTCATTAAAAAAAAACCAGTTAAAAAAACAACAGGAAAGTCACTGAACACTTAATTTAAGCACTAAATAAACTTTGTTAATAGTAAAGAACCTTTCAACTAACCTGTAATAGTGTAATCCATTATTATCCAACTTGCAAACAATAGATTTTTGTTACGTGCAAATTCCAATAATTCCTAACACTTTTAAATGAAGTAAAGTAATTTTAAAATAATAATAATTCGAAAAAAGTTAAATTCACTAAAATTCCATAATTTCAGACCGTCTAAATAATGTAAATAAATTTTTAAACACTTCGATAAACACACTTTCACTTCCAACATTTTTTATCATATGTTTCCAGTAATTTCTCGATCTAAAAAGTAGATTTTCTAAAAGAACCAAAAATCTAGTATAACATATTTAAATTTCAGAACATTCCATGCAATAGAACGGATTTTATATACATTTTTAAAATTATTTTGTCATTAAACACACATGGTTTCACTTGAGATTAAATTACGATTAAATCCAACCACTTTCATAAATAAAACTACTGTCAAAACAAGTAATTAAATTCAAAGAAAATTCAGATAACTCCACTTTTTCGATATAAGTAACAGAAGAATAGTTACTTAGCATAAACTGAGTTGACTTCTGAAACATTTCAAACCTAATCTTCATAGATTCATAATTTTGCTATCTAACCACAGATATTGACAAATTTACATCACTGGAATCAGGAATTTATGTAGAACACTTTGGCACTAATTTTATTGCGATAATTTGCAATCCAACAGGATTACTAAAAATTGGCTTAAATTCAACATAGAGATAGGGAAATCCCTATTACTGTCGGAGACTCTTTATCAATACGCCGTTTAAACTAAATTCATTTTTAAGCAAACTAATCATTCGAGAATTCTCACTAAGCACGTTTTATGCACCTTGGGGACAAGACTATATTCAGTTAAAGTTTGAACACTTTCTATAATCACAATCATTTTACACTATTTTTGGAAAGCAGGTGAATACTTGATGTCATGCGGATGGGTTATATAAGCGGTAGCCCCGGGGAGGGCGTTGTCTTTACTCCGGGAACGCTATGTAAGGTGAATCTGTGTCGGTAGTCGCGGTATGTGTTGGTTTGTAGCCGGAACTGGCTGAGCCAGGCTAGGAACGTGTGTCGGCCATGATGATTTTCTTTGCAATTACCATGAACTTGCGAATTTTCTAAAAGGGGTCTTCGGTCGGTATTCTATCCTCTCCATAATCTGCAATTTTCTGGAAAAGTTTGTTCGATCGCCTACTCAACTGTAGCATGCAAATTTTTAAAAATGTGACTTTTAAAATAAACTTCAAATTTTTATTCAAGTGAACCTTTTTGTGATTTTGTAGTAGACTGAAAGGATAGTGTTTTTGTTCTAAATGCTATTTTTATTCCCATTTTTCTAAAGACATTCACTATCTTGTGTGTGTTTGTGTTTTGATATGTCATTGTGTACCAATGTTTTTAATATTTTTGTGTAATGGTTTGTAGTTTGTGGTGATCATTGGGTGTTTGATGTATTTTATTGTTTGCTTCTTTTCTGATTTTTTGGTTAAGCTTTCTTACTGTGTTACTATTGTATCCATTGTTCACAGCTATGTGTGTTATGTTGTTTAGTTCCTTGTTATAGTAGTACTTAGTGAGTGATATTTGATTCATCCTGTGTAACATATATCTGAGTGCTGCCTGTTTCTGACTGGAGGGGTGATTGAAACTTTGGTTGATGATCATGTCAGTGTTGGTGGGTTTCCTACATATGCTAAAACTGTGTTTGTTATCAATCTTTTTGACTGTAATGTCTAGGAAATGTAGTTGGTTGTTTTCTTCTTTTTCCATAGTAAAACTGATATTTTTGTGTATGCTGTTTATATCTTGGTGAAGTTCTTTTATGTATGCTGGTGGTTTATTTAGGAAGCAAATTACATCATCTACATATTTATGCCAATAGATCATGTTATATTGTTTACTGAGGACAATGGTTACAAATATTTCATTTTCTATGTAATGCATGAAGATGGAGGCCATGGAAGCAAGAACTTGCGCTAGTTAATACATATATAAAAACTGTAAGTACCTAGTTAACAATATCAGAAAACTGTAAAAAAATAACATCATTGTATATGTATATATACGTTTACCTAGGGCACTGAAGATGCCTTGAATAAAGGCAAAATGCGTCTGCCATCAAAAGCATTTGTGTTTCGACAGGTGCCCTGCTAGCAAAATATTAAATTTTGTGTACATTGTAACATCAAAATGAACATTATCTAATACACAGCGGGATGTAATTTATAAAGAAATATCCTTTATAGTTAATTAATTACACAAGTACGGACTGGTTGCCACCAACAGAATGTTGGAAAATGTTCTGAAACGTTTAAGGTTTCAAAATAATAAATAAGAAGCATCTGCAAGACAAGAAATACTTTTAATCATCAGCAAATGCTTGCTGTGACCACCACTTTACAAACTGACCGTGATTTTTAAATCGTGACTTCATATTCCTAAAGATGCAGGTCCTTGCAGTTGTTAACACTTCCAATAGCTTGATAATTCTTTGAACACCGACAGTTATTAATTATGCAATTCACCACCACTGTTCCTCACAATGAAGTGGCAGTCTTTATTCCTGTATCACCACCTACTTTCACTGTTCTGACTATTTATTATCATGAACTTATAAAAGCATACTTTGCGTTCTTTGTCAGAGCAGCACACAAATACATGTGCTTGCCTCCCGGCACTAGCGTCTGCCCACCTTTGAGTTAGGGATGGCGATCTGAGATCGATTAATCAAAGAATCGATCACTTGAACCAAAAAATTGATTTTTTAAATCGATTTATAGTACTGAATTGATGCAATGAATTGATATTTCACCAGTGAAAATCGAATCTGAAAAAGCACTTTCTATATGTAATGCACTTGCACATGAAAGTCAGGGTATAAACAAAGAATTTAAATATTATTTATCACAAGCAGTTAAAAAAAAAAAAAAAAAAAAAAAAAAAAACAATTTTTCATCACGTTTCCTCAACAGGCAAGAAGTATATCTGTACAGTGGGATCACCAGTATCTTGTGAGAACCTTTCTTTATTGCCGGCAACATTGCAAGTGATGAGCGGAACCTAGTAGACTGGACAAACTGTTGTTCCTGAAAAGCTTGGGCAGTAAGCACTGGAACTGTAAAGTATATCATTTCAAAACTGTTTTATGTAACCAACAAATTTGTGAAGTAAATGTCTTTTTGTATACCTGATACTTTGATTCATTTGTAAAAAATCTTTAATTATTTTAAAAATGATCAAAGATTGATTATTATGGTGTCCTTTTTGTTTTCCATGATTGGAATTATATTGAAAATACGAATATGAAAAGCAAATAAAAAAGGATCAATTTTTAGACCTCCATTTTTTTGAGAATCGATTTATCAAATTTTGATTCGAATCGATTTAAGAATCGATCTTTTTAGGAAAGAATCACCATCCCTACTTCAAGTCCTCCCATCGACTGACTCCACTAGTCATGTGACGCTTCCTGACAACATGTTGTGTTTCTTGCCACTGTATATGAATGAAATTTTCTGAGAAAACTAGAAATACATGATGTATCTGCAATCAAAGTGTCTGCTACAACTGTCAAGGTGGTTACTGCTGCTAGGTGTGGTATATGCTTAAAAACATGCAGTTGACATACTATGTTTCTTGTCCCTGACTGGCTGTTGACTCTGGGCATAAAATAATTTGGAGGCATGTACATTCCAGACATTTCCCATATTTCCATATAAATTTTAGTAGCTTCAGATATAACGATGTCCCAAATACCGATGCCTAAATTATTGTTCTATGAAATTGTAAATTTTTTCTGAAGAATACAGTAACAATTCAAATTTTCAAAAGCAGCAGTGACTTTAATCTCTACATACCTTTCCTGACTGAGGTTATCCAATCCGGTGTTGATTGATCAACAGCAAGAACAATCTTTATATCCAAAGGCAACACATCACAGTTAAAGCTCATGATAAGCGTTTGGTGTAAACCCCAACTAAGTGCTTGTTCCTGACAAAAGTTATTGACATAACTAAATTAACAATGTGAAAGACTGTGTTTAATTTATAAATTAGTAATTAGAATAACATACATACATTCACACACACATGCTTAATTCACGTATAAACTGATACACAAAAACTGATCACTTTGCACAATTATCTCCACACTTACTCCTGACACAGCTACTTCAGAGCAACTAACCTCTCTCAGGAGTTAACTCCTGGAAGTAGAGGTTTCCTCTTTGGACCCATTGGAAGTTACTTTCTTCAGTGATGGTCATTTTCGGTTGTTGGTTGCTGTCAATAGAGATTGTTTGTTAGTGCCAAGAAGTTTTCTTTGGATGCCCGTGAGGCCAGATTACAAGCTGCATCAAGAAAGTACCATAATTCCCATTCACAAAGTATCTAAAAAATGTGCCTACCCTATTATATTTGCTGGAATGCAGCTCTTTGTTCTGCTGTTGAAACACATTCCCATACAACATGTCCCAGAGTGCCCTTGTTTCTGCAGTCACAGATACCGCTGTCCACTATTTCTCTTCTTTACAGTTCATTGTTGTAAGGTCAATGATCCATTATGTAGTGTAGTTAGGAATGTCTGGAGTGTATGCAGTCCCCAACAGTTCCAACAGTAGTTAGTGGTCAATCAGGGATGAATGATATAGTGTGTCCACTGCATAGCATATAAAGTGGCCCCACACCCACAGGAAGCAGTCACCTGACAATGGTAAAAGAGCCTTTGACCACTGAAATGTCGGTTTTTATCAACGAACTCACTTGGCTAGTTTCCCAAGAAATGTTTATTCAATGAGAGGAAGATTGCAAATTTTCAAAAATAAATACGTAAAACTGAAATTATATGATTAACATCATTACCTGACTTCTCATTAGACAATTTCCACTCTTCAAAGTCTTTCATGGCCAAACTTCTCTCAGTATCTCTTATTTTCTCAATTAGTGCTCTTTCTTTTGAATCAAGTGAAATTTGTTGTCTTACAGCCAGCTGTTGCAGTTCCTGCTTCTTATCTAACAGAGAAAAATGGAGAAGCTGAATTAAAATATACACTTTGAAAAGTCAGTCATGGTCTGTTTAAATTACAAAATAAATACACCACTAATAGGAAAATTCACAGATTCTCTAGAAAGAAATCCTGTATTTGATCCATCAAATAATAAAATTAATTTTATAAGGTTCTTCCCCCCCCCCCCACCCTCTCTGTGGTGTAAGAGTTTGGGAGAGACTAAGTACTTAGCCTACAAAAGAAAAAACGAAAAATTTGGAAAAGTGGCAATTTATTTCTCAACATAGTCTTCTTCTAGCTCGATACACTTGACCCAGCGATGCTCCAACTTCTTTAACCTGTCTGAAAAAATTCATTTTCTGGAGATCTGCAAAGTAGGCCTCTGTGGCGGCGATAACCTCCTCATTCAACCCAAATTTCTGCCCAGCGAGTGTCTTCTTCAAGTTTGGAAACAAAAAGAAGTCGCATGGGGCCTAATCTGGAGAATATGGTGGATGAGGCAGCAGTTTGTAGCACCATTCGACCAATTTAGCCATGGTCGATGGCGGAGGTGTGAGCCAGTGCGTTGTCATGGTGGAAGAGCACTTTTTTCTTCGCCAAATGGGGCCGTTTTTTCTGCAATTCGGCATCAAATTGGCCCAATAATTCGGTATAGCAAAGCCCTGTGATCGTTTTGCCCTTCTCCAGGTAGTTGGTGTAGATCACACCTTGTGAATCCCAGAAAATGGTGGTTATCACCTTTCCGGCCAATGGGACAGTCTTCACCTTTTTCAGAGCACGTTCACCGGGTAAAGTCCAATGTTTTGACTGTTCCTTGGTCTCTGGTGTGTACCAGTGGATCCATGTTTCATCGACAGTCATGTAAAGATGCAGAAACTCCTTCGGATTGCGCTTAAACAGCGTCAAACACTGCTGTGAAGTGGTCTCACGGTTGCGCTTGTTGTCCGGAGTGAGCAAACGCAGCACCCATTGCACCGACAGCTTTCTCATGCGCAACATTTCATGTAAGAGTCTTTTGAGATGCCTACAGTCCCAGCAATCTCGCACACCTTCAATCGGTGGTCTGCGAGATCGTGGATGTTTGTCACGTTATCCTCCATGGTAACTGTTTTCGGAGCACCTGGGCGTGGCTCATCAAAAACTGACTTGCGACCATGTTGAAACTCGTTAAACCAATTTTAGACAGTCGCCATCTTCCTACCAAAATGTCAACCTCTCCTTCATGTGGTGCACCCCGTTTGCACGGATGAGGCTCTGGCTACCTGTTATAAGGAATTGCCCACTGCTTGCTAACAGACTCTGAAAGGAGGGCAGAAGAGTGGGAGTGGTACATGGCACCCTCTTGCCCTTGGAAACAGCCCCTAAATGCAGGTTAATCAGAAATGATCAATGGCATGGGAATGCAGCAGGCAATGAGAAACCCCTGCATTAAGACTATAACGCCATGTAATCCTCTCAAATTACATATATTATGATGGTTTCTTCCTGGGTAAAATATTCCGGAGGTAAAATAGTCACCAATCGGATCTCCGGGTGGGGACTGCTCAGGAAGCAGTCATCAGAATGGATATACACAGTCTATGAGATGGAGCTTGGAATCTTAGAAGTCTGAGTAGGGCAGATGGATTAGAAAATTTAAAAAGGGAGATCGAATGACTTAAGTTAGATGTCATTGGGATTAGTGAGATTAAATGGAAGGATTCACAGGATTTCTGGTCTGGGAAACACAGGATAATTAGCACACAAGCTGTCAATGGCGTCCCTGGTGTAGGATTTGTAATAAAAAAGAGTAAGGAACAATTTAGTGATGATTATTTAGATGAGGTTAGAATCTATGCATGCCCCAACCATGCTAGCACAAGTGTACATGCCAACATCACAGGAAGAAATAGAGAAAACATACATTTAAATTGAAGAATTAATCCAATATGTGAAGGGGGATGAAAATCTAATAATCTTGGGTGATTGGAAAGCAATAGTGAGAGAAGGAAAAGAGGGGAATACATTAGGATGTTTTGGTTTACGAGAAATAAATGAGTGAGAAAGCAGGTTGTTAGAACTTTGTGAAAGATATAAACTAGTCGTGGCAAATACACTATTTAAGAATCATGCAAGAAGGATATACATCTGAAACATCCAGGGGATGCAGGCAGATACCAGCTAGATTATATCAGGATCAAACAGAGATTCAGGAATCAAGTTGTAGACTATAAAGGAGGACACAGGAGGAGACCATAATCTGATCTTATGAAGTGTAGGCTGAAATTCAAGAAAATAAAGAAGCAATTGAAACAGAACAGACTGGAACTGAATAAACTGAAACAATCTATCACAACAGAAAATTTTTCAGGAATGGTAGATGTTGGTCAAAGAAGTAACCCTGAAAAGAGTTCAACTGAGGTCGAATGGAATATATGGAAGACTGAAATAATGGAAGCTGGTAAAGAAACTTTAGGCTTTAGGGAACAAGGTGCCTAAAAACCTTGGACCACAGAAGAAATTTTGGAGTTGATGGATCAGAGGAGAAGGCACAAAAATGCTCAGGTTGAAGCAGGAAGAGAGCAATATAGAAATCAAATAAACAGGAAATGCAACAAAAAAAAAAAAGAAGAAGAAAAAGAAAAGATAGAAAGATGGATGCAAGAAAGGTGCGAAGAAGTCAAAAAGGAAATGGCCATGAGTAAAGTAGCATATAGGAAGATCAAACAGAATTTTGGAAGAATTAAAAAAGAGGGATAAACATTAAAGCTGCCAATCGGAAATCTCTTCCAGGTTCAGAAGATAGAGCTAACCGATGTAAGGAACACACAGAGAAACTGTATGGTGGAGATGATTTGAACAACAGTGTATTGGAAAAAGAAGTTGACATCAACATTGATGGCTTATGTGATGCTGTTTTGAAGACAGAATTTGATAGAACTTTGAATGATTTGAAGTCAAATAAGACAGCTGGAACTGATGACATTCCTGCAGAACTTCTGAAATCCCTAGGAGAAGAAGGAATCCAAAAATTATTCAAACTTATATCAAAAAGTTATGAAACTGGTGAGATTCACACTGATTTTTTTAAAAAAAAATTGTCATCTTTCCTTCCCGAAAAAAGTACAAGCTGACATATGTGAGAAATATCACACTATAAGTCTAACATCACATGCTTTAAACTTACTGTGAATAATATGCAGAAGAATGGAAATAGTAGTGGAATGGATAGTAGGAGAAATCAGTTTGGGTTAAGAAATAACCATGGTACAAGAGAAATAATTCCAGCCTTAACATTAATACTTGAAGAGTGGATCAAGAAAAACAAAGATGTGGCATTTGTTGGTTTAGAAAAAGCTTTTGATAATGTTAAGTGAGACAAAATGTTCAAATTTTTGAAGAAGTGATGTCTAAAATATCGAGATAGAAGAATACTATTTAATCTGTATAAGTATTAACTAGCTATAACAAAAGTAGGGAATCATTAGACACACGCATCAGTTATAAAGGATGTGAGACAAGGTTGTAGTCCATCCCCATTGATATTCAACTTGTATGTAAAAGAAGCAATAAAGGAAGTGGAAGAAAGATTTGAGTGTGGCATAAAATGTTCACGGAGAAAAAATCAGTATGCTATGATTTGCAGATGACATTGTCTTGTTAGCAGAACAGGCTGAGGATATTAAGGAGTTACTGTCATGAACAAAATAATTAGGAAGATTTTGGACTAAATATAATCCAAAGCAAGACAAAAGTGATGAAATGTAGCAGAAATTGAACCAATAATAGTCGATTAAATATAAAACTATGGCCAGATGTGATAGGAGAAGTTAGTGAATTTTGCTAACTAGGAAGTAAAATTACAACTGATAACCAAAGCTGAAATGATGTTAAAATCAGAATAGCACCAACAAAAAGAGCTTCCATGAAAAAGAGAATTAGTTTAAAATATTAATCTAGGATTCAGAAAGAACTTTTTAAAACTCTGTGTGTCAAGCACAGCACTTTACAACAGTGAAGCATGGACTTTAGGAATACCAGAAATAAAGATAATTTAAGGATTTGAAAAGTGGCACTATAGAAGGATGCTGAAAATTAAGTGGACAGGTAAATTATGAAATGAACGAGTTTAGGAAATGACGGTTGAGGAAAGAAGTTTGTGAAAGATTCTTACAGAAAGAGGTGGTATGATGCGAGTATTAAGTTTTTCTCAGCGTATGGCTGACAAGCACTACAAGAGTTTTTCTCAGGACACGTGATGATAGTTCATATTTTGAGAAATGCAGAATTGGTTAACTTGTTATTTGAGGGAATAGTCAAAGCTAAGAACTGCAGAGGAAGACAGAAGTTAGAATATAAAGCAGATAATTGAGGACGTGGGTTATAAGGAGTGTGTTGAGATGAAAAGATTAGCACAAGATAGGAAGGGGTGAAGGATTGCACCAAACCAGTCAAGAGAATGATGACAGCAAAAAAAAAATTCTGAGGAATCCCTCCCCATATGACATCATTTATCTTTCAAAGAGGTAGTGTAAGCACCTCAGAATTTGTAAAATTCTAAACCTCGTCGCTACAGGATATGGGGGACGGAAATCTTATGGAAGTTGATACTGCAGCTCATAGCCGAAGACAGGGCGATTTAAAATCTAAAAACTTACTCAACATGTAATAACAGCTTTAAATAGACAGTTAATAATAAAAAAAAGGTAACTTTTAAACTCACCTAAATCATAGCAATCCTCAATAGTTCAGCTTGTAAACACTCGATTTTTGTTACGAGACCATATCGTCATTTTTCAACACTTTTCGTCACAGTAAAGAACATTTATAATAATAATTAAACTGGAGAAACAAAATCTTGCAATACTTAACTCATAGTTTCAAGCCATTTAAAGTAAGAAAACACAAGTTTTTAATCAACCGGCACTTTCAAAAATTAAATACAACACATTTAAAGCATTTTAGATATTAAATGATATGGTTCTTACAACTTAAATTCTTTCTGAACATTGTGTTAAACTTTTCGAGAAGTTCTGTACAGTAAATAAAGTTTGAAAGGAATTTTTAAAAAATACTGCATCTAAATTCACACGTTGCCGGCTTATATAAATTTGTTACAGCCAATCTAAGCACAGTCAGGGAATAAGAATACTTTTAAGAGATATATTGTACACTGGGGAATACTATGCTAAAATTCATTTTTTGAGATAAGCCTTACTTTCAGAGCTATTCACTATAAACTATTTTTAATTTGAATTTTCAAAATGAAGGCTAACCGGGATCATTTTCAGAGTATTACTACTAAACTTGTTGACCCGTGACATCAGAGCTTTTACGCAGCAAACAGGTCGAAATTAATTACAGCAAATCCGTTGAGTTTATGAAAACATCCAAGGGGGGAAAGTTGTTTATAATAGTTGTCCCTAAATAATACTAAAATCTGAAAGCCCTACTGCAAGTATCTTGGATGCACTATATCCTGGGTGTCAAGTGGTTTGGAAGACTTTCTCATGATATATAGGGCTTTTCGGGCCAGTTCGAGGCAGTTGCTAGTGGAATTTAGTGTGGGTTGGACTTGCGACACTCTGGGACGAGAAATGGCAGTTGGTACTCCTGCTGTGAAGCCAGTCCACATGCTGGGTGGCAGCCATTATAAAAAAATTTCAAAGTATTAAAATGTGGTCAGGACAATGAATAAGTAACGTAAAGTTTTCAGGGTTTTTGGGCTGTCTGTCTTCTGCGATTCATAACTTGCAATCTTTTGAAATGAATATGTGATAGCCAAATCAACTATATTTGTGAACTTTTTTGTGGATTTTGATATCAGAATATATTCATGGTGAAACTTTACAAGTGATTTTATTTCCATAGTTTGAACTGAACCCTTTTTTCTCAGAAGGTTACATAGTTGAGAGTGGCAACCATTTTAATTAGCAGTTGATTTTATTTCCTAAGGTGTATTCACGGTCTAACATTTACGCACAGTTGGAACTTTGTTTTATATTTTGACAAAATTTATTTGCAATTTACTAGTTAAGGAGATCAAGGCTTACTGTACCCCGGGTATAGTCTATACCCTTACAGTAGGATTTCTGAGGATATTAATGTTTTTGGATAGTCAAAATATCTGAGATTCTGGTTGAGAAAAGTAGGGATCAAAATTTAGTATTCATTACCAACCATTATTTATACATATGGTAAATAAAAATGATATAAACCAAATTGGCGATAATTTGATTCACTCATTCTGCATATATCAGCTCACAAGGTAATGATTTTGCATAAAATCAGCTTCAAATAGAACAAGAATGATTAAGGCAGAGGAAACATTTATGTACATTCCATGTTATAAACACTAATATGCAATTACATCTAACATGAAGATTCCTTTGGCTACTTTATGTGATAAGAATTCAATATGCATCTGCCATTTTAGATTTGACTGTATAAATATTTCCAAAAATTTAACTAAACTTCAGGTAAAGTTAAACTATAAGGCAATATCTAGGTGTTCTGTATGTGTGTGTTCTTTTTCCTCCTAGATTAAGAATTAACTTATTGACATTGCTCCAATCTGTACGAAAATTTAGCTTTTTAAATTTCCACTTACTTAGCAGGTTTTGCATTGCTTCAATGTTATTGCTACCACCAATGTTTCAGTACCTAGTCTAGGGTCTTCCTAAGGGCTATTTCTGGCTGATGTATAGACTGCTGTAGCTGACTGCACCCCCCCCCCCTCATCATTTGCTGGCACACAAGCGAGTGTAATCACTCATCAACAACAAAAACGTCAGATCAAAATAGCTGGAAGGAAGGCCCCTTGTTGGGAGCCATAATGTTGGCAGCAGCCACAACGTTGATGCAGTGCTAAACCTGCAAAGTAAGTGGAATCTTACAAACAAGATGCTTGCAAAAAGCATCAAATTTTATATTAAAATTATCTTTGATGAAAATATCTCATTATTCAAAGTTATAATTAAACTTATTTTTAGACACAGATGATCAGCATACATATAACATTTGGAATTCCCATTTTCAATATTAAGTAGTAGATCATTGACATACAGGTTAAATAATAGGGAGTTGACAATAGATCCCTGTGGAACACTATGTTCTACCTCCATAAGGATGCTATTGTTGCAGAATGAGACCACTTGTGACCTATTGCTTATATATGGTTTAATTAATTTAACTGCTCAAGTGTTCAAGTTTCAACAATAAAATTTAATACAACACGGTATCAAATGCTTTGGGAAGATTAAAAAAAGTTTGAACTAACACTAAGATTTTTTTTCAAGCTCTTCTAGACAATCCTTCATGAAAGTTGCATACTGCATTAAATGTTACTTTTTTCCTAAAACTAAACTGGTTATCACAGATTATATGGTACAAAGTATTTATAAATTTGGAGACTGATGAGCTTTTCAATAACCTACAACATAAGCAAGGTAAGATATATTGGCCACAAATCTTATATATATATATAAAAATAGACGTGTTTTATCGTATATTTCACTTTTCAGCCACCACTGCCTAGCACAGATCACTGATGTTTGTGGGTGGAAGTAGCATGGAGTTTCCTGTCGTGCACAACGTTGGCCGAATGCCGATAGCTGTGGGGATGTGGGAGATATAATGATTAAAGTTGGTCAGTGCAGGGCGTATTCATATTTCGACCAAAAATTCGTATCTCCGTATACTTCTCTTTCCTGCCACAACTACATAACATAGACCTTTGGTGTTTGTGTGTGGTAGTAGAATCGTCTTTCCTGTCATGCACTATGGTTGTTAGATGTCAGTAGCTATGGGGATGTGGGAGATATGGGGGTTGAAAGTGGTCGACCTGTGGAAATTTCATACTTCTGCCAAAGACAAAAGTGTCATGGTGTATCACTTTTCAGCAAAAACTATAGATCACAGATAACTGGCGTTTGTGTGTAGTAGTAGCACAGAGTCACCTTTCGATCACAACAGCGGCCGAATTTCAGAAACTGTGGTACTGTGGTAGATATGGTGGTTGTAAGTGGCCGACCAAGGATATTTTCGTATTTCGACTGTCTCCGCATATGTTACTTTTCTGCCACAACTACATAGCATAGAGCATAGGTGTTTGTGTTTGGTAGTAGAATCGTATCTCATGTAGTGCACTATGGTTGTTAGATGTTGGTAGCTATGGGGGTGTGGGAGAAATGGGGCTTGAAAGTGGTCGATCTGCGGCAGTTTCATACTTCTGCCAAAGACAAAAGTGTCATGGTGTATCACTTTTCAGCGAAAACTACAGATCACAGATAACTGGCGTTTGTGTGTAGTAGTAGCACAGAGTCACCTTTCAATCACAACAGCAGCCGAATTTCAGTAACTGTGGTACTGTAGTAGATATGGTGGTTGTAAGTGGCCGACCAAGGATATTTTCGTATTTCGACTGTCTCCGCATATGTCACTTTTCTGCCACAACTACATAGCATAGAGCACTGGTGTTTGTGTTTGGTAGTAGAATCGTATCTCATGTAGTGCACTATGGTTGTTAGATGTCGGTAACTATGGGGGTGTGGGAGAAATGGCGGTTGAAAGTGGTCGACCTGTGGCAGTTTCATACATCTGCCAAAGACAAAAGTGTCATGGTGTATCACTTTTCAGCGAAAACTGTAGATCACAGATAACTGGCGTTTGTGTGTAGTAGTAGAACAAAGTCACCTTTCAATCACAACAGCGGCCTAATTTCAGAAACTGTGGTACTGTGGTAGATAAGGTGGTTGTAATTGGCCGACCAAGGATATTTTCGTATTTCGACTGTGTCCGCATTTGTCACTTTTCTGCCACAACTACATAGCATAGAGCATTGGTATTTGTGTTTGGTAGTAGAATCATATCTCATGTAGTGCACTATGGTTGTTAGATTTCGGTAGTTATGGGGGTGTGGGAGATATGGGGGTTGAAAGTGATTGACCTTGGCAATTTCATACTTCTGCCAAAGACAAAAGCGTCATGGTGTATCACTTTTCAGCGAAAACTATAGATCACAGATAACTGGCGTTTGTGTGTAGTAGTAGAACAGAGTCACCTTTCGATCACAACAGCGGCCGAATTTCAGAAACTGTGGTACTGTGGTAGATATGGTGGTTGTATGTGGCCGACCAAGGATATTTACGCATTTCGACTGTCTCCGCATATGTCACTTTTCTGCCACAACTACATAGCAAAGAACATTGATGTTTGTGTTTGGTAGTAGAATCGTATCTCATGTAGTGTATGGGGGATGAAAATGGTCGACCTGCGGCAATTTCATATTTCTGCCAAAGACGCATGTGTCACGGTGTATCACTTTTAAGTGAAAACTATCAATCGCAGATCACTGGCGTTTGTGTGTGGTAGTAACACAGAGTCTCCCATCGATCACAACGTTGGCCGAAATTCGGTAACTGTGGGAGTGTGTGAGATATGGTGTTTGAAATTGGTCGATCATGAATATTTTCGTGTTTCATCCAAAGACTTGTGTGTATCCGTAAATTTTACCTTGCTGCCGGAACTACATAGCGCAGAAGTCTGGTACTTGAGTGTGGTAATAGTATCGAGTCTCCCATCGTGCACTAGGGTGGTTAGATGTCTATACCTGTCAATATGAATTCTTTACAATCACGAACGAAGTCGTGGGTACCAGCTAGTCATATATATATATACATATTAAACATTTGGATAGGAGAAAAACCACCACTTACAATAGAAGAGGATTCCTGCGGTATCGATACACGAAAAAAACACGTACACACATAGAATAAAATTTTCGAGCCTATGGCCTTTCTTCAGTAGCAGTGAGATAGCTGCATGTTAGGGGCTGGTAGCCAACTGCAGAAGCCCGCAAGGCCGGTAAATCATGGTGGTGGTGGGGGTGGGGGGGGACAACATGGCGGGGATTTGGGGGGGGGGTTGAAAGACATAATCTAGAAAATACTAATAAATAGATAATAAACCTGTCCATAGGGACCCGACGCTGTGGTAGATGTCAGCTGATGGTCCTAAATTGCCTATTAAGGAATGGATGTATATGAAAAAAACTGAGAAATATGTGAAAAAAAAAATCAATTTTTTTAAAGAAAAATATTTGAAATTTAGCTAAATTTGAAGTTACAAACTGCAAAAAGATAGGCTCTGGTGAACGATGGTTCTGTGGGAAAATGTAGGAGGTGAGGGGAATGGGTGGGAAGAAAATTGGTGCTATCTTAAATTTAGTCCTGGTGGTTGTCTGGTGCCTAGTTGGTACTGATACGTCAGTTCCCACCTTCTGATTTCCAAAATGCTGCTTTTATCTGAGAGTACTCTGATGGTGCAGACCGCAATACATGTGTTAAGATTGTTGGTGCCATAAATGGTGGCATGATAAGATGCAGGGTGGACGGGGTTCTGGGTGAAAACCGATTGTCTGTGTTCATTCATTCTGATGGCTAGTGGATTTGTTGCCAGACCAATGTAGGAGGCTGGGCAATGGTTGCAGATGAGTTGATACATAAGGTGGTAGGATACACATGTGGCAAGTCCTGTGATGGGGAAGCTTTCCCCAGTTACGGTGTTGGTAAAGGTGGTGGAAGGTGGGTGGATAATTTGCAGCGGGATCTGTTGCAAGCAAACGAACTTTGGGGCTGCCTTGCAGGCTGGGGGAGGCCCATGTTTATGGACCAAGAGTTGGTTGAGATTTGGAGATCTGCTGAAGCAGGTTCTGGGTGGGTGAGGGAGGGTTTTTGGAAGGAGGTGTCTCATCTCGGGGCAGGCTCAAAGAAATTCGTAACCTTGTCGCAGGACTCGGTTGATGGATTCCAAACAAGGGAAATATTGGATGATTAAAATGGGGCTATGATTTGTTTTAGAGGGTTGTGGGCTGTTGATAGGTTGTGATGTGGCCCATGAAACTTGTTTGTGAACTAAATCTAGTGGGTAATTGCAGCAAATCAGGGCTTCGGAGATGTTCCTAGCAAACTGTTGGAGGGCCTGTTCATTGGAACATATGTGACTCCCCCGAATACCAAGGTTATAGGGGAGGGAGCGTTTGATGTGGTGAGGGTGGCAGCTATCGTACTGAAGGTATTGTTGTAGGTTGGTGGGTTTGATATAGACAGATGAGTTGATGTAGCCATTCATGAGGGATATGTTGACATCCAAGAAAGTGGCATATGTGTGGGAGTAAGTACACGTGAATTTCAGAGTGCTGGTGGTATTGAGATACATTTTTATTAAATACGTACTCTGTAGTGCAAGTTGCTGTATTCTTGCGGTCTGTACGAAATGGGTTGGCGGTCCAGATAAATAAAGAAGCAGTATAAGCAGAACAGACTGGAAGTGAATAAACTGAAACAATCTAGCACAAGAGAAAAATTTGCAGAAATGGTAGACTTACGTCTAAGAAGTAACTCTGAAAGGAGCTCAACCGAGGACGAATGGAATGCATTAAAGACCGAAATAATGAAAGCTGCTAAAGAAACACTAGGCTTTAGGGAACAAGCTGCCCGAAAACCTTGGATCACAGAAGAAATTTTGGAGCTGATGGAACAGAGGAGACGGTACAAAAATGCTCAGGATGAATAAGGAAAAGTGTAGTACAGGCAATTTAGAAATCAAATAAACAGGAAATGCAAAATAGCAAAAGAAAAAAGGCTTCAAGAAAAGTGTGAAGAAGTAGAAAAGGAAATGGTTGTAGGTAAAGTAGATGTTGCATATAGAAATATCAAACAAAATTTTGGAGAAATGAAGAAAAGAGGTATGAACATTAAAGCTGCCGATGGGAAACCTCTTTTATGCTCAGAAAATAGAGCAAACCGATGGAAAGAATACATTGAGAAACTGTATGATGCGGACGACATGAACAGGATGGAAAAGGAAGGCGATGTTGACATTGATGACTTAGGAGATCCTGTTTTGAGGACAGAATTTAATAAAGCTCTGAATGACTTGAAAGCAAATAAGGCAGTTGGAATTGATGAGATCCCTGCAGAACTTCTTAAATCCCATGAGAGGAAGGTATCGAAAGATTATTCAAGCTGATATCAAAAAGTTATGAAACAGGAGAAATTCCAACTGATTTTAATAAAAATATCATCTTCACACTTCCAAAGAAAGCACAAGCCGACAAATGAGAGATTTATCGCACCATTAGTCTAACAACACATGCTTCAAAATTATTGACCAGAATAATATACAGAAGGATGGAAAGGGTAGTAGAAGAGATAGTAGGTGAAGATCAGCTTGGGTTTAGGAAAAATCGCAGTACAAGGGAAGCAATTCTTTCTTTGAAGATTAATACTTGAACGGCGGATCAACAAAATCAAAGAAACTTTTATGGCATTTGTATTTAGAAAAAGCTTTCAGAAATGTTAGGTGGGACAAGATGTCCAAAATTTTAAAGAAGTCAGGTCTAAAGTATCGAGAAAGAAGAATACTTTATAAACTATATAAGAATCAAGTGGCTGTAATAAAAGTAGAGAATCATGAGAGACATGCATCAGTTAAAAATGGTGTGAGACAAGGCTGTAGTCTATCCCCGTTAATATTCAACTTGTATGTAGATGAAGCAATGAAGAAAGTCAAAGAAAAATTTCCATGAGGCATAAGTTTTCAGGGAGAAAAAATCATAATGCCACGATTTGCTAATGACATTGTCTTGTTAGCAGAGAGGGCTGAGGATATTGAGAAGTTACTGAATGGCATGAACAAAATACTGAAGGAAGAGTTTGGACTGAACATAAATCAACGAAAGACAAAAGTGATGAAATGTAGCAGAATGATACCAATACTAGTAGATTAAATATAAAAATAGGATCGATTGCAATAGGAGAAGTAAGTGAGTTCTGTTACATGGGAAGCAAAATTACAACCGATGCCTGAAGCAGGAATGATGTTAAAAGCAGAATAGCACTAGCAAAAAAGAGCCTTCATGAAAAGAGAAAACTTTTAATTTCAAATATTGATCTAGGAATTAGAAAGAACTTTTTAAAGCCCTTTGTGTGGAGCACAGCACTTTATGGTAGCGAAACATGGACTTTCAGAATATCGGAAATGAAGAAAATTGAAGCATTTGAAATGTGGTGCTACAGAAGAATGCTGAAAATTAAGTGGACTGACAAAGTAAGAAATAAACGAGTTTTGGAGATGATGGGTGAGAAAAGAAGTTTGTGGAAGAAGCTTACAGAAAGAAGAGACAGGTTGGTAGGTCATATTTTGAGACATGCTGGATTGGTTAATTTGTTTGTAATGGTAGCGAAACATGGACTTTCAGAATATCGGAAATGAAGAAAATTGAAGCATTTGAAATGTGGTGCTACAGAAGAATGCTGAAAATTAAGTGGACTGACAAAATAAGAAATAAACGAGTTTTGGAGATGATGGGTGAAAAAAGAAGTTTGTGGAAGAAGCTTACAGAAAGAAGAGACAGGTTGGTAGGTCATATTTTGAGATATGCTGGATTGGTTAATTTGTTTGTGGAGGGAACAGTCGACGGTAAGAACTGTAGAGGAAGACAGAGATTAGAATATATGAAGCAGATAATTGAGGACGTGGGTTGTAATGGGTATGTAGAAATGAAGAGGTTAGCACAGGATAGGAAGGGATGGAGGATTGCATCAAACCAGTCGAAAGACTGACGACAGTAAAAAAAAAATGTGATGCTTTCATAAGGACTGTAGCAGCTATTCTCTGTACTTTCTGTATACTTTCGATCAACCCCTTACGAAACGGGTCCCAAATGGCACAACAATAATCCAAATGTGGACGTACAAGAGATTTGTACGCTATCTCCTTTGTTTGTTCATTACAATTTTTCAAGATTCGACCTATGAATCGCAGCCTAGAATTTGCTCTGCCTAGTAACGAATTAATATGTATGTCCCATATTATGTTCCTTTGTACTGTTACTCCCAAATATTTCATAGAATCGACCATATCAATAACTGTATTGCTTAACTTGTATTTCTGAACAATTGGATTCTTTTTGTTAGTTATGCTCATTGTCTTGCACTTTTTACAATTTAGAGTAAGTTGCCACTCAGCGCACCAAGCCAAAATAACATCCAGATCATGCTGAATTTCTAAGAAATCGGCCAAATTTCTTACTTCCCTATAAATAACAGCATCATCAGAAAACAATCTAAAAAGGCTTTTCACTTTGTCTCCGAGATCGTTTATAAAAATTAAGAAAAGAAGTGGTCTTATTACACTTCCTTGAGGTACACCCGATGTAACATCTAGATTAGAAGAACTTTCTCCTTCAACAACGACATACTGCAACCGACCAGTTAGAAAATCCTGTATCCATTCACAAATTTGATCCGATATACCGTACGCTTGAAGCTTCACTAAAAGGCGGTTATGGCTGCACAGAGTTAAAGGCTTTCTGGAAATCTAAAAAAATTGCATCTACTTGTGAACCTGCATCAATAACTTTCATTACGTCATGTGTAAATAGGTTCCGCTGTGTTTCACATGATCTTTTCTTCCGAAATCTGTGTTGATTTGTTGTAAGCAAATTATTATTATCTAGAAAATTCATAATGTTTGAGCATATAATATGCTCCATAACTCTACTACAAACAGATGTTATAGATATGGGACGATAGTTTCCAGGATCACTTCAGTCACCTTTCTTGAAAATCGGAGTTACTTGCGCGATTTTCCAGTTTGAAGGTATTTTTCGCTCTTCTAATGATTTACTGAATATATCAGACAGAAATAGCCTGATTTCCGTCGGATACTCTGAAAATACTCTTACTGGAATTCCATCCAGGCCCGGTGCTTTTCCCCACTTCAGGAGCTCTAATTGCTTAATGATACCTGCAGTATCTATTCGTAATGATTCCATCAGCGACTCGCCACAGTGAGGGAAAATGGGAATACTATCCTTATTTTCATTTGTAAATGAATTTTTGAATACAGTATTTAGTACGTTAGCTTTATCGCGGCTTTCATTAACCTCGGAACCTTTACGAGTTAGTGCTGGAATAGTGTTGGTACAATTAACTTTTCGTACATATGACCAAAATTTCTTTGGTTTATCTGTGAGACTCTTAGAGAGAGAGAGTTTGAATGAAAATCGTTGAAGGCCTCTTAACTCAGCTAAGGTTTCTAAATCACTACGACACCCCTTCCTTCTTAAGAGTGCATGTATTTTCCTTTATTTTTTGTGTAATCTTTTGACTTTGCATGTGTACTACGGTGGATCATTCTCCCCTTTATTGTCCGCTTCGGTATATGTATTTCCATACCTTACCTGTTGATAGCATCCTAGGTCCTGGGTGCAGTTTTTAGGTAGATTTCTGCAGTCATCTTAGCGAATGCTAGCCCATAATCTCCACCTCATAAACTACACATTTTAAAAACAAAAATAAACATAACATCGAAGTTTCTCTCAGCACTGAGAGTTAATATAGTTTTCTCATGTGACTAGCTGAGTGAGCAGCGTGTTTTCACATGATATTTCAACAATCAGAATCTTTGTCATCATCTTCTGGTGAAAAATAAAAATATCATAGCAAACATAAATTCCATGAAGTGCAGTCAGACTGCAACACTTAAGCTTCTCCTATTTTTCCAGGAAACTGACAATTGCTGGCTCTAACTACCCAGTGAAAATAATGAACAAACACTTAATAAGCAATGTTTAGTATCAAGGATTTGGATGATCTGATCAAATACATTCTCAAATGGTAATAATAATATATCTGGTTTTTAATTTGTACACTCTGCATATGATTTTATAAAGTATAACATTCCCCAAGGCTGTAAAATATTTTAAATTTTATTTTTAATGTATGTAAATTTTTTCCATTTGTATTCTGAGTACCAAATTGGTTGCTTTTGCTGATAAAACATTCATTAAGATTTTATTTATTTTCATTTTTTCCTTATGGCTTTACGCCTTTTTTTACTTATGGCTTTACGCCTTGTCGACATCAAGGTAATTAGAGGTGGATTGGGACTGGTAACAACGAACAGGAAGGAACTTGCCCATGGCCTTTTGAAGGAAGCATCCCGGCATTCACCTGGAGTGATTTGGGGAAACCATGTAAAACCCCAATCTGGATGCACAGACAAGGATTTAAACTGATGTCCTCCCGAATGCGAGGAGAGAGTGTTAACTCCTCACCCACCAAGCTCAGTCTCTTGAAAACCCGAATCTTTATGGTCGGATGGGGATTCGAACCCACATTCTCCCTTGTTTCAGAACAAGTGAATAATGGTTTATTGCAAATGGATTATAAACAAATTTTATGAAATCTTAGTAAACAAGATGTAGGTACAAGATTTTTAAATAAACTGTTTCATTGTTTTCAATTAATAACAATGATCACTACAGCACAAAGATAATTAAGATGACTTAATACAGTCACATTCAGCACTTAACCAATTATTTTAGAATATACCTTTTATATAAAAAGGCTACCTAACTTTGTTTATAAACAACCAATCATTTATGCAATCATTTTTTATAACATTATTGGACTGAATATTTAATACTACCTGAGTTCAAAAACAGATTTAGCAGTAGGAATAAATTTGGCACTAGTCCTCAATTTGTACATTCACATTGTGAAGGATAATCACTTGCATCTGAGCTACAGATGGAAATACTACATACTAATAAGCTAAAATGCTGGAGCTTCATTTATCAAATTC
The DNA here is from genome assembly GCA_031002005.1 of Vandiemenella viatica. Lineage (NCBI taxonomy): Eukaryota > Metazoa > Arthropoda > Insecta > Orthoptera > Morabidae > Vandiemenella > Vandiemenella viatica. Next base: position 343,474,092 of record CM061920.1, on the reverse strand, counting down.
AATAGCATTACTTTTTCTCAATGAAGAAATAGCTTACTTGATTTCAATTCTGCATTCAATTTTGAAATCTCATGGGATTTGTCAATAATCGTTTCTCTCAAGTTCCTCTTCTCAGCTTTTGTGATATCTGATTCTAGACACTTCCATGTTATATTTTCAATTTTTTTCAATTCAAATATAATCTCCCCATCAATGATTGTGCATTTACTCTGCTTGTCGTCCACAGGAGCCAATAAGAAAATTTCAAACAAGAATGGTGGATAACTTGCCTAAAGAAAATAAACACATCATGTAAGAAAAAAAATGCAGAATTCTCTCTGAAAACAATTTAACTAGTGGCAACAGCTCCAAAGTATAACTTTAGAATTTTAAAAATAAAATTAATCAATACCAAAAACTATTATGATCAACTTAGGCAACTGTAATGAATGAATAAATACATCATAAATATCAAAGATAGAAGTATGAAAATAAACATTTCTTATTGCAATCCAAAGGTATAATTGCAATAAGGGAGCATCCATAAACCACATACCTCCAGTTTGGCCTCCTATGAATCCCCTCTCCCACCATGTAGCCGGATGTGGCTTTAGCCACTAACATCCCTCCCCCCCTCCTCCAACCATGTAGACTGTAGTTTTCTCCCTTTTGATTCCAGAAGACATTTTGCAGTTTTCTCTTGTCAGACTATTGTAAATTACTTACGGAAGTAATTCAATGTAGGAAATTAATATTCACATGCTGTTGTGTGTTCTGTACATCATTTTAATTGTGAAAAATAACTTGAATAGAAAGCTATGTGTGTCAGGCTCAGAAACTCCTCCCATGTAGCGCAACATAGCCTTCCAGTCAACCTCTCCCCCCCACCTCCCCTAGACCAAGCCACGTAGTTTCTGGACACTACCTAACTAAAGTAAAGTAAATGAATATGGCATTGTTACTGGATATCTCTGAAGGGTTCAGCAGTCCAGTGACAGACTTTTCAGTTTGCAGTGTTACCCTAGCCAAAACCCAGTAATCCTACCAGCTATAGGGGGCCTACTTCTCATTACGCAGCAAGCTATGGCAGAGGTGAAGGTCAGGTTAAAGGGCTTTGAAAATCCCAGTCAAGTCCAGGATTCAAACATGGGACGTTTCTAACCACTGAGTTACCAACCGCTCATTATAATAATCGATTTAAGTATAGTGTGATGGAAACAAGTTACTTTATAACAATCAACAGAATTATTGTAAATTGAAATTAGACATGATAACTCCAGTGCAGCTATTAAATTTGATAGATTGTTTTTAACAACATGAAAATAGAAACCATGATTTAATTTTTTTTCTGTTTACAGAAGAAGTTAATAACTAAACAATCATTCAGAACCATTTAAAAATGCCATCTGTCTCAGTTTTTATGCATGAAACTACAACTCTGTCATTGTCACAGAAAGGTGGTATGAGAAATCTTGCAGATGGTAGACAGTGATACCACCAAAAAACTACAAAGCATGAATTTTCATTTTAAAACAAAACAAACACAAGTTTCTTAAAACATTCTGCAAATTTATATGTATTACAAAACAGGATTCTATGCTTTAAGACCATTTTTTTACGTTTTATAAGTAAGTTAATTATATATTACTTTATAGCTCAAGTATTTCCAAAGTATTTAGTAGATTGAATTCCATAATGCAGAATTAAAAATCTTGATTGTATAATTGTGATAAGTCCTAGTATGTAACACCTGAATCCAGTAAATTATCATGTTAAGGGAAATATATGCTAGGGACTAAGACTGCTATAATTAATGGAATCACTTTTGGGCTGTGAACAGACTACTAAAATATGTCAAAGAAAATGCCTTCCTTACACTAACACCTTTCTTCATCTGCCTTGTCCATTTACTCCTGAAACACTTCCTTTATCATATCAGGTACTGATTATGTTCTACAGTGATCTGATTTAATTTCATTTCAATTGCAATGGAGCACACACACTCCAGTGGCAATGTCCCATCTTCGCATATCATAATTTTTCATCTATTGTAGTGTGACACCTCACGCTACACTCCAAGTACAGATTTTACCCTTAAAATGTTAATATTAGAGTGAATTTTGTAAAGCTTTGGTGACCATTATATGTATATTTTATACAAGTTCTTTATAAAAAAAAGTCGGGGGAGGGGGGGTTTCATACCATTCAATGTGTAAAGAACTGTGAGTTTAATTAGTGGATATTTATATATCTGGGCACTGTGGAAATTAAACATATTATTGAAATGTGCAGACTTGGTTATATCGTGCTGTCTTTGTGAGAGATAGCGGTCTGTATCCTCCCGGGCATCGGATTGTTTTGAGGAAAGAAAAGGTAGGGTTTTACCTAAGTGCTGATGTTACCCTGGTAATATGTCAGATAGGAAGCAGCAAGGTCAAGCAAGGCAGCACGCTGTACCCCAATGGTACATCTCTTCCCCGCACTGTCACCCACGCGAGCAACGCGCTGGAAGAGTCAAGCGAATCATAAGTCGACGATACAATGTGACTCCAGATCACCATCCCATGCACCAATCTCCGTGGTTCTTGTAATTAAAATTCTGAACATTTTGTATTGGATATATTCCTGTGATGATGGGGGGCATGGCGAGAATTTAGCTGCAAGCATTGACACCGCAAGAGAGGCAGTCTGTTCCTGCAGCCATGGACTAGGCTGAGCCAACTGACTGCCTGGAGAGTGTCTGACGCTGCCAGGGGCAACAGGTTCTGAATATGTGCCAATATTCGACCCATGCCGCCTGCAGTTGCAGACTAGCAATGGTAATGTGTTAACCACCAAAGCCATAGGTCATGCATTTTATGAAACTACTAGTGACCCATAAGCGACCTTGAGATCTGTGCTCCAAGTTGATAATGAAACTCCACTAAGCTAAAAGGCCTAATTATAAGAGGCATAATGGTCTAGAACCACATGTGTTTTTTCCAAATATTGTACTTTCTTTCACAATTTTAATAGCACGTTTTGTGCATTTCAAATGGCATCTATGAACCATTTGTGGTGCTCGAGTTATTTGTACTATAAGTCATACTGATCTTGCTCATCATATCAGAGATTATTGTAATGTAATCAGAATATTGTTTATTCATGCAATTTATTGATATTAATTTGAATCATAAAGTAAAGTTCATTTTGTTTGCTTTGATAAATTGGCTATTTGTAGGTATGGGCGTTGTTTTGCTACAATGAATTTTTCTGTATTAAGCTTAATGTTAAATACACCAAGGCCTGTACTTGCCAGCAATAATTAATAAATGTCTCATTGTGGCCATTTAGCTGCAATCCTGAGAAACTCAAAGTTCTTGCTGAACATTAAATTTAAATTATGCATAAAATTTAATATAATTCTTTCCAGTAATGATTCTAAAAATTAATAATTTAAATGATTACAAAATTAAACCACCAGGGTAGTCACCCCTACACTATCTACCCCTGCACTTTACTACTGTAAACTTTAAGCTCCTTCAGTGTTTTTGGTAAACTGTTCATTTTTTCCTTTGGTAATTTATTCCAGTCCCTGACTAACTTTCCTACAGTGGAAAATTTTCCACTAACTTTTGCCTGAATTCAAGTGGTAGTTTATGATTATGATTATCTCTTCCCTTTCATATCCATCTCCTAACGCTTCTTCTAATACCCATCCTTGCATTATCACAATTATAATCCTTGAAAAATCAAAACACTTTCTTCACCCACCTTCTGTCTTCCAACGAATCCCAACACAGCTCCTTCATCATATAAGTTACAAACTGCATTCTGCGGTAATTTCCACAAACAAATCTAACTGTTTTCTTTTGTACTCCCTCCAACTCCTGAATTTGATACCCATAATGTGGTTCCCACACCACTTCACCATAAATCTGTGTAAATAAATCTAACTACACTCGTTTTCATCTGATTTATCTCCTGCACTTGATATCCATAGTAGGCATACTGTTTTATACCACAATATGAGCCTGACTTAAGTTTTGTTAGCAACAAACCGTCATATCACTCATTACCCATGATAATATATACGGGACTCTGATACCTTTCTATTATCCTTTTCTAATACATCTTGCTCAAATGATTGTACTGTCATATAATAATGATATGATAACATCCACAATCAATTTACTAATAATTTAACTCCTTTATTCATTTATCTTCATTCTATGTTGAATTGTGCAGCTAGATATCATGTTCAGATAACTCTGTAGCTATGGAAAATCATCTATAATGTTTTCTCTCAGCATTGGAAACTGGTACAATGTTCTCTAGAAACTAACCAATTGAACAAAGTGTTTACACTTGATTGATCAAATTCACTTTCCCCACCTACACCCAGATAAACGCCAATATGCAAATGGCGATTCCCTTAAATCTACCTAAAGTGAGGCAATGCTACAATGAGAAAAGGGTCAAGACAAGTAAAGCCTGTAAAGTACGGGGCACCAATAAAAAACTAAGGGGTTGAGCAAATGTACATACTGTAAAAGCAGTTCAAACTTTATACTTTGTCATCTCTTAAAAATGAAAAAATTGAAATTGAATTACTTCTCTCAACACAACTTAAAGATGTAGCAGTTCTATGTTTCACAGAACACTGGTGTTATAAAACACAGCTACATATAATAAACATCCAAAACTTTAGCTTAGCCACACATTTTTGCAGAAGTGAAATCACACAAAAAGGAAAATGACATTGATTTTAAAGAAATAAATTCACTCAAAAATATTCTAAAGAAAAGCACTTTGGAATATCAGGTATATCTACCCAAAAAATAAAATAATACTAATTTTGTGTATTTAGATCTCCAGATAGTAGCTGTAGTATAGTTCTTAACAAGACTGAAAACATTTAAAAACTTGCCATTGGTAAATAATAAAAATATAATAATCTATATTAAAATCACCACATACAATTATTGTATGTGGTGATTTTAATATAGATTTTTCTAAGGGTTCAAAATTGCGAAATAATACTCCTTCAATCATAAAAAGTTTGATAGAAACATCTACATGTATTAAAAAAACTACATCAACAACAATTCACCAAATTTTTCTAAGTAGCAATAATTGCAGCCATGTACAGTGGATTTTGATACAGGTTATTCAGACCACTGCGTATGAATGTTAAAATTAAAGTAAGGATCTAAAACTAACACAAAGGCAACTGTAAAAATGATCAGATTAACCAATTTAATAATCTCTTAAGAAATGAAATTTGGGAAGAAATTTATAGTTGCCCAGATATGAATGAGAAATAAAACCCATTCATAAGTACATTGTTCTACTATTTTAGGACAAGAATCAGGAAAAGAAAGAAAAATGTAATAAATAATACAAAAGGCTGGATTACCTCTGGTATCCTAATATAACAACTGTTACATGCAATTTCAAAAACACAGGAAACAATGCCAGATTTTGATAAACATTTTTAAAAAAAAAACGGGTTCTTAAAATGAGTAGTAAGACAAGCAAAAAAATGAGAAAATCATACATATATTTATTCAGCTAGCAATAAAATGAAAGCCATGTGGAAAGTAGTTAAGAAACAAGTAGGAACGAGACAGGCAGACAGCCATAAGATTCAGCTGCAAGAGAATAAAAAAATAATATCTGATCCTTTAAAGAGATCTAATACTTTTAAAACATAGTTCTCAAATTTTGCTGAAGATCTGATTAAGAAAAGTTTTGATAAGTCCAACATCAACACTCAAGCTAATGTCAGCCAAATATTAAAACCCTTTTTATTCAGCCCACAAATGAAGAAGTAGAATTAAAAATTATTAGTGCTTTAAAATCTAAATTTTCATCTGGAACTGATGATGTCACAGATTTTCCGTTAAAAAAATGCTGCTGAATTAATAGCTTGCCCTCTCTCTCAAATATGCAAAAGCCGATTTTCTAGTGGAAAATTTCCTGATAGGCTTAAAACAGAAAAGTAAAACCCTTATTCAAAAAATGGGAAAAAGAAAATGTGTCAAAATACCGTCCAGTGTCAATAATTCCCGTGTTTCTCTAAAATCGTACAAAAGCTATTTCACAAAAGATTTGTGAACTTTTTAGAAAATTATAAATTATTGGGTAAGGATTTGGGAGAGACTATATTAGCCTTTTCCAACAACATGTTTTTTTTCTTTCTTTAAATTACTTAACGTCTCTTAACAGCAAGGTCTTTAGAGACGGGAAAGGATTGGGGGCAAGGAATGGGAATGAATTCGGCCCTGGCCTTTTGAAGGAAGCATCCCGGCATTCACCTGGAGTGATTTGGGAAACTATGGAAAACCCAAATCTGGATGACCGGAGTGGGATTCGAACTCCCGTCCTCCCGAATGAGAGGCCAGAACGCTAACCGTTATACCACCACGCTCGGTCCAAATGTCAACCTCACCATCAATGCTGTGCACCCTGTTTGCATGGACGAGGCTCTGGTGACAGAAAGATTCCCAGTATAAGGAGTCACCCACTGCTTGCCAACCACCTCCGAAAGGAGGGTGGAAGAGTGAGGAGTGGGCCAAGGCACCCTCTTACCCTTGAGGTTTGAAATGGCCCCAGAGGAGGATGAATCAGAAATGATCAAGGGCAGAGGATGCAGAAGGCAACTGGAAACCACTGCATTAAAGACACAAAGAGTATTCTTGAGGACATGTAATTCTCTCAAATTATATGTATCATGATGGCTTCTTCCTGGGTATCTGAGGTAAAATAGTCCCACAATCAGATCTCCGGGTGGGCACTACTCAGGGAGGAGTCATCAGAATGGATAGAAACATTCTACAAGTCAGAGCGTGGTATGTTAGAAGTCTGAATAGGGCAGGTAGATTAGAAAATGTAAAAGGGAGATGGAATGACTTAAGTTATATGTTGTTGGGATTAGTAAGATTAAACAGAAGTACGCATAGGATTTCTGGTCTGGGTAACACAGGATAATTAACACACAAGCTGCCAATGGAGTTACCAGTGTAGGATTTGTAATGAATAACAGAGTAGGGAAACGGGTGAGTTATTATGAACAGTTTAGTGACAGGATTATTTTGGTGAGGTTAGAAACTAAGCACGCCACAACCACATTAGTACAAGTGTATATGCCAACGTCACAGTAAGATGATGAAAAAATAGAGAAAATATATGCCGAAATTGAAGAATTAATCCCATATGTCAAGGGGGAGGAAAATCTAATAATCATGGGTGATTGGAATGTGATAGTGGGAGAAGGAAAAGAGAGTGATACTTAGTGTTTCAAATTGAAAAAAAAAAAAAAAAAAATTTCAGCTATGTGAAAAAAAAAACATGAAAAAAACCTAGCACCCTGGTTTTTTTTCTAATTTTTTTTTTTTTTTTTTTTTTTTTTTTTTTTTTTTTTTTTTTTTTTTCAGAAACAATAAATCTCATAAATTATAGTTTTATCTATGGAACTTACATTTTACATGTATGTTTTAAATCTTACTGAATCATATAATGTCTTACATATTGGTTCATAAATGTATCTATATAGGTAACATAATTTTATTCATCCTCTATGACAGTACCACATTCACTAGTGTCAGCACTACCAACACTAGTTCGATCGGTGTCAGAATTTTCTGTTTCTTCTTCCGTCTCCTCTAGATCCATAACTTCAGAAATTGTTACATTTTCTTTTACTGGTTGTTCTTGTATTGTAAAAAGATTTTGCGATTGCAATTTTAAATTTTGAGCAAAGTACACACTGTGCATAAAGACCGCGCTGATAATTCTGTATTATGGTCTTTTAGTTTGAACTTAAATCTATTATCATACAAATTAGGAGTTTAATTTCTTTTTCAATCGTTGGTTTACGCCAATGGTTGCAAGGAAATGATTCATAATTACTGACAATTTAATGACTCAGTATCACTATATGCTGAGAGTCTAACAAGTATTTGAATATAAGGAAAGCACAATAAGTAATAAAAAGAGGCAAAAAAAAAAAAAAACGTAGATAAATATAAAATTCCTAATCTTTTGAAAAGATCCGTAGGTCTACAGATAAATTTGTAGGGTTGGCAGCACTAGTTCAATTAGCGATTATCATTCCAAACAACAGGGAACGGGGATTCCTTCTCGCACAACCAAGCCTCTTCGGGAAGTCCTCGTTCGTAAAACGAAACTTGAATGTTGCCAATATTTTCGTTATTTTCTTTTCTACTGAACTAGAAAAGTATAGTAGATTTAAAAATTAAGATAGGTACTTAGTATAAAATCTAAAACAGTCATATTAAACGATGAATGCTTTACAAATTTGAGATTTAGTTGTTATGAAAAAAAAAGTGTTTTTTTTTTTTTTTCAAGTCAGAAAAAAACGTTTTTTTTATGGCACTAGTAATACTGTAGGAATTTTTTGTCTAGGTGAAAGAAATGAGCGTGGAAGCAGGTTGTTAGAATTATGTGAAAGATATAAGCTAGTTGTGGCAAACACACTGTTTAAGAACCATGCAAGAAGGATATACACCTGGAAACGTCCTGAGGATACAGGCAGATATCAGCTAGATTATATAATGGTCAAACAGAGATTCATAAATCAATTTCTAGACTGTAATGTGTACCCAGAGCAGACATAGACTCTGATCATAATTTGATGGTAATGAAGTGCAGCCTGAAATTAAAGCTAATAAGGAAGCAATATAAGTAAAACAGACTTAAAGTGAATAAACTGAAACAATCTAGCACGAGACAAAAATTTGCAGAAATGGTTGATTTAGGTTTAAGAAGTAACTCTGAAAGAAGCTCAACCGAGGACAAACCGAATGCATTAAAGATTGAAATAATGAAAGCTGGTAAAGAAACATTAGGTTTTAGGGAACAAGCTGATGGATCAGAGGAGAACACACAAAAATTCTCAGGATGAAGCAGGAAGAGAGCAATGCAGGAAATTTAGTAACAAATATACAGGAAATGCAAAAAAGCAGAAGAAAAATGGCTAGAAGTGTGAAGAATTAGAAAAATAAAGTAGATGTTGCATACAGGAAGATCAAACAGAATTTTGGAGAAATGAAGAAAAGAGGTGTAAACATTAAAACTGCCTATGGGAAACCTCTTTTAAGTTCAGATGCTAGAGCTACCTGATGTACGGAATACATTGGGAAACTGTATGATGGGGACGGCTTGAACAATAGCATAATGGAAAAGGAAGGCAATGTCGACATTGATGACTTAGGAGATCCTGTTTTGAGGACAGAATTTAAAAGAGTTCCCTGCAGAACATCTTAAATCCCTAGGAGAAGAAGGAATCAAAATGTTATGAAACAGGAGAAATCCCAACTGATTTAAATAAAAATATAATCTTCACACTTCAGAAGAAAGCAGAAGCTGACAAATGTGAGAATTATCGTACAATTAGTCTAACATCACATGCTTCAAAATTACTGACCAGAATAAGATACAGAAGAATGGAAAGGGAAGTAGAAGAGATAGTAGGTGAAGATCAGTTTGGGTTTAGGAAAAATCGCGGTACAAGGGAAGCAATTCTGCCTTTAAGATTAATACTTGAAGGGCGGATCAAGAAAAACAAAGATACTGATATGGCGTTTGTTGATTATGATAATGTTAGGTGGGACAAGATGTTCAAACTTTTAAAAAAATCAGATCTAAAATGTCAAGATAGAATAATACTTTATAAACTATATAATAATCAAGTGGCTATAATATTAAAAAGTATAGAACCATGAGAGACATACATCAGTTAAAAAGGTTGTGGTCTATCCCCATTAATATTCAACTTGTATGTAGAAGAAGCAATAAACGAAGTAAAAGAAAAATTTTCATGTGACACAAGTATTCAGGGGAAAAAAATCAGTATGCTACAATTTGCTGATGACATTGTCTTGTTAGCAGAACAGACTGAGGATATTGAGAGGTTACTGAATGGCATAAACAAAATACTGTAGGAAGATTTTGGGTTGAATATAAATCAAAGCAAGGCAAAAGTGATGAAATGTAGAATAAATGAAACCAATACTAGTAGATTATATATAAAAATACGATCGGAAGCAATTGGAGAAGTAAGTGAATTCTGTTACCTGGGAAGCAAAATTACAACCGATGGCCAAAGCAGGAATGATTTTAAAAGCAGAATAGCACTAGCAAAATGAGCCTTCATGCAAAAGAGAAAACTTTTAGAGTTTCAAACATTGATCTAGGAATTAGAAAGAACTTTTTAAAACTCTATGTGTGGAGCACAGCACTTTATGGTAGTGAAACATGGGCTTTAGGAATTCCAGAAAGAAAGAGAATTGAAGCATTTGAAATATGGTGCTACAGAAGAATGTTGAAAATTAAGCGGACAGACAAAGTACGAGATGAACGAGTTTTGGAAATGATGATTGAGGAAAGAAGTTTGTGGAAGAAGCTAACAGAAAGAAGAGACAGGCTGGTAGGACATATTTTTAGACATGCTAGATTGGTTAATTTGTTAGTGGAGGGAACAGTCGAAGGTAAGTACTGTAGAGGAAGACAGAGATTAGAATATATGAAGGAGATAATGGAGGAGGTGCGTTGTAAGGGATATGTAGAGTAGAAGAGGTTAGCCAAGATAGGAAGGGATCAAACCAGTCAAAAGACTTATGACAGCAAAAATAAAATTATTCTGATTCTCAACATGGATTTAGGAAGAATAAATCAACTGAAACTATACATTTTTCACTTTACACTTGATGCAAAAGGACATATGTCTGGAATATGCTTGGATCTCTCAAGGGCATTTGATGTAATTGATCATAATATCTTTCTCACAAAATTAGAACAACTAGGAGTACGAGGAGTGGCTAAAGATTGCATAAAGTCATGCCTGCCTGATAGGAAACAGATTGCTTGAAGATTTCTCGAGCATGTGGCCAGATCAATTGATCATTGTTTAATGAATTTTCGACAGAGAAGGGCAAACCAAGACCGACAGGCTTCATCCCGTACACTGTCAATTTATTGAGCAAGGTTTGCAGAATTCTACGCCAACACATCATCAAGTGTGTTTTCTGCCCACCAGCCAAGACCAGAGCACTTTTAGGCTAGGGAAACTTGGTGTATACCAGATACTGTGCACGTACAGAAAAGCATATATCGGACAGGCCATTCGCAAAACTGAAGAATGATGCATGGAACATAAATGGCACACTGATCGGCAGCAGCTGTTTAAATCAGCAATTGCTGAACATTACTTAGAGACCTGACATACTATCAACTATGAGGACACAGAAGTTCTGAAAAATACATTCCACATTTAGGATTGCATATACAAGGAGGCCATTGAAATCGGGCTATTGATCAAGCTTATTAACAAGGACAGTGGGTTCCAACTAAACCAAGTAAGGAACCCAGCATTGAAGCGGCTCAAAAAACAGCAGAGCCAGGGCACCTAGTATGACAAAGGTGCCGCCCAGACTGAAACCACTGCTCGACTCTTGGAAGTGGGCAACCATCACCACTGCTACCGGTGTGCCATGGCGGGAGTGCCGCCAGGGTCAATTCTTGGGCCTGTAATTTTCTTAGTATATATACATGATCTAGAAACAAGAAATATCTGCCAACAGTATATTAAATTTTCTGATGACATCAGCATTTTAATGAAAGAATGTAGTGAAGAATAATTAACTAAAAATATTGAACACTGTTCTAAAAACATTGCAAACTGGTTTTCTCAAACTAAGATAATAATAAACACAGAAAAAACACATGCCATATACCTCAGAACAAAAATCTGTTTAGATACTCCACTACCTACAGTAAAACTCTGTGATGAACCAAATAAAAATGCAACCAGTTACAATACTTATTGGCCATCATGGAGTCTTGTACGGGCTCCATTGGATCCATGGATGCCCACTTGAATGATCCCCAGAGCATAATTGAGCCACCCCGGCTTGTCTCTGTCCCACAGTACAGGTGCCAAGAAGCCGTGTTCCCCTGGAAAATGATGGATTCACACCCTCCCATTGGCATGATGAATAAGGTATCGGGATTCATCAGACCATGCAAACTTCTGCCACTGCACTAACCTTCAGTGACTATGGTCACGTGCCCATTTCAGTCCTAGTTGCCAATGTCATGGTGTTAACATTGGAAAATGCATGGGTCATCAGCTGCAGAGGCCATCGTTAGGAGTGTTCGGTGCACAGACACCCTTGTACTCTGTCCAGCATTAAACTCTGAAGTTAGTTCCACCACAGTTCTGCCTGTCTTGTTTTACCAGTCTGCCCAGCCTACCTCGCCTGAAATCTGTAATGAGGGGTGTCACCCAACCCCTCGTTATTTGGACGTGGTTTCACCTTGGTTTCGCCACTTGTTAAAGACACTCACCATACCACTGCTTGAACAACGGACAAGTCGTGCAGTTTCTGAAACGCTAGTGCCGAGCCTCCGGGCCATCACAATCTGCCCTCGGTCAAACTCATGTAGATCACACGCCTTTGCCATACTAAACATGGATAATACACTCACTGATACTACATGCACTCTGCATGTGTCTGACTAGCAGTCATTCCTAATCAGGTACGCTACTATCGCCTGGACGGGTTCAGGCTGATCAGTGTATGAATATCTGACTATTTCCGTTTCTCTTTCATTTTCCAAATGAAGCAATAGAAAATTGTAAATGCATCATTGACTGTCCATCCTCTGAATTCATTATTTAATTCCCTCTTTGCTGCAATTCATTCCCTGTTTAGTTCTTTATTTGTTCCTTACTGGCCTGCTGCTTTCTTACTATATTATGTTCTCTTTGTCACCATCTCTCTGATGTGTTACATAAGTTCTCTCCTTTCCTTAAGCACCCCACCCCCACATTCATATTTCTTTGAAGTTTTTTTACTTATTTTTTTCCCTACTTCCCCACATTGAGCCTATCCCTGAAATATCTCTTCAGTTCTAGATTCTATGTCTTCTTAGAATTATACTTATATTTACCCTTTGAGTGACCTAGTGGCTCAGTGGTTAAGGTGTGTGACTGGAGATCAAAAGGTCTTCAGTTTGAATACCTTTCCCAGTTTGGATTTTACTAATGGCACAGCTTGCTATGTAAGGTGAAGTATGCAAGAACCCTTCCATGATTCCATGGTAAACTTTAAGGTCCCCTTCACCTGGTAGGATTATGTTAATTGACCATCCTACCCCTGATAACAGGCTTAGTATGTCTCCTACAGGAGAGACCAACCAACCTTCAGATTGAGGTCTACGCTTAATTAACTAACCTCATTCTAGGTAACTAATTTATGGAAACTTCTTGTGCCAATTATTACCTGCATCATAATCACTTATTCCTTCTATTACCTAAGACCTAACACAATCATTAACAGGATTCATCACAAAAACCTTAAACATATCTTCCCTTGGTGCTTTTTGCTCTACCATATGTGTCAAATATTAAGCTCACACTAATGTGTTTTCAAAATTCACCCCTTGTATGTTATTAATCACATTTCCTTTACCAGATGGGATACTTAAGTCCTCATCTATCATGACCATACCACACCGAACTCTTCTGAAAAACTTCGTCTTTCTTATTTAAACCTCCAACTATGGTTCAAAATTTTAAATAAGTCAATTTTAAAATAATGAGAAGGAAGAACAATTTATAATCTGTATAAGAATCAGATGGCTACAATAAAAGAAGAGAATCATGAGGGACAAACATCAGATAAAAATAATGTGAGATAAAGTTGTAATGTATCCCCATTAATATTCAATTTGTATAGGTACGTGTAACATCAAAAGAAATAAAAGAACATTTGAATGTGTCTCAAGTGTTCAGGGAGAAACTATAAGTACACTGTGATTTGCTGATGATAATGATGTTAGCAGAATGGAGTGAGAATATTGAGAAGTTTCTGAATTAGTATTCTCGAGTCACAAACATCAAATACACTGTTAAAACATTGTGAAATTACAACTGTAAACACATTTTGCCCACTACTTTACAACACATTCGGTGTTGTTTGAAACGGATCATCTTCGTTGCAGGATTATGGGCACTTGAGCATATGGTTAATGGTTTGGTCCTCACCACATTCACACTTAATGCTGGTAGCATCAGGATAACTCCACTTCATTAGATTTGCCTTGGTCCTGCTCACGCCTGTTTGCAATCAATTTAAGGACCTCCAGACATTCCAGCTCTCGGTGTGACCAGGTGGCAAGCGCTCTGCAACTGTCAGTGGTCCCAAGATGCTAGGGACCTCCATTTTACACAACTGTACTTTTCAGGTGACCCAGATAGATCCTGCGATGTTTTCAGGAAGCATTTTCTAGACTTGAGTCTCTGGGCTGGTGGTGTATGGCTAAGAGCACTTTCTTGTTCAACTTTTGTCATCTCCTTGTTCACAGCCGCTTCTCTCCGGATGCTGGGTAATGCAATCCCCGAAAACTAGTAAAGCCTGTCAACTGGGGTAGGCTTTAGACAGTCTGTCACTAGCCTACAGGTATTATTAAGGACTACATCCACCTGTTTGGTGTGAGATGACGAGTACTGGGCATGCATATTCTGCAACAGAGTAACAAAGGGCCATAGCTTATGTATGTATAGTTAGTCATGGTTGACTGCCCCACTGTGTTTCAACTAGTTTGCACACTAGGTTGTTTCTTGCAGAGATCATCATTTTGCAATTCATGCATTGCTTCTTATACATGAGGGGTCATGAAAGGTGCCTCCCGAAAGATTGTGATTTGAAAACATTATCTCAAGCAATCGGGCGATACCTGGGCAATGGTATAATGCCAGTCAAACCTTTCACACTAGAAACATCAACATCTGCATCCTTATCACACGTTAAAGATTGTCTCTATTAACTTTGAAGGCATGTCATCATCCAAAAGAAGAATTGCCACAAGATTTATGCAATCAACAAAAATGCCACATTTTAAGCATACAGGAGTTTCTTAATGGCTTGAACAAAATACTGATAGAAGAATTTGAACTAACTATACACAAAAGAAAAAACAAAATCATTCCATGTAGGAGAAACAATAGAAACAACAGTAGATTAAATATACAAAGAAGGTCATGTATAGCATGAGAAGTAAGTGAATTCTATTACTAAGGAATTAAAATTACAAGTGATGGCAAGAATAATGTTAAGAGCAGAAAAACATCAGTGAAAAGAGCCTTCTTGAAAAAGAGGACTCTTTTAGTTTCACAAATTAATCTAGGATTCAGAAGGAACTTAATGAATTTGTATGTACGAATCACAACACTATATGGTGATTCAAGGACTTTAGGAACACCAGAAAGAAAGGAAAATTAAAGTATTTGAAACACTGTGCTATAGAAGGATCTTGGGAATTAAATGGACAAATAAGAAATGAATATATTTTGGAAATGATGGGTGAGGAAAGATGTTTGTGGAATAATATCCTAAAAATAAGAGACAAGATAGTGGGTCACATTTTAAGACATGTAGAATTGGTTAATCTGTTATTCGAGTTAACAGCAGTAGGAAAAACTTGTAGAAGACAAAAATTATAATATATGAAGCACATAATTAATGATATAAATTGTGATGGCTATATTGGAACAACAAGATTAGCTTGAGATTGGAAGAGGTAGAGGATTGCATCAAATCAGTCAAGAAACAAATGGTATAAAAAAAGATACATAGCCCAGATCCTTATCATTTGTATTTCCACAAAATTCTATCCTTAACAAACCAACTAACCATGCTGATGACCTTGAGTACATATCATCAACCAATGTGAACTCCACTACTTTTTGACATTGCATAGTTCAAAATTACAAATTATCAGAATTAATATCAGAGCAACACACATGAGGTTACAATGCAGAATGATTTAATACCAATTCAACATCCTGTACACTTTTTTTTACATTTATGATGCATCTTTTCCAGCTAATGTCACTCAGTAGTCAGTGATTAATATTTAAAAACACATAAGTGTTTAGCATCCATATATCATATTCAAAAGTTCAGCTTACAGCAAGTGACCAATGTAATTGCATTGTGCCAAATACTTCCAAGAATAATTGTTGTGCATTGATGAAAGTCATGAGTAGACCCTAATAAATTTTGGGTCACGTTTATATAATGACACATGACATCAATAACATATCGCAAAGTGACCGTCAATGGCGTATCCAGGATCAGAACAAGAGGGGGGCAGGATTTGAAATGGGGGGGCAACTCATATTGGTTTCGAGGAAGTGGGGTGGGGGACTGAAACATGATGATTTCTTACAAAATGAAACTCAAACCTACTCAGTAAACTTTTTTTATTATTGATTAATATATTAATCCAACCACTTAATCTGAGGACCTACTATGTAGTTAATTAAGATCATAAGTGAGTTAGTTTTTTATGTAAGCATTAATTGTCTGGGATTTTAAGAAAAAAATTCAATAATTTAGTTTGTCTATATCTCACGGTGTTCTTTCACGAAATTTCGATGCGCACTCATCAGGCATAATCCAGTCAATCTTTCTCTCCCAAAGAGCTCGAGCCAGTTCTGCACTCGCAAAGCGTACTGAAGGCAACTTAATTTTTCTTCAAGGGGAGGCCCTCTCTGCCCCTCGCTGGATACGCCCATGGTGACCGTATTAATGCAAATGCGATTGAAGCTTTGATTTTCTTGCAGAGGTTTTGGTCAGGTTGCATTGCAGCATACACTGGGACGCCAACCGAAATATCTTCTGCACAAGGCCCAAGGAATTGGGTTTTTATAGTAATTTCTGCTGCTGTCATGAGTGCTAGTGACATCATGTATCATAATGTAAATGAGTACCATAATTTTTTTACTAAATGTGCAGAATGAAAAATGATAGTGCAGGTCGCGAAATTGTTGGAACTATTTATATTCAGCAGAATTAATGACAGGGGTCAAGGCTGGTATGGTCTCAAGGATCTCAGCCTATGCTGGATGGGTTGAGATAATACAACCTTGAGAAATGCCTCTGCGATCTATCTTAGCAGCTCTGCCAGCAAACCCTACTCCCACGTCCACGAAGGTGAAAGCCGCGTGACCCCTGGGCAATGCACTTTTTGAGTGTAGCTAATGGGAGAGGATGGAAGGCGAGCCCCCAGTGCCTTAAAACTGGGACATTCTGGCTAAGGGAAGGAACACCCTGAAATAAAACCCTGCCCTCCAGGATGGGGGTTTGTGCAAAGGGCTGGTAACCCTTCCACATAAAAAGATATATTACTCATAAACCTCAAAGTAAAGAAAGCCAGATGGATCTTATGAGGACAACAAAGGCAAGGTCAAAGGACAAACGATTTGGAATCAAAGACAATTTGAAAATAGGAACGTGGAATGTGAGAGGTATAAATAATAAAGAATATGATCTGGACAGGGAATTAACTAGAAAGGGGATCAATATTGCTGTAATTACAGAAACAAAAAAGAAATTGAAGGGAACAGAAGACATAGATAAATATACAATGATCTACAGTGGAGTGGCACGAGAGAAAAGAGCTGCAGTAGGAGTGGCAATATTAGTGGATAGGAAATGGAAAAATAAAATTGTCAGTTACACTATGATAAGTGAAAGGATTCTGACTCTAAGATTGAAAGTAGAGAGAGGCAACCTAACCTTGATCGCCATATATGCCCCAGAAGAAAACAAACGAGAAGAATCTGAACAATTTTATGAACAGCTTCAAGTGGTGATAGACAGAATTAATAAAAGTGATTTCCTAATACTGGATGGCGATTTTAATGCTCGCGTAGGAAATAGTCCAATTCCAGAAGTAATGGGGAACAAAGGTGAATACACATTAAATGAAAATGGGAAACTACTGAGAGAATTTGCATCCTTCAACCAGTTAAAGATTACAAATACATTCTTTACAAAAAAAGATATCCATAAATTTACATGGACGGCAAGAGGACATAGGTCTATCATTGACTATGTAATGGTTAATAAAAATTAGGTCCAGATGTAGTAGACACCAGTGTACATAGAGGTAGTGATATGTATACAGATCACTATCTCGTTATATCAAAAATAAGAATACTTGCTAAATGGAGGAAAAAGAATGAATAAAAACTTACAACAAGATCAAGAAGTTTTTAAGACCTACCTTTTAAAGATGAAGGAATAAAACATCTATATCAAAGCCGATTACAACAGCGCTTACTGGAAAACCCAACAAATAATGACATCAATAAAGAATGGGAAACTATAGCTTCATCAATACTGAAAGCAGCATATGCAGCCATTGGCAAGAAAAAGAAATTTAGAAGAAAAACTGGACTTAGAATGTGGAACGAAGAAATTGCAGAAGCCGTCAAATAAAAGCAAAAGGCTTATCTAAAAATGATACAGGATCGAACCCTAGAAAATGAAAATGAATATAAAAGAAGAAGAAATATTGTTAAGACAATAACAAAGAAGTTGAAACAAGAGGGATGGGATAGATTAATCAGTTCAATAGAAGATGATGTCGATGGTAGACAAGAGATGGCTTATAAACTTATGAAACATCTCAACAAGGATGAAAAGGAAAGTGCTAATATAAATGTAATTGAAGAAGAGGCATGGGTAAAACACTACAGAACATTATGGTACAATAGTAATTATAAAGAAGAAGAAGAAAAAATAGGAATGGACCATGTGGATATTAAAGAAATAGATCCTATAGACATAGAGGAGGTTGATGCAGCACTAAAATCATTTTAAAATAGAAAAGCTCCTGGACTAGATACAATTAATTAGAATTGATTAAGTATTGGGGAATGATTCTGAAATTTAGATATTTACACTTAATTAATATGTGTTGGAAAAAGAGAACCATCCCAGAAGAATGGAGGAAGGCCAAAGTTATTTCACTTTTTAAGAAGGGAGATAGGAATTCATGTGATAACTATCGAGGAATTAGTTTATTAAATACGGGGTACAAAATATATGCAAAATAATAAATAACAGGCTAAAAGTAATAGCAGATGCTCTCCTATCAGAAGAACAATGTGGGTTTAGGAAAGGAAGGTCCTGCATAGATAATATATTCTGCCTTAGACAACTACTGGAAAAGAGAAGAGAATTTAATTTAAAGACTTTCATTGCTTTTATAGACTATGAAAAAGCGTTCGATAAAGTAAATAGACAAAAACTATGTGAAATAATGCAAAGAAATGGATATCCCCAGCATTTAATACAAGTTATTCAAGATATGTATAGAAGGACACAAATCGTCTTAGACCTGGGAAATAAACTTACAGAAGAAATAGCAATTAACCAAGGAGTGCGGCAAGGTTGTAGCCTGTCTCCAACACTTTTTAATATATATATAGATGACTTAATTAGGAAATGGAAAGAAATGTCCATCCTGGTATAAAAAATAAGCAACAACACTTACATAAATACTATGTTGTTTGCAGACGACCAATTTATCCTCAGGAAAATGAAGATGGACTTCAAAAAGCAGTTCACCTACTAAACATTATCAGCAAAGATTACAATCTGCAGTTGTCTCGTGCAAAAATGAAAGTTATGGCATGGCAGGGGAAATACCCTATCAGAGTTAAAATAGTGGTAGACAATCAGCCAATAGAACAAGTCTCCAGCTTTACTTATATCGGATTTCAGTATATGTGTGGAACAATTCGACGAACACTAAAAGGTAAAGCACTAGAGGAGACTCAACTCAAGTTTTATAAAACAATGGCCGTACCGACTCTGCTATATGGCAGCGAAACATGGGTAAATAAAACGCAATACAAAAGCAAAATTCAATCATCGGAAATGAAATTTTTAAGGTCAGTAAAGGGTATTCCCTAAATGATAGGAGGAGGAACGAGGAAATAAGGGAACAACTGAATATCTCCCCGCTAAATGATAGAATTACCCAAAAAAAGGGATAACTGAAGAACCACTGTCCTACGGATGAGAAAGGGACAGATTCCTAAGCTTGCCCTGGAGTACCATCCCACAGCAGAAGGGACATTGGAAGACCTAGGAAGAGATGGTCGAAGAATGAGGTCGAACGGCTTTAGGCCTATCCATGAAGAGGAAGTAAGTAAGTAGTAAGAATTAATTACGTCAGTAATATGGCACCAATTAAAGCAACATAAACATAAAACTGACATTCTAACACCCTAAGCTGTGATGCTTGGTTTTATTTATTCTGGTACTACCTGTAGAGCTCACGATACAAGCGAATCCACTTCCATCTGCATTAAATGTTGACGTTACAAAAATTCTCATAAAGCAACGTAAAATCGAAAACAAATACTAAAAGCTTATGCTGTATTACGAAATGTCAGTTGTCATTTTGGTTCAGACTGTAATTAAAGCCTCCAATAACATAGCAGCCTAAAAGTCAAAACCAGAGACAGTCAAAAGTCTAAACGCAGGCGCAAGAATACATTTACGTATCGCAGTCTGTAGTGGTACCTACAACAGTAAGACATGCTTAAAACTCAATTTTTCAACAACAAAAAATATGTTTAGAAAAATCAAACGTTTACCAATAGCAATAAGTAAAACAGACCAGTACAGGCACGAGGAATTCAGTTATTTAATTAATTTTCTTAAGCTCTATGTTAATTGATATGTGATAGTTTTTATTAGTTACCTTCAAATAATTATCTAAAGTAAAGATATCTACATTTTTAAGACTGACGCCTTTCAGCGGAACTCTAATAATAATCATATCATCAGTTTGTCTCCAGCTATAGTCCTTAACTAAAAGAGGCATTATAAATTAGTTGTGAAAAGTTGTAAGGTACGTTATCACATCAGAGCTGACACTCAACCTGTAAACAATGCCATGGAAACCCATCATGCGCGCGTCTTTAAACACTTCGAATCAATCAGAAAGCTATTAACATTACGAGAAAATTCATGATGGATATCATACTTAATATCCATTAATGAGCGTTAACACAAAAGAATTGTACTTTAAAATTGCATTTTTATAATAATTAAATATTAATAGTTAAAAAAAAAATAGTATTCTGCGAGGATGCCAAAGTCACCATTACTTGCAATCTCATTTAGCGATTAGTATCGTGGCTATATTGCGTTCTAGTGTAACATATAAAGAATACAGAAAAGCAGCGAAAGTTTGGCACTTAATATTCGGTACATCTCGTTTGTAACAGTGTAACATTCCCAATTGTCTTTAAGTAAATATCCCGTACGAATTCAACAATGATTTTTTTTTTTCGGTGGTGCTTTAAGTGGTTCGTAAGCGAGCATCTTTTTTCGACAACTAGTGTTGCCAACCGTTGGACTAGCTGTCCACCAGATTCAACTCCTAAAACCACTGGAAAACCACTAATAAAAAGTGGCACTACTCTCATAACCAAGGCAGCATTTTGGATCTTTAGGCCCCTAGTCTATACCTGTGGTGCGGGCCCTTTATGATCTGTAGGTTCCTAGGCAATAACTGGGGAGCCGGCCCTTAATATACAGGTGTTACAAAAAGGTAGGGCCAAACTTTCAGGAAACATTCCTCACACACAAACAAAGAAAATATGTTATGTGGACATGTGTCCGGAAACGCTTACTTTCCATGTTAGAGCTCATTTTTTTACTTCTCTTCAAATCACATTAAACATGGAATGGAAACACACAGCAACAGAACGTACCAGCGTTACTTCAAACACTTTGTTACAGGAAATGTTCAAAATGTCCTCCGTTAGAGAGGGTACATGCATCCAACCTCCGTCGCATGGAATCCCTGATGCGCTGATGCAGCCCTGGAGAATGGCGTATTGTATCACAGCCGTCCACAATATGAGCTCTAACATGGAAAGTAAGCGTTTCCGGACACATGTCCACATAACATATTTTCTTTGTTTGTGTGTGAGGAATGTTTCCTGAAAGTTTGGCCGTACCTTTTTGTAACACCCTGTATATTTCGAAAAATCGATTACTTATTATTAAATTAATAGATCTTTTAATGCAAAATACTAGATGAAGGAATGAAAGATAGTAAATATATGCGAGGATAACTAACTGAAAACTCGAAATTTTGAAACGTGTTTTCTGTATCGTTTCCTAGATTGAAGTGAACGAAGTTATCAAATGCAAGTGATGCTCGCATGTTAAATTTTCCTACATCTACATGCATACTCTGCAATTCACAAACATTGTGAGTGGCAGAGGGTGCTAAGCACCCATCTTAATTCCGCGGATTCCAATCCCGAATAGCACGAGGAAAGAAAGAATACATAAAAGCATCAGTACGGCATCTTATTTCTCGAATCTTATCCCTCCAGTCACTGCGATCCAAATAAGTTGACGGAAGAAGTATCTCACTGCTCTCGAAGGTCATAGAATTTAGCATATTTCTCCAATAAATTCAAAAGCAAATGACGCCGTCTGTCTTCCAAACAATCCCAGCCCAATCTATGAATCAATTCTTGTGACGCTTTCATAGGGGCTGCAGCAACCAGTCACGAATCGAGCGGTTCTCCTCTGTACCCTCTCCACTGAGTCAATCAGATCCTTGCGATATGGATCCCAAACTCCTCAACAGTAATCCAGATGCGGACGCACTAGTGTTTTATACGCTATTTCCTTTGTATGAGGCATTACAATTCCTCAGATTACGACCTATGAATCGTAATTTAGAATTAGCTTTACCTACGACGGAAGTTATTTACAAGTCCCATTCATGTTGCTTTGTACTATTACCCCCCAGATACTGCAGGGAATCAACCATGTTCAAAAACTGAATTGTTTACTTTGTATTCGTCAGAAAAACTGATTCTTTTTGTTACTTACTCGCATTGCCTTGCACTTTTTGTAATTAAGTGTAAGCTGCCATTTACGGCAACCATTCGAAAATGGCATCCAAATCGCGCTGAATTTCTAAGCAATTGCCAGAACACCTTATTTCCCTATAAGAGTAAATAACTGCATCGTCGGCAAACAATCGCAGCCAGCATATACGTTGTCACCTAGATCGTTTATAAAAATTAAGAAAAGAAGTGGTCTATTACACTTCATTGAGGAACGCCAGAAGTAACATCTAGCTTAGAAGAGGCTTCCCCGTCAACAACGACATACTGTGATCGACAATGAGAAAATCACGTTTCCATTCTCAAATCTGATCCGATATACCGTATGCTCGAATCTTCGCTGAAAGTCGGTTGTGTGGTACAGAATCAAAAGCTTTCTGAAAATTCAAGAATATTGCATCAACTTGTGAACCTGCATCAATAACTTTCATTGCGTCATGAGAAAATAGGGCCATTGAGTTTTGACACGATTTCTTCTTACGGAATCCGTGTTGACATGGTGTAAGTAAATCGTTCTCATCTAGAAACTTCTTAATTTTAAAGCATATGACATGCTCCAGAATTCTACTGCATACAGATGTTAGAGATATGAGTCGATAATTCCTAGGATCACTCCGATCTCTTTTCTTGTAAACAGGAATTACCTTGCTATTTTCCAGTCAGAAGGTACTTTTTTCTCTTCTAGAGATTTGCGGAATATATCTGACAGAAATGGCCACCGTGTATTCTGAAAATACTCTTACCTGTATACCTTCGGGACCTGGCGCATTACCCCACTTCAGGTGCTTTAATTGCTTTACAATACCGACGCTATCAATTTCTACACGATGTGGTAAAGTGGGAATGTTTTTCACATTTTCGCGCGTGAATGAATTTTTAAATTCGGTGTTAAATGCGGTCGCCTTGTCGAGGCTTTCGTCAACTTTCCGACCGTCTTGTGTTAGAACAGGTGTATTGTTGTCACTACAACTAACCACTTTTACATACGACCAAAATTTATTTGGGTTTTCGTGAGGCTCTTAGAGAGGAAATTGCAACGAAAGTCATTAAAGACCTCATGCATCGTATTCTTAACATGTCCCCCTAATCTCATCTAACTTATCTAAATCGGTCCGCTGCATCGTCCTTCTTGATCGTGAATACATCTTCCTTTGCTTTTTGAGTAACCGTTTAACGTCACGTGTATACCATGGTGGATCATTCCCTTCCCTGATTGTCCGTTTCAGTATATGCAAGTCCATCCCTTCCCTGCCTATATATTTGAATCGATGACACATCTCTTCAAGGGTGCCTCTTGCTACTTTAAACGAACAATTCTTGTACATAAATATATACATATTTTGGATTTACGGCTGTGACTATTTGGATAAAATTTCACATTTAGATAACGTTTTGTTTTTTAAGTTTACCTAAATAGGTATCTTCCCTGCAAAAACGCGATTTTACAAAATACGAACAATTTTTGCACTTGGCATCTCGAAAACGGCTCTAACGCCATCTCGGAGACGATTCAGGTACCAGATATTTTCTCTTTGATTTCAACGAATATTTAAAAGAACAGTTCTTGTATACAATACAATACAATACAATACATTCATTTTCCATTGATCCCAATATAAGAGACTGGCTCTGTGGGATGTGGAAAGTTGTCAATTTACAGATAAACAGTTGCATAACAAAATAATAAGTACACCACTAGATGTACAGTCATAGTATACATGGTACATTAAACACTTCCATTACAAAATAATACATACACCAGAAGATGTACAGTCATAGCATATATGGTACATTAAAAAAAAATTCCATCACAAAATAATACATACACCACAAGATGTTCAGTGATAACATATATGGTACCGTAAACAATTACGTAACAAACTAAATACATACACCAGGAGATGTGCAGTCATAGCATACATGGTAAATTAATTATGTGAACTATATTTACACGAGATACTGGCAGTTATTTTTTAGATACCTTAGAAATAAATTCTTCGACAGAGTAGAAGGAGTTTCAATTAAAAATTCTTTCAATTTTTTCCTGAATTTATTCTTATCATCTACTAGACATTTAATATGTGTTGGGAGCATATTGAAGATATGTATCCCTGAATATCGGACCCCTTTTTGAACAAATTACAATGACTTGTATGTCTTGTGAAGATCATTTTTAGTTCTAGTGCCATAATTGTGTATTTTACTATTTGTTTCAAATAGTGTATAATTTGTGACTACAAAGGACATTAATGTGTATATATATACTCAGATGCTAATGTTAAAATCCCTAACTTCTTGAACAGCTCTCTACATGAAGTTCTATTGCTAACCCCACACATAATTCTTATTACACGCTTTTGGGCTCTGAACACTTTGTCTCTATGGGTAGAATTGCCCCAGAATATTATTCCATATGACAATAAGGAGTGAAAATAAGCAAAATAAACTAGCTGCCCCATACGGAGATCACCTAAAGCTGAAATTATACGAATTGCAAACGTGGCTGCTCCCAATCGCTTTAGTAAGTCAGAAACATGTACTTTGAAATTTAAATTATTATCAATATACAAACCTAGAAATTTCACACTCTCTACCTCTTGAATGGACTGGCCTGCAAATTTTATGTCTACATCAGGTGTTAATCTGTGTGATGTACTGAATTGCATATACTGAGTTTTATCAAAGTTTAAAGACAAGCCATTAGCTGTAAACAATTTATTAATCAATTCAAAGACATAATTTGAAATATATTCTGTAGATAAATCTGGAGTATTTTTAATTCCTATGTTTGTGTCATCTGCAAATTGGACAAATTTTGAGTTTTTAGATGAAACACAGGGTAGATCATTTATATACAGGGTGGGGCATTTAAAATGTTTTCTGGAAATATTTCGGAAAGAAAGCATTTTAACAAACAATAACCTATATAAAAAATAATCGTATAGTAGGGGGCTACAATTATGTGATATTGGGTTTTTCACAGGTGGCGCTGTTGTCGTTACGACAAGGTCAACTTAATTCTTTTAAATGGGAACCCCCATTTTTTTTTTTTTTTTTTTTTGAAGATTCCGATTCCTCATGAAAAAATAAAAATAGTTTGCTTAACTCACTTTTCCGTTAGCCTCACAGATGGCGCTGTATTCGCGAAAAATGAATATTCGCGTTTTTTTGTGTATTCTCACTGTTCCTAGAGGCAATATACAACTTCCTTTTATTAATGCATGATGTTCTAATGCCTATAGTTATCCAAGGCTTTTGTTCTTTTTGAGAAGCACCACACTTTTTCAAGGGGAAGCAACTTTCAAAGAAATTTAATACAATGTTACTAAAAATGTTGTATTTTTCATCCATACCTTGAGCACTGTAAACCTGTTCCCAGTATGAGGTATTCAGGCACTTTCTAAAACAAGTAACTGACTCATCATTTATTACACGCTGAAGTTTAAAGACATTACTCTTATTGCCAGTTCCTATTGAAGTGTTGATGGTTTATAACTGGGCATAGTGATCCGAAAGTCCATTGATGGATGGCTTGATGGTATAACTGAATTTTGAGGTATCTAGGAAAACATTGTCTATAGCTGAGTGACTATTTTTCATTATTCTAGTTGCAAAATTAAATTGAATGAACTGACTGATGATTCTAACATGACTTTACAGGGTAAGTTATTTAGAAAATCTACATTAAAATCACCGCATACGACTATGTTGACTTCTTTTCTGCTTAAAAATGTTAATAAGAGTTCAAACTGGTTCATAAAAACAGAAAAGTTTCCCGATGGTGCTCTATATACTGTTGCTGTTATGAAAATTTCATTATTGAAACTTAGCTGTGTAGCACAGGCTTCAAAATGTTGGTCAACACAATATTTGCTAATACTTATATCCTCAAAACCATAACCATTTCTAACATAAGTGACAACTCCTCCTTTCTCCAAGTTCGTTCTACAATAATGAGAAGCTAAATTAAAGTCAGTTACATTTGATATACCTATTCCTGAAGTTATTTGGTGTTCCGACAAGCATAAAACATCAATTCTATTGATATCATTTAATTCATTTATTTGGACTAGCAATTCATCCACTTTATTTGCCAACCCTTGATATTCTGATGTAATAAATTAATCCCTACACAATTTGTAATTTTGGTATCTGAAAACTCATTATTGTTTAAACTAATTTCTTTTAAAACTCTCTGCGTAATACATGATCTTAATCTAAGAAAAGAGCTGCCCTAACACCATTAACAACTGGAATCTTTTCATGTGAATTTGTGGCCCCAATTAATTGTTTTGCTGTGAGATCTGAAAGAACCCCCTTCCCTCTACTATTGAGGTGTAGGCCATGCCTAGTATAACCCCACCTATCAATAGCATCTACAGGTACCAAGCCCATGCCAGAGCCAATATCAGACATAAGATACCGTTCCAGTTCCAGATTCACTCGCCTCACAGCAGAGTTCATCTGTGGCCGATCATAGCGTCTCAAGACCGACATCACACTGACCCGAGTGTGGCACGTTGCTTCTGCTATTTTCTCCAGGTCATCTCTGATACTATACCTATCATTCCTGCCCAAACTATTTCCCGCTCTTCCCACTATCACTACATGATCCACATCTGTGAAATCCTTACACAAAGAACCTATATCTTCTACTACCTGACCAAGACTAGCACTAGGTTTGAAGAAACTCAAGACCTGGAAACCTGATATTAATTTTTCCTGTACCAATGGCCCAACACCTCGTCCATGGCTACTACCTAGCAGCAAGACTTTCTTTTTCCCTAATCCCTGCCTACCAGACTTAACTACACAGCTTTTCCTACAAGTCTGCTGCTTTTTACCTACACCTACAACTACAGAAGGCTCATCCCTGTCTAACTCTGGCAACAGGGCAAACCTATTTATCACCCCAACAACAAAAGAATCAGAAGCCCTTCTTGTTCTAATTGCCCTTTTCCCTGTCACCAGTTCCCAACCATCTCTGTTTCCCTCCCTTCGCAGCCTATCCAACTCCTTTCTAGCGTCTATCAGTTCAGCCTCAAGGGCACTAATCCTTACCTCCTGCTCCAATATCTTCCTACTTTTGAAACAATCTTTACAGAACCATGGGAGAGCCTCCTCAATTTCCCCAACTTCGACGCCACTACAAATCGGTCCCCAATGAAACCATTTCTCACACCCTTCGCAAAAAATTCCAACCCTCAAAAATCTACGGCAATGTCCACACTTTTCACTCATGATTACAGGACACTAATAACAACAAAGTACACAATGCTAGAGAGAAAATTTGTTGAACTTAAGCTTACAAAAACAAAAACTGCTAAATTAATTCACAAGTAAGCTTTATCTAAATTTAATTACGCTCTATAACAAAAATCTGAACTTAAGCCTTGCGTTCAAATTTGTAAACAAACACAGAAAATAAACACGGAACAGACCAAAGCACTAAATTACAAATAATTTTTTATGCACGAATAAAAACACTCACTAACGCTCACAGTAGTAAAATGTATTAGAATTAAGAGATTAGAATTACTATTATAACAAATACTAACTATTAACTATATTTATTTATAATTTAAATACACAGCGTTCTTGCGTTACGTGTTTCCGCGGTATACTAGCTGACCCACTACATGTTTAATTTTCTAGTTGACTAAATTTGAAAAACATGTTAATACTTTACCTTAGTATCTCTGCTTCTCAAAAAACGTACTATTTTTTTTCTTAAATCGAACTTTTACATTATGTATTTTGCATTTAAAAAAAACCAATTTAAATTTACCGCGAAAACTCTCAATTCTGTCATGGCGTCTTGAATGACATCACACCTCGCGAACCTAAACAAAGCAGTCGTGTTATGTATATGACAGGTGACAAGTGTTCTTTAGTTAAAATTGAATTCCTCGTTTTATACGTACTGTGCAATGCCCCAGTGTAAAAGTATAACAATAAAAACGCCAAACAATTATTTTTATATGTTCCAAACAATGAACAAATACGGAAAAGTGGTTAAAACTTGCAAGGAGGGAGGATGGTCATAGATTATTTGCAGATTCAAGTGTCTATTTTTGTGAAGATCATTTTGATGTAAGTGTTTGTGCACTATATATTTCTAAATCTAAAGCAAAACTGATGAATTTTGCAGAACCACTACTTTTCAAGTATTGATAACACAATGAGGTATGAGTTGATGTTGTTTTGGTTTTATGATTTAAAATCTTTCTTTAGTGTTACGTTTAATATAATTAACATACTCTGGCAGCACTATTATTACTGTGGTGTCAACAATCTGATGATAGATTCTTATGCAGCTTGACGAAACAAATCGTAAAAAAAAATAATATATATATATATATATACACTTTTTTTTTTATCTCTCTTGGTTCTCGAGATATCTTAGTTGAAAGGTGATGTAGTTCAGTAGTTAGGCTGATATGAAGCTTAGAGCAGACTGGAAATTGGCAGTGCCATAGCTTTAAAATTTGCCACACCTGTTTTTGAGGACATACTTTTCTAGAAAAGTTGTATATATGGTAAAAGCAAAAACAAACGCCAGGGTCCCAAGAAGGAATAAGTAAACGATTTAGCGTTTACGTGGAAATGAGGCCTGGACCAAGCTATAAAATTATGCATTCATGGCAGTGGTGAATATGTATTTTCGATTCGTACCAAAATAAAGCCAGTAATCTAAGTTGTTTTGTTAGATTGCGTTGGCAATCGTATTCTCAGTTGAACAATGTATATTACAATCGCTGCAATGTTCAATTGTTGGTTAAGGCATATAACAACGTCACTGAATCTGTTTGCGGGATTATAACTTACATTATTTCTACAAATCTGTTTCTCGTTTTTCCTGGCAATATCTTATTTGGTGCTGAATGCCGAGAAACGTTTCTAACTAAATTTCTGTCAGATTTTGACGTCTGAGATATAGCAACATACCTGCTACTGAAAGGTAAGCTATATCTGTAATGATAAATTCAGTGCCGAATTAAATCTACAGTACGTAGTGTATAATTTTACATATAACGTTTTATGAAATATTATAACTGTGTGTAGTATTTCGCTCAGGTCTTCCTTCTGGCTTAGCGTTTTCTCATTTTCTTATACTTTGCAAATCTAACCTCATACCAGTATCAATTAATTTATAAAACGTATGTCTTGTTTACAAATCTGAAATAATGGTATTTAAGCTTATAATGTATAATTGACACTTGTGTATACTTACATCAAAGTTCTAACATTGCGGAATTCCGATGAGCAAAAGTGGATGTCTGACGCGAAAAATCCGCGAAGTGCTACGGCGTCAAGTTTGTGCTAATTGCTAATGTTTGCTTTGCTAAATCCTGGTTCTATAGCGAATTAAAATTGTCTTTCAGCGTATAACTGTATTAACGTGACAAAAGTTCCTACAAACGAATAATTTACCAAGTAACCAGTTCTGTTTTACGAAAATGTCAATAACAACTTTGGCGTCTGGCGAGGTGTGACGTAATGCTTTCTCATTGGCGTTCGCGTTCACGTGAGTGAATGCCTGACTTTGTCTAATTTATTTTCTAAAAATAATATTAATCTTTATCTTCTATAATAAATTATTTAATTTTTTGTTATCTTTTTAGCATGATAAATAATTAAAAACTGCTGTGCGTCCGTTTTATTCTTAGTGGACACAAGCCAATTCTATGAGGAACATAAAAGGGAAAAAGAACAGATATAAATAACTTTTACTATAAATGTATTTATTGAATATTGTTCAATTTAAATTATTTTAAAGAAAATGTAACAGACTGGGTTTTACAAATTGATTTTATTATTAATTTTATTTATACAACAAAGTTTTCAAGACAGATTGTATGGAACTAAATTGCGCCTTTACTGAAATCTGAATAAAAAAATATATGATTTCATTAATAATGTGCTTGTCATTTGCAGGTGAAATCTTGTATGCAAACGGGAAGTGGCACAGAAGACATGTATTTACCGTCCCTTCGGTACTACGATCTTCTCCGTTTTTTAGAAGAAAATAACGAGCCTTCACGAGTTGGTATTGATACTGATATCACTGACGGTGATGAGGTAACTATGAAGCTTGTTCACTGATGTTGATACATCATGTATGTACTTACAAGGCTACAATATTTATCATTCTTTCCTGAAAAGCTATCCTATCTTCTTGTGTGAAAGCATCTGTGGTTTTATTTCATTCCTCATTTTACGTTTTTTCTGTGGTTTACGCTAATGCCACTATACCTTCCGTTATTCGACACCAGTTTCCTTGACAGAATATTTTAGCTTCAGTATTTACATGGTCACCAGATTTGCATGTTAGGTACTGAGTAGTTTTCTTTCGTAACTGTGCAACGCACAACACGCCAGGACAATGGGGTCAACATTATTAATGTTTAAACCAATAGGTTGACGAAAAATACTGAATCTTGCAGATAGTATGCCAAAAATTCCCTATGACTCTTCTGTCACGGGACAGACCATAACTGTAATTTCTTTTTTCATGGGAAATATTTTTAAAGGGAAATGGTTTCATCATGTGCTTATTAATACCAAATGCACTTCACCCACGAATACAAATTTATACCTGGCTAATTTGAAGGTAGGGATAAATTTAATTCATTAGACATTATTTTCTTGTAAAAACTTGTAAATTTAGGTACTTCTCCATTTGAGACACTACCATTCGTGGCTGTATTTACGAATATAAATTCATAATCAGCGTTCACCACAGATATTAGCACAACACTACAAAAATGTTTGTAGTTGTAAAACTGTGAACCACTTCCAGGAGGCTTTTCAATAGCAGTGTGTTTACCGCCTATAGCTCCTACGCAATGGCTGAAGTCCCACTTTACGTCGATCTATTTTGCAATATTTGTCCACTCAACTTCACTCGTAGGCAACTGAAAAAGAATAAATACTTATATTAATTATGTTTAATTTTGCAGGCACTTGAAAATCAAAAACTAGCAGATCAAGCACAAGAAGGAATTTCATTTAAAAAGAAGAAACCAAGAATAAATATTGCCATGAAACAAGAACAGCTCATAGATTCTGGCCAACGACTATTCAATTCAAAGGAAGAATAATTGGAGACCATGGGAAAATCAGTTGGCAGTTCAAACAAAAGGATTCCCAATAAACTTATATCAGATGTTATTTTTTATGCTAAAGCTGGAAGGTTAACTTTGGAATCTTGTATCTATTTAGAATCCCCTTATAGCAGATACCAAGTTCAGCCATCTACGGAGCTATTTCAGATCGTTCTGGTTCATCTCCACATTCATCGTCTGATTCTCCGCCCTTGCAACATTCAGTTTAAAACTCATCCGACATCACTACGTCACAAACGCCACCCTCCCAATTCTTTTCACAGTCTTCATTTCCAGTTGAAAGCAATGATCCATCTTCATTAAGTTCTGGTGAAGTTAATAATGAAACACCTGTTATTGCACAAGGCAATTCTTTCCAGATGAAAGTGTTTTAAATATCAGACATAGAAAATAAATATTAACTTAAGAAATTTCATTACCATGTAGTTTTGAATTTGTTGTGCTTCCATGATTAGATTCCTACTTTTTGTTTTAATTAATATTATTAGTTTCTGTATTAAATCACGCTGTAAACAGTAATTGTTAAATAAAAGTTTTACTTATACACTACCTTGGTGACCGAACTTCGCTTTGCGTCTTTCGATTTCTGTTCAATATACGAGGTTTTGAGTAATGTTTGATTAAAGTAAAAGGCTTCCTAGGCATTTTGATGTGCACAGTTCCTTGTTATAACCAAAGAGAAGCTTAACTAATATCAGTAGGCTTACTGGTACCTGTAACTTCTACGAGATGAATTTAGAGCCGTTCCCGAGAAACCAAATGTGAGAATTGCTCCTTTTTCATTTTTTGTTTGTAAATTCGCGTTACAACATTGAAAAACAAAACGCTATATACATATGAAATTTCATCCAAATCGCTAAAGCCATTTCCGAGATCATCTGGTTTACGACCTCATAAATTGCTTTCCCACAAAAACAATTCTTATAAAAATAGGCCAAGTATAGTGTTGGTGTAGTGACAAAATGTTATGAGATCATCTTCTGAGGCAAGTCTACACTTTACAGTATGTATTCACTTTACTTTGTCAAAATTGACGGGTTTATGGGAGTGTTATTGCAATTAATTTCTTTTTAGTTGCTTACCTAAATAGAATTGTTATAAAATAAAGATCAATGTGCTGTAATTTCTCATCCCTTGTGATGTAGCAAAAAGATTCAGTTGTCAACTTTAATGGCCCCAGTGAAAACGAAGTATGCTAAAAATCAACTTATATTATACCACGTAATATTAGTTTTAAGTGTGGTTTAGCCCGCATAGATCGTGATCAATTTGGAACTTCAAACCAAGTAATGATTTCAGTAAAAAGAAAAAGCAACTGATAATTAACATGCCAATTTAAACAAAATTCATACTTTTCTTTCAGTATTGTAGCAGTTAATTTCTTAAATAAATTGAATTGTTATAAAATAAATGCAATTCCTTGTGCCTTGCGCTGTATCAAAAGGTTTCGGTTGTTTTCCTGGTCCAGGTTGCATTTTAAAACTAACCACATATGGGAGTAGTTTACATCGTGATACATGACGTCAAAACGTGCCATTGTGCTCATGAAAGCAGCTTAAATAACTGATAATAACTAAATTCAACGTGCTTTTGCTGTGATAAGGTTCTTTTTTTCATTCTGGTACAGGTTGAATTCCAACCTAACCACAATCTCGGCTAATACTGCCGCTACAAAATCAAAGCTTCAATCACATACACATTGATAGTGACGTCATGTATCGCGACATAAAGTTGACTCCCACATACTACGCTAAACCTGCCGCCAGAGAAACAATACTTCAGTCACACGCATATTAATACATGTACTATATCGCATTTTAGTGGTAATAATGTTTCGCGATATAAACTAAATCAAAAATTCGTATGGGTCCTTCCATATTCCTGTTTTTTATATTCGTGATTCAGATAGAAAATACAATCTTTGAATGGCTGACACAGCTTCATGCGGCAGAAATATGGCATTAGTAAAGTAATTAAGGGGACTGCATCACTTTCGCCACTGCGCCATTTCCGTGATGGATGCCGCATGGCGAAAATTTCGTAAATTTTTTCACTTGGTCCAGGCCGTTTTTCGACCTAACCACGATTTCTATTACAAAACGAAACTGTTTAGGTTGAAATGATCCCTATACCTATAATTTTTATGTTATTTTTGCAGTGCTGATAGCATCTCGACGTTGCTCAGCCTACCATATTTCGGCATTTTTAATTAAATTTCTAGCTACTTTTCCGCAAAGTATGAACGCAAAACGTGAAGAGATCATATGGACGAAGCGACTGATGTACATTTCAACAGGTTAGTACCAGTTTCGCGAAGGTTCCGAAAGTGATGCAGTCCCAGGAATTAAAAATAAATTTTAATAACTTACGTCAACCCACGTAATAATAGATTGTAGTCTATGCTGCATAGTCGCGATCAGTGTGAAACTACTTTCGTTAAAACGAAGTAATGATTTAAGTAACAGAACACTCAAGAAAACAAACTGTTAAAAAAAAATTACCCATACCCTCTGCTGTAACATCTAGTTCTATTAACAATCTACCAAAACTGCAGCTAATATTGCGAAAATTAAAGCTTTTATCTTACACAACTCTGGTCAAAGATTTTAACGAATACTTTTACATAAAACGAATATTTCGTAAATATAAGCATCTAATGATTGATGTGTCGATTTAAACGCTATATATATATTATTCAGTGTTCTAACAATTCACGTTTTAGTGTAATTCCTCGTCCCTTGTGCCGAAGGAAAAGGCTTCAGTTGTCAACTTGGTCCAGGTTGCATTTCAGTCTAACCACAATCTCCACTAATATTGCTGTTAGAAAAGCAAAGTTTCAATTAGGCGCGAATTAATACATTCCCTGTATCGCATGTCAGTGACATGAGGAATCGCGATATGAACTTGATCCCAAATCTTCACAGGTTCTTACACTTTTCTTTCTTAATACCCGTGATGAAGATCGATATTTTAACAGCTTACATCCGCCGAAATAATGACCCCAGTTAAAACGAAGGAGGCTAAAAATAAATCTTAACAACTTACGCTATGCCACATAATATTTAATTGTGATTTAGGCCACATATATCGTGATCAATTTGGAACTTCTTTCAATCAAACCATGTACTGATTTCAGTAAAAAAAAATCTGATGATTAATATGTCAATTTAAACGTAATATATGTTTTTCTTTCAGTGTTCTGACAATTCACGTCTTAGTGTAATTCCTCGTGCGTTGCGCTGTAGCAAAAGGTTTCAGTTTCCATCCGGGTCCAGGTTGCTTTTCAACCTAACCACATGCTACAATAAACTTGCGCCAGGGAAACAATACTTCTATCTCACGCATATTAATACATGAACAGTATCGCGTTTTAGTGGCAATAATGCATCGCGATATAAATTTGATCAAAAATCTTCAAGAGTTTTTACACATTTCTTTTTTGTTATCAGTGATTCAGACTGATATTAAAACATTTGAATGGCTGACAAAATTGCCGAAATAATAGGCTCAGTAATATTACACACTGGAAGCAAAGTAAATTAAAATAAATCTTATAAACTTATAATATGTGACGTATTATTTGTTTCAAGTGTAGTGTGTAAATATTTCCGTTTTAACGAATTAATAATTTCAGTAATAGGACACTTTAAATTATTTTGAAAAAAAAAACCTAATACTAGTTGCAATTCTGGCCCATGCTAAGTAACAATCTAACCAAAACATTCGCTCCATTGATGATCGAAACACGATGCTTTTATCTTACATATCTACGGACAAAGAAATTAAGGAATACTTCTATATATCAAAAGAATATTACGTAAATATAAGCATCTAATGATTGATATGTCGATTTTAACGCAATACATACTTTTGCTATAAAGACTACCCTAAGGGCCGACTCAAGCCCCCCCCCCCAAAAACCAAAATCCGCTGAAGGCAAGCCCTCTGAACCAAATTTCATTCAAGCCAAGCCCCCCCCCCCCCCCAAAACAAATTCCGCTCAAGCCCCCCCCCCCAAACCAAAATCCTGGATCCGCCCCTGTTACACACAATACTGAAGAGAAAGAGACTGAAGTCACAAACCAACCAAACCACAAAGGAGTTGGTCTTAACAGTGGAAAAGTTCGCATTATACTGCGCCATTTGACTGTTGGTTTTAATGTTGCTTGTTATTCACGCTGCCGTTCGGCGGGAGCTGGCCTTTCGCATTGAGATGCCGTCGGCTAACAGCAGGTGTGCAGCGTTTCCAGATGAGCACCCTATACTTACACAGATGTTTTTACACTTTGAAACTCAGCAGCACTACGATCCAAATTAGTGACAACGAATTCCAAACCATTATCATATTCACTCTCGGGAGGTTTTGAATTTCGGGTTTAGTAACATCTGGATTCATGAAAACAATGGTTTG
Source organism: Vandiemenella viatica (assembly GCA_031002005.1). Lineage (NCBI taxonomy): Eukaryota > Metazoa > Arthropoda > Insecta > Orthoptera > Morabidae > Vandiemenella > Vandiemenella viatica. The sequence continues at coordinate 343,437,824 of CM061920.1, read as the reverse complement.
AAGAATTTGCAACAACGTCTACTTGGAAGATCGTTGCCACGTATTATGACAGTTCAGTGACTAAAAAATCAAATAAATTTAGAAACAGTTAAAAAAAACACACAAGTTAACGCGGCGCCCTACCGCTTGTTTCCTAACGTATGACGTCTTGCGTTATGATTGGTGTTTTGATTGACCTGAGGAATACGCTTAAAAAAAAACAGATTTTATTTATTGATTTAAAAATATAAATCATTATTATTTCACGAAAAAAAGTATTGTATGATGTTTCTAAATATATAAATATTATTTCCAACTAAATTTCAGATTTTTTTCTAATACTTGTTCGGCCCGCTATTGAGGACAGCAATATATCTCACCAACAATGCCCCACTGAATGCTGAAAACAGTGGGGTTGCACCGTAGCCAATCAACGCAAATTGTCACTGGCTTAACTAAATAAACCATAAATAAACATAACCATAAATAAATTACTAGTAACTTCCAAACATAACATATGAACAAAGTAAAATCTATTAGTTAAACTTGCTGATCTCTATGCATTAAAAAATTCTCAGCCATGTAGCTTCATCCGGAGCAAAACAATTAGGCTAAGCCGCAAATATGTGCCAGAATTTTTCATGTTTGTAATTTTAGTTAAATAAATGCGGGGGAAAACTCCAATATTAGACTTTTCATATGATTTAGGGATGAAATCATATACGTGCACCAAATTAATTTTTTCTAGGATTACTGGAAGTACAGTGGAATTTTGATGTCGGGCTGTCGTGGTCGAAATGAAATTTTAATTTCAATAACTTCCAAAGTAAGAAAAGGAAAGAAGTAAAATTTAACACATTAGTTAAATGTAGCGAGATCGCTCTACAATGAAAATCTGAAATAGTACCTTAGAGATTTCACGATCATCAGACAGTCAGTCAGTGAATTAGTGACAAAGTCGCTGAAATTTGCACCTGAATAACATCCGAACTAAGAACAGTAACGAAATAAAATTTAGTACGTTTTTCTATGATTGCTGATATATATGCATGACAGAAATTGGACACATGTAGCATGAATACGACCGAAAAAACTGAGGTTAAAAATGGCCCGAATCGCTTCGATAAATGGGTAGGCAGTGCCACCGTTGACTCGACTTGGGTGCACTGCCGTGCGCTCAAAATATTGTGTTAAATACAAATCTTAATGCCAATCAGTGCAAAATTTGTGGCAATTCACTTATACTAGTACATTATCAGTGCTAAACTCATTGATTCCGATAAAACTATGCCCATACCACGAAGTAATCTTACATCTTCTGATCAACCTTTCCAAATGATAAGGAAACACTTCCCAAAAGAAGATAACTTCGTTATGAACATGGAAAACCACAAGGTCAGAGCTTCAAATGGCAGGATTTGGGTGCACGGCAGTGCACTCGCCAAGTCGAGTCAACGGCGGCACTGCCTACCCTTTTCTCGAAGCGATTCGTGCCATTTTTGAACCTCAATTTCTTCGGTCGTATTTATGCTATATGTCTCAAATTTCTGTTATGCATAGATATCAGCAATCTTAGCAAACGTACTTAATTTTATTATGTTACTGTTCTTAGTTCGTATGTTATTCGGATGCAAACGTCAGAGATTTTGTCACTCACTCACTGACTGACTGACTGACTGATGATCATCAAAATTCTAAGGCACTTCCTGTAGCCGTAGAAAGCTGAAATTTGGTACTCAGATAAAATTTTACCCACATATTATAAGAAAAGTCTGAAACTTGTAAATGTTCATATACCTACCCCCTTACCTACCCCTAACGTGAAATCGCTTTCTAGCCTAATTACTTTATAAAGCTCAGATTTTCACTGTAGAGTGAGCTTAATATGTTTAACTAAAGTGTTTAATTACACTTCTTTCCTTTTCTTACTTTTGAAGTTATTGAAATTCAAAATTTTATTTCGGCACAACACCCCGACATCGAAATTCCACCGTACTTCCAGTAATCCTAGAAACAAGTAATTTGGTACACAAATATGGTTTCATCCCTAAATCATAAGAAAAATCTGATATTGGAGTTTTTCCCCGTATTTATCTATATATAAAAAGATGAATATTTGTTTGTTTATTCTTCATACAAATCCACAGTTTTCATCCGATCTCCATGAAACTTTGCACACTTTTCCTTTGAAACATGGAGAAAAATACTGTCTATATTTGGATGAACAATTTCTCGTCATATTGTCACGTAAATTTGAAAAATTACCGAAACGAACATAGATCGACGTTTAGGATGTGGGAGACTCTGTAGTTCCATATACTATTGTGGGCTGGTGGCCCGTTGGTTAACGCGCTTGCTTACTAATAGAGATGGGTAGGTCCGGATGGATGCAGTTCCGCGGACCCGTATCACTTGCGCTAGGGATGGATGTACATCCGAGTGCATGTCGGATCTGCTTCCAGCCGGACCTGTAACAGCGCCACAGTTCTCGCGTGGCCGAAGGTTGAACCACGGCCGGACCTGCAACGCGGAGCTGGAACGCAATTTTTCATTACAGTTCCGATTTGAAATCTGTGTTCTGAAGAGTTTAATGTCATTTACTGTACGATTCGATTACAGTTCTGTTTAAAGATAAGATTATAAATGAAAAACTATTTCTTAATGGCTGACTACTAGTAGATAATTACAATAACTATTAAATGTCAATGGGTAGCTAAAACCCGGTAGTATTTTCTTATTGCTCAGGTTCATGCTTGTAAGGTGAGGAGTGTTTTACGTGCTAAATAAGAATGGACTTATAATTTAACTTGTGATTTTAATGCGTTGCAGTCTTATTAAACTTTTAACGTTCAGTTTGATTAATCACAAAGTCTCTAGAATTTTTAACTTTCTCAATTCTGATGGCTTAAGGAAAAATTAGATAATACATTTAACATCTCTTTATTGCAGAAACACGATTCGTATGGTTTCCAAGGAACATTATACATATCTATACTAATATTATAAATGCGAAATTAACTCTGTCTGTTTGTTACATTTCTTGTGCTAAACGGATATTCCGATCATGATGAAATTTGACATGGAGATGCTGTTTGACATTAGGATCGAGATGGGATACTATATTATGTATAGATAAGAACATATTGTCATTAAATTATGAAGACTATCTAACTGTGAAAGACAAATGCATAATATCTAAGTGTATTTGTAATGCGCATTCGTGTGCAGTCTTGACAGGATAGCGTAGTGGTAACGCGCTTGCTTTTTAAAGAAAACTTCAGCGTGGCTTTGGGTTCAAATCCCACTGGCTGCATATATTTTTATGAATTGTTTTTCATAGTTTGAGCCAAGCCTAGGATTTTAAAGTAAGGATACCATGTTCTGGCAAGCCTTTGGCGGTAGAATAGTGCCCTAAGCGTTTACTTTATTTACGGTATACTGGTTCCACAGTTAGTTTTTGCGTGATCTAAACTAATATCGTATATGCGAAAGTGAGTTTCCATATTTTTTTGCGTTTTGACGACTATATGTGTATACCGGTGACAAGGAAATACTTTGTATATTTAGGAACGAAATAGGATACTTTTTTTCCGATATGAATAAGTTTTAGTCATGAGGCAGGTTCGAAGGTAGACTGGTATATCGATGGTGTTCCCGTTATATTATGCCGACTCAGTGTTGTTTGGGACATCTTAGATAATTTTCAGCTTTATATATCCAATTCTAGCAATCAAATCCTAAATCCACGCGTACAATGTCGCGGGTAACAGCTAGTAATGTATATATAAATATGATTATGTGGCATTATTGCGAGCGACTCTGCTGACCGCTTTTACAACAATATTTTATAATCCAACATTGGAAAAAAAAAAAAAAACCTTCACATCCAGCCGTTTCTAGAACGTCTAACAATGACTCAAACAATTGGTTATTATTACTAAGAATTAAATCTTGCTTAAAAATACTTTAAACTAAATTGGAAATAAAATTGCTAAGAAATTAAAAGTTTTTGAAATTGCACAAAATAGAATAAAGATTTTGAAAGCACCAAAAACACGTTACGGTAGCTGGCAAAACTTAAATATTACTGATTAATTAAAATGCATTGTATCGCACTCGATTTAGCACTCACGACAATGTTTTATTCATTCAATCAAAACAGTTTCAGAAAGTATACAGAGGAGAACACTATACATAATATAAGAACAAATCTCACGTAATTTCTCGCTCACAAATTAAAAGAAGTTATACTTGCAATTTTGTTTTTTGTTCATTTATAATACACTGTTTCTTAAGCTGGTATATTGTGGAAAGGCAATAATTATCTCAAAATGTTAAGTCTTGAATAATTTCATTTTTAGTAAAAAAAAAAAAAAAAAAAAATTAACAAAGAATTTCGATTTTAAAAAAAAATTTTTTAGTAGTATTTAAACATTATTAAGAAATTCATTTTATTCTTATAGAAGACCACAGAAATTTTAGATGAACATGATATAACTCATACTGCAGTTCTCCTTGGTCGGAGTTGTATCCACCATACGCTCGATTGTAGGTTCGGACCCATACAGCTCCGCCGGACACGTAATTGATGTAGGTCCGTACACATCCAGTTCCACCAATACACTCCGCCCGCCCGATTGTAGATCCGGACCCATGCAGTTCCGCCGGACACGTAATGGATGTAGGTCCGTACACATCCAGTTCCGCCGTACACATTGTAATAGGTATTGAGATGAGGGAGGGGGGATTTTATAAAATTATTAATTTTTAATAATAAAATAAATTATTAAAATTGATTATTGATTGGCAAGACGTCATCATACGCCGGGTCGTTATGGACACCTGACATATAAAATAAATTTATTAAGTTCAATAGGCTGCTACACCGCTAGGCACATTTACATTTAATATTAATATAAATTAATGCAATGTCAAGCAAGCCTAGACGTTACAATTGGCCGATCTACTCAAGCAAACAATTATATGAACTTTACTTTACTTGCAAATATTCTCAAGAAGTTACATTTAGTGAGCGGGAACAAATGTTCACAATACGCTACTACAAGAAAACAATCATCAATCAAAGAGAATACATGAGATGAACATGAATCTCGGGCACCATCAAATAACAAGTAGAAAAAACAAGGAACTCGCGATCTGCAAAGATTCCTACAATGTTCAATAAAATGCCGGCTAGCTCAGGGTCAAAATTAGCTCAAAGAACACAAGTCTCTTGCTCAAGTCGCTTACGGGTCTTTCGCAGTCTCACAAGAACTCAACGATACCAGACCTGGCGTTAACACTTTACCTAGTGTAGGCAGCAACACTGAAGTTCGTCACGCTATCAGCTCAGCGTGATAAAAAATGATCACCAGCCAGTGATCACAGGCAGGTCACTGTGCCGACCAAGCCCAACAGTTCTGGCCTGGCAATAAGTCAGCTCGACCTCTCTCTGCCCCGTGGTCTGGGCAGAAGTCAGAATCGACCGCACGGCACCGCGGTCTGACCAGACGTCTCGACTTGTCTGGCCTGTGGTCGGGCCAGAAGTACCTTCCTTCTCTTCCGAAGGCGATGGCGTCCCTCTCCCGCGCAGGAACATGGCGGGCAGAAAGAAATACACCCTGTATTCACATGTGTAGACCCCTACCGATGATTTCATAGGCAGGTTGGAAATCACGTGGTATCGATGCACGCTCAGATTCGCGGCTTTTGCTAGCGTCCCTCTTCGCGTCCATGCTTGTTGACGCGGAGGGGGGGGAAGGTTGACCTTCACCTGTTTGCTGCAAGAACCGTTTGAGGTGACTGACTGGCCTTGGAGTGGCGACGGCAAGGCGGGCTATTGTCTGTCCACTTCCTGTGCCTCCGATATACGACCCTTCGCTACAAACAAAATCCTATGCTCACACACATTTTCTGAGCCTTTTCAAAGGAAATACCCTTGCATATTCATACAATTTTGGGCTGCCCGAGATCAATATTAATTAATTTTAATCTGAATAAATTAAAATAAATCACAACTTAATAAAAATAAAAAATTGTAGCGTGGCGTTATAACGTCACGTTACAACATCCAGTTCCGCCGTACACTCCGCGCGCCCGATTGCAGAGCCGGACCCATACAGGTCCGCCGGACACGGAACCTGGATGCAAATCCGCAGCGCTGGATGTACATCCGGACCCGAATCCTTTAAAATCTCGGACCTGCCCATCTCTACTTACTAATGTTTGTACCGCCAGATCAAATCCCAATGGAGGCAAAGATTTTTAAAATTGTTTTTGATCGTAAGAGTCACGCCTGGACCGTCGGTTATTCGGATTGAATGTTAAACTGTAGATATCATAAATTTAGGGGTGCAATGCGAGGAAAATCGTAAGTAGTCTTGCAATGCTGTTTACGTTATATTGACCGCTCAGGGGTGATTCGCAGTCAGTGAGTGTGTGATCTGCAGTAATAATGCTATAAATGCGGAAGTAAGTCTCTATCTTTTTGTTACGTTATGACGACTAAATGCCTATACGGCTATACCGGTATTGACGGAATTTGACAAGAAAATCTGTAGGGAGGGTACAGAACATTTTTTTTCGATATGATTAACAGTTGCAGTCACGAAATTTTGAGAACTTATGGAATGGTGACGGATGTGTGTGTTAGTCTGTAATGTTAGGTCGGTTGCTCAATCTGTACTTTTCGCGCATTATCTTAGTGAATAATTTGTTAATAAATTTCGTTTAGAGAGAAAAACGTATTATTTAGTTTTGATGTAGATTTTCTCTGTCCTATTACTTTGCGTCTGCTTAAATGTTTCTGACACCAGTTTATTTTGTCTTCTTTCTTGACATGCCTTGCGGGCGTAAACTGGCCTAAGTTGTAGCTCTAGCAGAGCACGAGCAGCTAAAGTTATTAGAACCCAAGAATCGGATGCTCATGCAAAAGAAGGAAGAAAATACCAATCTGAAATAAAGCTGCCCTTATTTAACAACCCCCCGCCTCATCCGAACACCTACGGGTTTTTTTTTTTTTTTTTTTTTTTTTGTTAAATATGTTGGGAATTGATTCACTTCAAGAGATAGGTTCGACGGTAGAATGATATAGTGATGGCTTTCATGTCATTTTATGCCGACTCGGTGTTGTTTGGGACAATCCTGCGTTAACAAAAACTTTCTATATTAAATTCTGGCAAAGAAATTCTTAATCCAAGCGTACGAAGTCGCGGGTATCAGCTAGTTTTATTATAATCCCAAACATGAAAAATTCTGGCACATATTTGCGGCTTAATTACTTTGCTCCGGATTAAGCTATAAACCTGACATTTCTATTCTATATAGAGGCAAACAAGTTTAACAAAAGTTTTAAATTTTACTTTCCTATGGTTAGTTTGGAAGTTACTTGTTATTTATTTGAGGTGGTAGTTAAACCAGCGACATTGCTTATTGTAAGGCTACGACGCACATTAATTGCTTGCAGAGATTGGGGCATTGTTGGTAATAATATTGCTGATTTTCCTTGTATTTATTAAATGAAAACCCAAACGTTACGGTACATATTTTTAGGTTAATTGTTTTGTTCTGGATGAATCAGTATGCTCAAACCGTCGAACCTGCCTCATGAAGAGAATTAAGTTCCAACATATTTAAAAACAGAAAAACAAAAGAAGGTGCGGGGGTTCGGGGATATGTGTGTGTGTGTGTGTGTGTGTTGGGGGGAGGAGGCAACTTTAATTCAGCTTGGTCTTTTCTTCTTTCTTTAGTATGAGCATCCAATTCTTGGGTTCTAATAACTTTAGCTGCTCGTGCTCTGCTAGAGCTACACTTTAGGCTACGGTAGGTTTACACCCGCAAGGCACATCAAAAAAGAAGACAAAATAAACTGGTGCCAGAAACTTTCAAGCAGACACAAAATAATAGTACAGTGCTGAGCAAATCGAACTCTATATTAAATAATACGATTTGTCTCTAAACGAAATTTAATAACAAATCATACACCAACAAATCGAGCGAGAAGCACAGCTTGAGCAACCGATGTATCATTACAAACTAACACACGTCACCATTCGAAAAGTTCTAAAAATTTCGTGGATACAACTGTTATTCATAACGAAAAAAATATTTCCGGTGTCCTTCGTTTAGATACATAGTAATTCCTTGTCAAATTCCATCATTATTGGTATAGCCACTAAGTCGTCAAAACGTAACAAAAAGACAGAGACCTACTTCCGCATTTATAATTTGAGTGCACGGCAGTGCACCCGACAAGTCGAATCAACGGCGTCACTGCTTACCCTTTTCTCGAAGCGATTCGGACCATTTTTGAACCTCAATTTCTTCTGTCGTATTTATGCTACATGTCTCAAATTTCTGTTATGCATACATATCAGCAATCTTAGCAAACATATTAAATTTTATTTCGATACTGGTCTTAGTTCGGTTGTTGTTAGGATACAAACTACAGCGATTTTGTCATTCACTTACTCACTGACTGACTGATGATCATCAAAACTCTAAGGCACTTCCCGTAGCCGTGGAAAGCTGAAATTTGCTACACAGATAAAATTTTACTCACATACCAACAAACTCGTAAATTTCGATATATCTACCTCTTACCTACCACTAACGTGAAATCGCTTCCTACCCTAATAACTTTATACACTTCAGATTTCAATTGTAGAGTGAGCTTACTAAGTTCAACTAATGTGTTAAATGTTACTTATTTGCCTTTCTTATTCTGGAAGTTATTGAAATTCAAAATTTTATTTTGACCACGACACCCCGATATCAAAATCCCAAAAACAAGTAATTTGGTACACATATATGATTTCACGCCAATATCATGAGAAAAGTCTAATATTGGAGTTTTCTCCCATATTTATTTAATTACAATCCCAAATACGAAAAAATCTGTCACATATTTGCGGCTTAATTGCTTTTCTCCCGATGAAGCTACATGGCTGAGAATTTTTTAATGCAAAGAGATAAGCAATTTTAAGTGACATCTTAAATTTTACTTTGGTCTTATGCTTAGTTTGGAAGTTACTAGTTATTTATTTATGGTGGTAGTTAATCCAGCGGCAATCTGAATTGCTCGGCTACTGGTCACATCAATTGTTTTCAGAGGCATTGTTGGTAATTTTATATTTATGTCTTAAAATCTGAAATGTTCCTATTAACCGTTTTTCAAGTGGAATCATTACATTTGACCGGCGATTCAGGATAAGCGATAAACTTACAAAAAGAAATGAGATCCCACAAAAAACAATTCTTGTAAAAATAGGCCAAGTCTCGTGTTCGTGCAGTGACAAAAAGTTATGATATCTTCCTCTGAGCCAAGTCTACACTTTTCAGTGTATATTCACTTCACTTTATGAAACAGAATGGTTTCTCTCGGTATCATAGATCGTTTATTTAGGATAAAAAATCTGATGACTTGGCCATTATGCATGCCATGTTTTAGTTAACGTACACAAACTTATAAATACGTAAAGGCCAAGATTTCCAGCGCTCTTTTTCGAATTTGACAAGTATATATATTATGCCCTCAATTTAAGTTCAAATTATGACGTGCATAATGGCCAAGTCATCAGATTTTTTATCCTAAATAAACGATCTATGATACCGAGAGAAACCATTCTGTTTCATAAAGTGAAGTGAATATACACTGAAAAGTGTAGACTTGGCTCAGAGGAAGATCTCATAATTTTTTGTCACTGCACGAACACGAGACTTGGCCTATTTTTACAAGAATTGTTTTTGTGGGATTGTATTTACCAGAACCTATTTTTTCGTATGGACATCAGTACGCGGCTTTTTCACTTGTTTGTAGATTCATAAGTATTTATTTTGTGTTAAAGACACATACGGTCAAAAAATCAACGATTAAATTATAACTGCTAATTTTGTTTTCAAAGAAGTTTGGTAAAGTAAAGGAGATTGAAAAAAGGATATCTGACAAATCCAACATTTTTTTAAAATCTACTTTTCAAATTTTTTCATTTCTGCATGTAGTATTTAATGATAACGGATTTTTACAATAAAAGTGATATTCATTACTGTTCTTCAAAATAAAGTACCGTTCATTAATAAATACTTGCATTTACTTATTTCCACATACTGACCACGATATTACTCGTACGGGTCAGCTTGTGTATAAAAATTATTCTTTTAAAATTATACGAGTTCCTTGCAGTAATCAAAGAGAACTTAACTAACATCAGCCTATCTTACTGGTACCTGAAACGACTACGAAATGGCGTTAGCATCGTTTCGGTATTTTTAATTTAATTCGTAGCAACTTTTCCGGAAAAGGAGAGTGCTAAACATGAAGAGGATACTATAAGGAAACAGTTAATCCAAATTTCAACAGGTCAGTAACAGTTTTTCACTGGTGGAGAATGTCCCACTCCACCCAAAAAATAATAAGCATAGTTAATACATGTTACAAATAGATTATTAAAATAAAAAAATAATTTGCGAAAGTGTGTGCGCGCGTGAAATAGGATCGGAGCCAACGTTCTTACGTGAATTCCCCGCATTGAGACACTCTGTGGTCTTTGATATAACGAAAGACTCGGATAAAGTAGAGATTAATGTTTGAAGTTATGAAAGGAATACTTTGAAAAGGAATGGTCATTTGATTATTTAAAATGTTAAACTTTGGTTTAAGTGTCTTTTGATTTTTTAATTTCAGTAATTTCAATAGAGAGAGAGAGAGACAAGAAATAAGGAATACTTATGCGTGAAATTCAAAATGATAATAGACCAAATTTAAATTGCGAACACACAAAATGACGAAATTATTTTGATAGATACATTTAAATGCGCATGTTTCACAAAGCTAAAGCAGTTTTCCGGCCTAAATGAACCATGGCTAAATACATTTCATCATTCGCTATGGTTAGATTAGAAGCTAAAATTTAGCATACAGTCACGCGTGAAGTGTATCATTTTAATTTTATAGGTAATGCAGAGAATTACTAGATTATTTAGATAAAAGAAACTAAACAACTTAATTAATTACGGTCGAATTTCGATCACTGGGCGATCACTAGTGCGGATTTTTTTTTTTATACATATTTTATTGACACTTGGCCTGTTGGCCATACAGTCAAGATTCATTATACTTAGTGCTGTATTTTTATATATACATACATGCGCCCACATTTACATATACCCATTACACATAGGGCCTACATACAAGTCACTGTTTATATTATTGGATCACCCTATCGTTATCGCATTATATATAACAGAAATATGAATTTACATAGCATTAAGAACATAAACATTAAGGACATAAAATTATAAGAGGAGTTAAACGGCACTTTAAAAGTTAAAACATTAAAAAAGCATTAAATCACAGATTTCACAGTAAGATTTTGATAATCGAATAATTTGTATACATGTAAAATTTAAATGTGTTATAAAGAGTTTCCATTAAAACTTTTTAACAAGAAAACAGTAACCCGATATTTAGGACTTGAGTTGGTTCTACCCAGTTATATTTCTATATGGTTTCTTGTTATGATATCCTCTTGCATATAGAGATATTTTCTAGAGCAAGGAGGTGGCCTACATTAACTGTCCCAATGTTTTAGTTCTTTAAAGAAAGTGTCTGTTTCTTCTTTGTAATTCTTGCATCCGAAGAATAGGTGGTTTCTGAATCTGCCGTGATTGAATTTTAATCTCGATACTATAGTCACAGCTTTTTTGTGGCATATTTTTTCTGAAACCATTGTGTTGTCGGTATTTGCGGTTGTATCCGCCTTTAGTCTCTCCCCTTGAGTTGTTTACTGGATTGTCACATATCATTCTAGGCCACAGTTGTTTTGTGGCGAAATAATGAGATTAAGTCGCTTCCTGTCAGAAGTTCCGCTAGGTTTCTTGTTTGTGCAGCTAATTTTGCAAGAGAATCCACTCTTTAGTTGCCAGGAAGCCCGACATGTGACTTAACCCAGATAAAGCAGGCCTTCATTCCTTGTTTATTTATGTTGGTCAGCAACTCCAATATGTTATATAGTAGTGGACTCATCTCTCTACCTTTGGTTCCATCACCCAACTTTTGAAGTCCCGATTTGAATTCTTTAAGAATTTCAGTATTCAGAATGCGCATCTCTAGCAGGTATCGCAAACAGTTCAGCTGTAAAAGAGGATGTTTCCGCACGTAGCTTAAACAGCCTTTCTATTCCGTTAGTGCTGTCGAAAAATGCGCTCCCAACCATGTTGCCAGTCTTGGACCCATCTGTGTAAATATGTACGACTCGACCCATGCCGCTTAGATTAACACTTAGAAAATTATTGTTACTTAAGGCATTCTCTGAATAATTCAGATTTTCTACGAACTCGCGCCCGACCATAAGGCTTTCATACTTAACATAATAGCATGGTAATCTTGTGACAGAAAGCACTTATGACTGATATTCACTAAGGTCGGAGATGGCCGCGGTTAGAGGTGGGCTGTTCCTATGAGTCCAGTATGTGGAGGCTGATGTTCCTACCCACAGGGCACGTATTATTATTGTAAGCGCATTTCCGGTTTTCAGGCACTGTTTTATTATAAACTTACAAACTTATATCTACAATTAATTTATTTTTTTAGGCTCGATACTATCGAAGCAGAAGACAGATATTTACTATTATTTATTTATTATATTTGTTTGTTATATTACTAGCAGATTAATGTTATTTTTGTGCTTTAATACTAATGAAAATAACACACTGTTATATTTCAAGCAGAACAAAAGTCAAAATATTTCTTAGCAACAAGTTACAACAATCCGAATCTATAACACTTATTTTTTTAGTTAGAAATTTGAGATGTTAAATTAGATACAGCTAAAAGTTTAATTACAATTTACTGTATTTAATCTAATTATCAAGCTTTAAGCTTATTTCTAATTCTTTAAAATATCGAAAAAAATAAATAGAAGGGGCAACGGGGTAGAGTTGTTAATTAAAGCAGTAAGGGAGCACAATTCCAGTGATGATGGGGTGAGGACTGTGCCTTTTTTTTTTTAGGATAGGGGATGATGGTGAATGGATGGATATAGAACATACTGATTGTAGATCCACGATGGGAGAAATTACAGAAGATAAAGGAATAGATGAAGTTGCTGAAACAATAATTGACTGGGATAAAACTGAGAAGGAGGAGGTTAATGCTCAAAAGATAAAGGCAGTGATAAGTGTATTACTGGTGAACTGTAGAAATATAATGAACAAAGTAATCGAATTTGCAAACTTAATAGAGATACACGAACCATAAGTAATAATTGCGGTAGAGAGTTGGTTAAAAGAAGAAGTACTAGGTTTTTCCCGGTGGTTACAGAGTGTACCGCAGAGATAGAGGAGCAATAGGCGGAGGAGTTTTCACACTAGTTAACAAAAACTATCACAGTTAACTGGTGTTCATAGATCGTGACCATGAGTTACTTGGGGTAGATTTCTGGAGTAACAAAAAAGAAAAACATCAGGATGATGGCTGCTTACCACAGTTGAAGAATGACAGATGAAGATGGGGCTCTAGGGGAGAAATTAAATTCATACTCAGACTTCAGAGTGAGAATATAATGTTCATTATTGGTGAGGATTTAAATTTACCACGTGTAAACTGGATAGGAAATAAGATTAATAACAAAAGGGAACAGAGATTTGCAAATACTCTAAAAAGGGAAGGAGGACTTACATAAGTGGTAGAGCAGAACACTAGGGGACAAAATATTTTGGATATATTCCTAATAAAGCCCGAGGATAACCTTGTGGGGTATCAAGTAAGCGAAGGAATCAGCGGTTCTGATGGATAGTAGAGGATTCAGTAAACCAGCAGCCAAAATTGAAGGGGGAAATAGGTACAATTACACTCCTGGAAATTGAAATAAGAACACCGTGAATTCATTGTCCCAGGAATGGGAAAATTTATATACACATTCCTGGGGTCAGATACAACACATGATCACACAGACAGAACCATAGGCACATAGACACAGGCAACAGAGCATGCACAATGTCGGCACTAGTACCGTGTATATCCTCCTTTCGCAGAAATGCAGGCTGTAATTCTCCCATGGAGACGATCGTAGAGGTGCTGGATGTAGTCCTGTGGAACGGCATTCCAAGCCATTTCCACCTGGCGCCTCAGCTGGACCAGCGTTCGTGCTGGACGTGCAGACCGCGTGAGACGACGTTTCATCCAGTCCCAAACATGCTCAATGTGGAACAGATCCGGAGATCTCGCTGGCCAGGGTAGTTGACTTACACCTTCTAGAGCACGTTGGGTGGCACGGGATACATGTGGACGTGCATTGTCCTGTTGGAACAGCATGTTCCCTTGCCAGTCTAGGAATGGTAGAACGATGGGTTCGATGACGGTTTGAATGTACCGTGCACTGTTCAGTGTTCCCTCGACGATCACCAGAGGTGTACGGCCAGTATAGGAGATCGCTCCGCACACCATGATGCCGGGTGTTGGCCCTGTGTGCCTCGGTCGTATGCAGTCCTGATTGTGGCGCTCACCTGCACGGCGCCAAACACGCATACGACCATCATTGGCACCAAGGCAGAAGCGACTCTCATCACTGAAGACGACACGTCTCCATTCGTCCCTCCATACACGCCTGTCGCGACACCACTGGAGGCGGGCTGCACGATGTTGGGGCGTGAGCGGAAGACGACCTAACGGTGCGCGGGACCGTAGCCCAGCTTCATGGAGACAGTTGCGAATGGTCCTCTCTGATACCCCAGGAGCAACAGTGTCCCTAATTTGCCGGGAAGTGGCGGTGTGGTCCCCTACGGCACTGCGTAGGATGCGACGGTCATGGCGTGCGTCCGTGCGTCGCTGCTGTCCGGACCCAGGTCGACGGGCACGTGCACCTTCCGAAGACCACTGGCGACAACATCGATGTACTGTGGAGACCTCGCGCCCCACATGTTGAGCAATTCGGCGGTACGTCCACCCGGCCTCCCGCATGCCCACTATACGCCCTCGCTCAAAGTCCGTCAACTGCACATACGGTTCACGTACACGCTGTCGCGGCATGCTACCAGTGTTAAAGACTGAGATGGAGCTCCGTAGGCCACGGCAAACTGGCTGACACTGACTGCGGCGGTGCCCAACCGCTGCGCAGCTAGCACCCTTCGACGGCCAACACTGCTGTTCCTGGTGTGTCCGCTGTGCCGTGCGTTTGATCATTGCTTGTACAGCTCTCTCGTAGTATCCTTAGCAAATATGGTGGGTCTTACACACCGGCGTCAATGTGTTCTTATTACAATTTCCAGGAGTGTATAAATAGGCACAAATTTTGAATCTGAAGAGATATTTCACAGATCGTTTCAGCAAATGGAAGGAAGGCACAAGTATAGTAGAGTCAAGGTGGAAAGAGCTCAAGGAGATAATAAGAAAGGCGCAAGAAAACGTTATTCCCAAACAGAAAATAAAGAGAAGTACAGAACATGTGTACTATAATAGGGAGGTGAGAAGGTTAAAGAGGTTGGTATGAAGAGAACATAACAGAGTTAAAGAGACAGCAGGGTAGTAGGAAATAGTTAAAGCAACTAAACAAGGACTTAATAATTGCTAAGAAGGTGACTAAAGATGGGTCAGTGCAGGGGGACAATTGACTCATGCATCTTGAAAATTCTATGGCTATGTTAGAAAACTGAGGGGAAGGCAGGACGTTGAGACACGTATAGATAAGTAAGGAGAAGAAGTTACTGAGGATTTGAAAAAGGCAGAGATTTTAAGTAACTGATTTAGTGAAAGCATTAGATACAATGAATCAGAAACGGGAGGGTCTAACTCGGAGAATGATCTTAACAACACAATTAGTAATGAACAAACCAAAAAATTTGAAATTCATACTGAGGATATCGGGATGGAAATAAAAAAGCTGAAAAAACATAAAGGGGCTGGTGTAGATAATTTTACTACAGATATCTTAAAGATAGTAGGATGTGACTTTGTACCTTATCTTGAAATATTATTTAAATTGAGTCTGGATAATTGGTGCTTACCACAGGACTGGATATGTATAATAGTAGTGCCGATACATATAGGATTGGTGAGAAGTAGAGTCGAAAATTACAGGCGGATTAGGTAGGTAAATTAATGGAGAGATTGATATGCAACCACATCAGAAATATATGTGAGGAACGTAAGTGGTTTTCAAGTAGTGAACATGGCTTTAGGTCAGGATATTCATGCAAATCTCAGTTGGTGGGATTTATGCAATATATTTTGGATGAAATGGACAAGGGAGGCCAAATTGATAGTGGAGCACTAGGTCTTTCAAAGGCTTTTGACAGAGTGAATCACAAAATGGTAGTAAATAAGGTAAAAACTACTAGAGTGAATCAGAAAGTGATTTACCGTGTAGAGGAATTTTTAAATGGTAAAAAACAGAATGTTAGGGTAGGAAATGCAGTATCAAAAGAAGTGGAAGTAAAAATGGGAGTGCAACAAAGTAGCGTAATGGAACCATTGCTATTCATTATTCTCATGATTAATTGTGTTGATTGTTTCTATCAGAAATTAGATTGTTTGCAGATGTTATAAAGGTACATAAAAGGATCAAAACGCAAGAGGACTGTAAACAGCTGCATGGTGATTCGGACACGATATCTAGTTGGGATGGTAAATATGGTATGATAATAAATGCAAAGAAGAGTCAGCTTATTAGATACACGGCAGTTCTATCATTACCGTGGCGCCAAAATCTGATGATGAATTCTTGCAGAACTCGACGAAATAAATCGAAAATAAAGAATAATTTTTTTTTATATCTCGCTTGGTTTGCGAGATATAGCATGTTAAAAATCAGCCATAGGTATAGTTCCTTCTGCTTTTGATGGTTTTTCTTCTGGTCCAGGCCGTATGTCAACCTAACAACAATCACTAGGAGGAAAATAAAACCACCTATAGTGCATTTCCACCATGTAGATATGGTGCTTTTGGTAGAAAAAATTTTTTTTAGTCCAGGCCGGATCTCACCCTAACCTCATCACTTTTGAGATACAATATCTCGAGAACTAAGCGAGATATCAAAAAAACTTTATTCTTTATTTTACATTTGTCTCACCGAGTTACGTAAGAATTCATCATCAAATTTGGCTAAAGCGAAATTTTTCTTCTGGTCCAGGCCGTATTTCAACCTAACCACGTCAATTTTGAGATACGATATCTCGAGAACCAAGCGAGATATCAAAAACTTTTATTCTTTATTTTCGATTTGTTTTTTCGAGTTCTATAAGAATCAATCATAATATTGCGGCGCCACGGTAATGATAGAATCCCCAGATACACAAATAAAAAACAAAAGGTTAATTATGAATATAAGGTGGGGAAAGAATTGCTTGCTGAAGTCTTGAAATGTAAATATGACATGTTTCACATCCCAGAGGTACTTCCTCAGCAGGGATCCATGGAACAAGATTGATAAATAAATAAATAAATAAATCTTGGCATTACATTTGATAACAAGCTTTACTGGGACGGACACATTGGTCAGGTAGTAGGAAAAGGTTTCAAAATTTTGCACTTGTTGGAGAGAGTGATGAGGGAAGTAAAGGAATTGGGTTACAAAACTTTGGTCCGGCCATTGTAGTATGGGATCGATACAGGAGTTGGAGAGGGTGCATAAAAGGGCTGCTAGATTTGTTTCTGCAAATTACTGCAGAATGCAAGCAGTAACAGATATGATAAAAGACAGGGAATTGTATTCACTGGAAGACAGACGGAGAGCGAAGGGGGTCGTGGGAGTTTACAAGTTGTATATTGCTGATGAGGTATTGAAAGATATTGGTGTAAGAATTAAAAATAACTCATGGAAGGGAAAAAGATGACCATGACCAGAAGCTGCCACTAGATTTCAGGCACAAGGGTGTGGGAAGATTCTCTTTTGGGTAATGGTGTCAGGGATTGGAATAAGTTACCAAGAGAAATAATGTACCAGAAACGTTGAAATAATTTAAAGCTAAAATTAGCTGAGGGCAATTGTTGGTGCGTGTAGGAAAGGGGGCAAGATGGGTGTGTACGGAAATTGCCACCGGATAGTGAGCACCATCGAAATTTAATTAAATTATTATTATCGAGTATTAGCCACTAAGAAGAGGGCGATTTTCGAAGCTCTATTAGCGAGTAAAAATGTTTGTATTTTACCTCACTAACAATAATCGGAACTATTTACTTTATAAATGAAACCGTTAAACCAATATAGATGGTAAAATTTAGCTGATGACAAAGTTATTACCTGTTTAGAGCACAGCATTTCTCACAAGAGCTCACTTCACCAATAGATGACTAAAGCAATTGCCACATTAGCGTGTGCTCCATCGCATTCAAATTAATAATAATATACTGAGGCTATAAATAGACCATTTTATAAGTAGCATAAAAGTCAGATATTGAACAATATAAACAAAGATAGTTCTTTTGGGGTTCTTTGATGTAGATTTTTCTTGTGCTTATCTATTGTCTATGGTTCTTATGATTTTGTCTCTAGTTTTGTAGTGCTTGTGTTCTCGTCCTTGTTTGTATTTTGCTCGTTTTAAATAAGCTGCTATTAGGAAGTTAATCATATTGTTTCTGATAAATCGGAGCTCTTGGTGAGAAAGGTCATTGAATACCTGTAATTTTCTACCACAAAAGCAACAAAATGTTAGTTGAAAGTAATTTTAATGAGGAATACTCGAATTATAGTAATATTTCTTGCAGTGTTGTATCTTAGAAGCAAAATGTTTACATCTATTTTTCATAACGGGAACTGCATCACTTTCTCGACCTACTAGAAACTGGCACCAACCTGTTGAAATTTACATCAGTCGCTTCGTCAACATGTCCTCTTCACGTTTTGGCGATTTTTTTGCAAGAAATAATCGCAAAACGTAAATAGGACATGTTGACGAATCAACTGATGTAAATTTTAACAGGTAAGTGCCAGTTGCTAGTAGGTCGAGAAAGTGGTGCAGTTCCCTTCGTAACTTTTTATGTATAAAATGAGCTAAAGAAAATTATAGATACAATTTTTTTGGGTCTACTAGAGATCGCGATTCCGCTACAACAACATATAGTAATATCGTTGGAATACTGATGTAGTCAGTCGCAAGACATATTATTATGAAGCAGTAATTCAGTTGTAATACAGCCTGGACCATTATTTTCAAGCACAAATTATGTTGTAATACAGCCTGGACCAGTATGAAACCGTTAAATGTACTTAGGGAATAATTTATAGTGGAGACTTGTGTTTGACCACTGCAGTATTATGATAACTCCTCGCGGAATCGCGATATCCAGTAATCCCAATTTTTTTTTCTCTCTATAGGCTACCAAGCAAGCTCAAAAGCAGCTTTGATTATTTTAAATCGTGTATGTGGATAAGTGTAATTGCAACTTTCAATAACATAGTGATCGATGGGTAAGCAAATAATTGTACTGCAACACAGTTACTTTTGCAATGATGTTTTCATTTACGCTGTGTGAGATGAGTTTTCGAGAAGTGATTCTTATTTACAAATGCATTGTTATGACATTTTCGATGTGAGAAATGCTTGTCAGTTTCTGCTGGACACTATTAAAGCTTTCAGAGTGTTGCCTGGAAATAAAAATGTGGAGTATTGTTCTATATCAAGAATTTGCAACAAAGTTGATTTGGAATAATTACCTAATCAAACCTACATTTGTACGGCTTCTTAAAACACGACATTCACACATTCACATCGTTAAGCCTTCATAAATGTAAGTTTGGTTAGATAATTATTCCGCATCTACATAGTTTTGGTTATTTGTTACGTGGCGATACCGCATGCACTGGCGATGGCGGACGTGACGACACCGTGACGTCACCGTGACGATCCGTACAGTCACAGCTTGTAAACATATGTCACTATCGGGACCGCACGGAAATGTGGGGTTTTTTGGGCGGGGAGAAGAGGGAAAAATATGTGCATGTTACAAATGTTACTAACGGGAAAGGAAAAAGAAAAAAAAGTAAAGCTGCACAGGATGTTTCGCTTTCTACACATGTGCACCCGCGGTATCGTTTTCTACAAAACAGCCCATCCGCGAAATTGTATTCAACGATACCATGGGAATGGAAATACGGATCAATTGAACGTGGATTCGGGGTATCGTTAAGTACAAAATAGCCCATCCGCGAAACTGTATTTTACGATACCATGAAAGTGGACGTAGAAAAAAAAGTAAAGCTGCACAGGATGTTTCGCTTTCTACACATGTGCACCCGCGGTATCGTTTTCTACAAAACAGCCCATCCGCGAAATTGTATTCAACGATACCATGGGAATGGAAATACGGAACAATTGAACGTGGATTCGTGGTATCGTTAAATACAATTAGGCGGATGGGCTGTATTGTACAAAACGATACCGCGGGTGAACATTTGTACAAAACAAAACAGCCTGTGCCTATTCGATTGGTTCTTTTGTACTAAACGATACCGTGAATGCACGTTCAATTGCTCCGTATTTGCATTACCGTGGTATCGTTAAATACAATTAGGTGGATGGGCTGTATTGTACAAAACGATACCGCGGGTGAACATTTGTACAAAACAAAACAGCCTTCTTTTGTACTAAACGATATCGTGAATGCACGTTCAATTGCTCCGTATTTGCATTACCGTGGTATCGTTAAATACAATTTCGCGAATGGGAAACCGCATTGCTCCGTATTTGCATTACCGTGGTATCGTTAAATACAAAGTGGTATTATAAAATACTATTTCGCGGATGGGAAATATTTTACGAAACGATACCGCGAGTGCACATTTATTTCCTGAATTTCTCCCCGCCCATCAAACCCCTCCTTTCCGTGCGGTCCCGTTAGTGAGATATGTTTACACGCGCTGACTGTACGTGGCGGTGACGTCACGTCGCCGTCGCCAGTGCATGCGGTATCGCCACGTAACAAATAACCATAGTTTTAAATTTTTGGGGTCTATTGAAGATCGCGATTCCGGTAGGCTACAATAACATTGTGTCGCGCAGAGCACTGGCATTGTGTGTAGGATTTTTATGTAATTTTCATAGTTATGTTTGTGTGTGCTGTGTGATTTTTTGGTGGAGATTTTAATTTTGCATGAAATATTTGGTATTGTTTTTTGTGGCGTAATTTGTCAGTTGGTTAGTGTATGTATCAATCGTGATTGATTGACAATGTGGTAGTTTTGTTGGATTGTTTCCTTAGATTGCAAATCTGTTGTTTACTTTGTTAGTCTGATATACAGTGATGGAATGTGGTCAGTTATTTAGGTAGTTGGTTTGTTACTGTGAGATATCTTTTTTGGTTTAATTCTAGATGGGGATACCGCTGCCTCGCGACTGTTATCGTGACGTCGCGTTCACATACAGTCATCCGCGTAAAAACATATATTGTGACAGCGCTACGCGAGGTCACAATGATTTAAAGCTGTACAGTATCAGCATAAACTGATATCCTGAAGGTGGATCAGATGCAGGCGGCCGCAGATGTCCGATAACACCACCAAATGTTCAATGTTTGAGGAGAAGCTTGCATTTCATCAGAGAAATATTAGAAAATATTGCTAATCTTCGCGGGTTCGATGCCGGATGATGATGAAATGCAAGCTGAAACATTGAACATCCGATTGTGTTATCGGACATCTGCGGCCGCCTGCATCTGATCCACCTCGGTCACAGTATATGTTTTTGAAGAGGAGTCGTTTGTTGGTTTAGGCTGGATCTAGTGAAAGTGTATGTTTGCAGTTTATTCTTTATGCTTATTGGTGTGTGGTCTTGGATTTGTGTTTATGGTGGGGTATTATATGCTGGTGATTTTGTTCATTTTTCATTAAAGTAACTTTATGCTGGTTAATGAGAAATTTGCGGTTAGGTGGTGTAGTAACTGTAGTTGTGATTTTGTATGGTTATTTTCTTGTATTATAGTGACTTGGGAACTGTTTTCGCTATGTTTTGATTTGGTTTAAAAAGTCCATATTATGTTGTTCGTTTTTAGTGTATTTGTTTTTCTTTGTCGAGGTCTTGGGGAGGGTTTTATTTCTTTTCTTCTTTTTTTTACCCCTTGAGTTTGTGTTGGTACATAAGTTTTCCGGCAGAAGACATCTTATAAGTGTGTTGAAGATTAATATTTTGTAGTGGTTGCATGTGTTTTTTTCTGTTGACGGTATTGGGAAGGCTTTGTACAATAGTTTGTTGATTTTTGTTTCATTTTGTCATCGTATTGGATATGCTGATTTTGTTTAATGTTTTATCAGTTTGTTGTATGTGATGTAATTGGGTTATAATGGTCGGTTTTTGGAAAGATAGTGGTATCGTGTTGTATAGTTGGATTGATGGGATTAATTGGAGATGTTGTTACATTGGTATCAATTTTTCAATGTGTTTTGACTAGCGATTCTTGTTTTCGATATGATGGTATCATGTTGTACAGTTGGATGGATGGGGTTTATTGGAGATGACGATACCAGTATTTGTCAGTTACTGGTAAAATCTGTTTTGGGTAGTTACGGTTTTTGTTCCCCGCCCAGACAACCCCATAGTTCCCATGCAGTCCCGTTAGTTAAATTTGTAGCTGCGCAGGTTGGTGTTTACATCATAGGCGCCATGTTATGACGTCATAGTTTAGCGTGTCAAAAAGTAGGTCTAGCGTTTTTGCATTCTCCAGTAATCCCAATTCTTGATATAGTACAAAACTCCACATTTTTATCTCCAGGGGACACTCCAAAAGTTTTACTTATGACAAGCATTTCTCAAAATTGAAAATGTAATAATAATGTGTTTGTAAAAAAGAATCACTTCTGGATACTAATCACACACAGCGTAAATTAAAACAACATAACAAAAGTAACTGTGATGCATTGTAATTATTTGTTTACCCATCAATTGAAAGCAGTTACAGACTTTCATAAATCCATTTATTGCGGATAAAGTATAGATAATAGTAATCGGTATGTGTCATTAGCATTTACGAATTTTGTTATCATTGGATTCATGGTTTCACTGAAGATAAAACAGCACACTAAATTTCATGTTCATTAATATTCCACATTATGTTTTGACAAACGGCTCATTCCACGCCAAATCACCTAGTGCCATGTGCACTTAGGTCTCAGATTTTTTTCATATTTTTTGTGTGTATAGATACCTTAGAGATATAACCATAGGAATTTTTTCAATTTTTTATCTAAAAAATTGGCTTTAGGAAAAATATTTGAAATTTTCACATTTCATGCGATTCTTCCCATGATTGTGTTGCCATCAAATTGCATAAAATGTTGTAACTCGCTTATTTTTGAAACAACATACATCATTTTGGTATCAAATTAAAGCTAATTGTTGATACTTTCTAACTAAGTAATAATAATCACAAAAAATTGTTATAAAAAATTTTGGGAGCCCTCAAATTGAAAATTTTTGGTTTTTAAAAGTGTTGCAATAAATTTGCAATAACAGGCAAATACCAGCAGACACATACTTTAAATTTTAACAAAAGCTCAATCTCAACATGTGTTTTCAGCTGTAAAAAAACTAAAAGGGTGTTTTTTGTGGTTGTTAAATAATCCAAGTTTGTTGTTCTCTGCTGTTTATCGGTGATTATGATTTTTTAGCTGTCACTAGACCTTTAAAAAAGGGTTTAATTTTAGAAACAATGTGAAACAATTTGATATTTAGGAAACATATGAATAGACAAATAAACCTATGCTAAGCTATTAATTGTTTAACCACTTTATAAAATGAAACTTTTAATTCAAATGCACTGTACACTCCAAGAAGAACTACTTTGAATGTGAAACATGAAGTTTACAATAAAATATCATGTAACAGATGATGACTCAATGGATAAACATGCAAAAGAGTATTTAAAATATAAAAAAATTACATTTTAACATTTAATGCCTGTTGTATGGGTGCTGATTTATAAAATTTTCTTAACTGATTCTACAATTAATTTATTGTTGAATATCTTTTTCCAGGACATATGTTCTGCCTGATGATGAAGTTGAAGCAGGCACTGGTACTTCTTGTATAATGTTTTCAAAGGGTACCCAACAGCTGTCACTTGGTGTTGGCCATATAAATGTTTTAGAAGCTCCACAAGGGTGCATGAATTGAATTTTTGCATCCCTCACATTCAAAGAACATTGTTACACTTTCCCTATCCACCATTTTTCTCCATAAATAACTGCATAAAATTTTTCTGGCACTATATCCATAAGATCTTCTTTATTTTCCCTACCACATAAGTTTTAAAAGATGTTTGAGACAATGTATCTCGTTTTACTAAAATAATTGTCTTATTCATTGGCAGGAAGTAATGATTTTCCCTTGTTCCGGGCACAGTTTTAGCATTAGCATACCGTTCTTCTAAATATTCACGGTACATACTAATATCTCTTGAAGTGGTATAGAATGTTTTGATCCCTTTTATGTTTTCAGAAGAAAATTTATACAAGTCTTCAGGACTTAAAATAAAATTACCGGTAGTTCTTTGAAGACTTGCTCTTGTCGCCAATCGCTTAACTGTGCCACCCACACCATCACAAGCATTTTTACCATGGCTGGTTGCAAAAAAGTTCCATTCGGCTTCTATTCCATGATCTTCTTTGTGAAAATTATACCTGTATTTTACAAGATGCTGAACAAGGCTTTCATTGGCAAAATATTCAAGCAACCGTTCATACTTTTGTTGTGTATTTTAAGAATGAAAAAGAACTTAAATCATTATCAATGTGTTTCATATCTAATTGTCTAAAACATGATACTACTACTTTTTTGCATTTCAAAAGACAGCCATACAGTACATTTTAATGGAAATACCTAACGTGACCCATGCCATTTACTTCAGTGATGGAAGTGCAGCCCAGTATAAAAATTATAAAAACATTATAAATTTATGTTATCACAAAGAAGATCATGGGATAACAGCCGAATGGAACTTTTTTGCATCCAGCCATGGTAAAAATGCTTGTGATGGTGTGGGTGGCACAGTTCAGCGATTGGCGACAAGAGCAAGTCTTCAAAGAACTACCGATAATTTTATTTTAAGTCCTGAAGACGTGTATAAATTTTCTTCTGAAAACATAAAAAGGATCAAAACATTCCATACCACTTCAAGAGATATTAGTATGTACCGTGAATATTTAGAAGAACGGTATGCTAATGCTAAAACTGTGCCCGGAACAAGGGAAAATCATTACTTCCTGCCAATGAATAAGACAATAATTTTGGTAAAACGAGTTTCATCGTCTCAAACATCTTATAAAACTTATGTTTTTAGGGAAAATAAAGAAGATCTTATGGATATAGTGCCAGAAAAATTTTATGCAGTTATTTATGGAGAAAAATGGTGGATAGGGAAAGTGCAACAATGTTCTTTGAATGTGAGGGATGCAAAAATTCAATTCATGCACCCTTGTGGAGCTTGTAAACATTTATACGGCCAACACCAAGTGACAGCTGTTGGGTACCCTTTGAAAACATTATACAAGAAGTACCAGGGCCTGCTTCAACTTCATCATCAGGCAGAACATATGTCCTAGAAAAAGATATTCAACAATTAATTGTAGAAACAGTTAAGAAAATTTTATAAATCAGCACCCATACAACAGGCATTAAATGTTAAAATGTAATTTTTTTATATTTTAAATACTCTTTTGCATGTTTATCCATTGAGTCCTCATCTGTTACATGATATTTTATTGTAAACTTCATGTTTCACATTCAAAGTAGTTCTCCTTGGAGTGTACAGTGCATTTGAATTAAAAGTTTCATTTTATAAAGTGGTTAAACAATTAATAGCTTAGCATAGGTTTATTTGTCTATTCATATGTTTCCTAAATATCAAATTGTTTCACATTGTTTCTAAAATTAAACCCTTTTTTAAAGGTCTAGTGACAGCTAAAAAATCATAATCACCAATAAACAGCAGAGAACAACAAACCTGGATTATTTAACAACCACAAAAAACACCCTTTTAGTTTTTTTACAGCTGAAAACACATGTTGAGATTGAGCTTTTGTTAAAATTTAAAGTATGTGTCTGCTGGTACTTGCCTGTTATTGCAAATTTATTGCAACACTTTTAAAAACCAAAATTTTCAATTTGAGGGCTCCCAAAATTTTTTAAAACCATTTTTTTGTGATTATTATTACTTAGTTAGAAAGTATCAACAATTAGCTTTAATTTGATACCAAAATGATGTATGTTGTTCCAAAAATAAGTGAGTTACAACATTTTATGCAATTTGATGCCAACACAATCGTGGGAAGAATCGCATGAAATGTGAAAATTTCAAATATTTTTCCTAAAGCCAATTTTTTAGATAAAAAATTGAAAAAATTCCTATGGTCATATCTCTAAAGTATCTATACACACAAAAAATATGAAAAAAATCTGAGACCTAAGAGCACATTGAATATTTTATTTTGGGTGATTTGGCATGGAATGAGCCAAACATAGGTTTCAAAATCGAAATATATTTCAGTTGGTTTTTGGAATTTGTCTTCAGAGTTATTACAGTCAGCAATAAGAAACTGGAATGTTGTGTATAATGTAATTCAAAGCATTTTATGTCTCATCAATGTAATGTCAGGATTTCTGTAATTTTATTAATTGTGATGGAGTTCATGTTCTGATGACAATGTTTGTGCATATCTAGGCCTTCTTACATCTCATACATTTTTGTACCTTATAATTCTTAAGTGAGAGGTATATTGTTTATTACCTCCTTACATAAATTTTTCCTGGCTGTCACTTCCCTACGTACAAATGAAAACAAGATTTTTGCTACCACACACTGTTTACATCAATGTGCCGCGCTAACCATCAGCGATGACATCACTGTGCACAGTTTAGGTGGTAGGATGGAATTGTTTGGTTTGTCTTGGATTTTCCTGAACAGGTATGACCAAATATGGTCAGGTTGCAACCCACTGTCAGCATTCATGTTGTTCAGCCATTTCTGTATATCCATCGCTTCTCATATATGCCTAGGCCACTGTCTGCTCTCGGTGACTATAATGCTAGATGCACTCACTTCCTGCTACTATTTAAGGCGATAACGGCAACTAACATAGCAGTCCTCTGATGAAAGCCACAGAACGATGCAGAAACGTTAGGTTAAAATAAATCGACGCGGCTCCACCCGGAGAACCAAGATTATAGATATAGTGACTGTAGAAGCTTTTGGAATTAACAAACAGTTTTCCTTACAATGAATAGCCATACAAAGCCATTATTTTCCTATTTTTGTACTTAACAAGGTGTTTTTCTCGGTTGATCCATCTAATTAGATATCCAGACCAGATCCCTTTTCCATTTGCTCAAAATGCTGTCAATGTATTCCTATTATATGGATTTATACTGTATGCAAATAGCCTAATCTCTGTTTCTAGATCAATAACTCAATCATTCATTAAAATAATGAGTAACATTTCTTATAATATTTTTTTGCTGTTGTGTCTTTCAACACTATTAAAATGCATTAGGGTCAACCAGGGCTATTATGATACATCCAAAAAATGGGGCCAGTGTGGTACCAAAAAAATATGATACTCAAGAAATATATTTATATATTATAATTTGCTAGGAAATATATTGAAAAATTGTCATAATGAGTTAGTGTAAAATAAAATATTGGGTAAAAAGATAGTCCAGACCAACCGCCTTTTAAACCAAAAACACTTTTCCTCTTCACTTGAAAACCTTTATCGTGTGATTGTTATTATTAAACTAAGAATCTTTTGGGTGACTAATCCTTATTTAGGAAGGATTGAGGAGTCTTTCTATATCATTTCTCTGTACCATGAGATATATGCCCTCAAATCTGTGAGGCTATTATGATACATACAAAAATGTTGGAAAAATCACATATAGGAATGAGATACATGCCAGGTGTTCGTAAGGCTATATCATCCTTGGGTGACTGCAGTATATTCTTAATTTTGGCCGGTGGTCGGAAAATTGTTTTAATGCCACATATCCTTAAAATTCTGCCAATCTTCGCAGTAGTCATTCCCACACAAGGAAGGAAGGCAAAGCAGCTCGGGTCTTCCTGCTGGCGTATTCTCCTCCTTCCTGCTCGTCTGCAAACTGAGTTTATTAACGCCTCGTTGTAACCGTTCTTGCGGAAAGTTTCCCGTAAATGACACATTTCCGCCTGCAAACTATCCTTATCACATAGAGCTCTCACACCCTGTGCACCAAGGTTTTCAGTACTGACTTGCTTTGGGCCGGGTGGTGGTGGCTGCGCGTGTTGAGATAGAGGTCTGTATATGTTGGTTTCCTATACACAGAATGACTTACGGTGCCATCCACTTTATTTTCAATCAAAATATTAAAAAATGTAAGGTGGCCATTCCTCTCCATCTCCATTATAAATTTAATGTTTTCGTTAATCCCATTAAGATATTGTAGAAATTCTTGTAGACTATTGATCCCATGCGGCCATACTACAAATGTATCATCGACATAATGAAAGAAACAGGCTGGCTGTTTTGGGGCACTTGCTAGAGCATGTTCTTCAAAATGTGCCATATAAAAATTGGCTATTGCTGGAGACAACGGTGAGCCCATAGCAACCTAATCAACCTGCTCACAATACTCCTCGTCAAACTGAAATTAGGAGGACTGCAGCACATGCCGGAACAGTTCCACTTCCTTGGAAGAAAAGTGTTTCGCCAGCAACGCCAATATGTCCGCTAGTGGCACCCTTGTAAAAAGTGACACGACATCGACGCTGACCATGATGTCATCTGCCCCCAATCCAAGTCCTTTCAACACGTTTATGAACTCAGCAGAGTTCCTCACGTGGTGGGGACATTTTCCCACAAGTGGTGACAGTCTACTTTTCAGATATTTTGCTAGTTGGTAAGTAGCTGAGCCTATAGCACTCACTATCGGGCGTAAAGGAGTACCATCCTTATGTATCTTTGGCAGCCTATACAATCTAGGTGGAACTGGTGCTCGTGGCTAGATGTGCTTGCTTATTTTGGTGTCTATTCCTGATTCTTTCAACAGCTTTATAGTTTTCCTTGTCAATACAGTGGTCAGATCCTTAGAAAGTCTCCTATAGATGTCGTAATTTAACATCTGTGACAACTTCTGCTTGTATTCATCCGAGTTGAGGATGATGGTCGAATTGCCTTTATCTGCTGAGAGTATAATGATGTCCATTGCAAGACAGGAGGAGGATGAGTAGGGTCATGGGAATGTACAGGGCATATACTGGCGATGAGGCATGGAAAGATATTGCAATAGGTATGAAAAGTAGTGCATGGAAGGGAAAAAGGTGACCATGACCACAAGCTGGCACTTGATTTCAGGCACAAGGGTGTGAGAAGATTCTCTTTTTTAGGTAAGGGTGTCAGGGATTGGAATGAGTTTCCAAGAGAAATGATGAATAATTACTGAAAACTTTGAAAGAATTTAAAGATAAAATTTGTAGAGGGCAAATGTAGGTAGGTGCAGGATAGGGGGAAGATGGGTGTGTAGGAAAATTGCCACCGGAGCCTGTGCTCCATTGCAATTAAATATCCTCCTGGAGCATTTGAAGAGCCGTGCATTCAGATGTTGAAATATTTGTGTACGGAAGTTTAGCCCTGCATAATATCCTACAAGCTTCCCTCCTAATTTCGCCAGCAGCGTTGGATGGAAGACCCCTGATGACCTGCTCAACGCCGCTAATGATTTCACTTGTGGGAATCTCTTTCGGAACTGGTGTGAAGTTGAGTCCTTTGGATAACACGGATATCGTTGTGTTGTCAAGATGTTTTGCCAGAGAGATTCACTATAGTTCTGAGTTCAGTTGAAGACTGAGAACGTTGGCTCTATGGAAGTTTTTCATATTTAGCGCATTGGCACACCTTCACTCATTGTTGGTGTATCTGGCTGCTGGCTGTTGTAGCACCATCAACCCATTCCCAAGCATCACGGGACAGTATTCCAGAAAGGCGCAGATGGCACTGAAGAAGAACTGTGTTATAAATTTATATAAAATACCTTAGTACTATATTGTAGTATATTTGCGCATTGGATTGTGGAAGTATAAAGGACCCCGGCTTCAAATTCTTGGTCCCACGTACTGCCTGTCTGGTTTCAGGCAGTTTTCCACAATCATCTAGACCAGTTTTTTCTCATTTTTTTTATTATATGTTGGTACATAATAGCCCAGCATCTAGTGTCTATTCTGGGCCCATATTTCCAGCGTATTAAAAGAGGAACATAGGATTAAATTCTAGTTTGACAAATGCAGCTGAATATTGTTCAGGATGTAAGACTTATCAAGTTCTGTGAAAGTTAGTTTCTTAACTAAATTAACAATGTGAAAGAATGTGAAAACTTACACAAACTCGCACATGATTACATATACCTATAAACTCTTGCACAAATACTGCTTCATGTAATTAAACATACAGACATTCACAGACATGCATGAACTAGGAAAAGCAAACTTCCATAACCTTCAGCACTGTTGTCTCACTATTTCCCACTTTACACATTTTGACACTTCTCCACACTTACTCCCAACACAGTGACTGCAGAGTAACTAACCTCCCTCAGGAGATAACTTGTGTAAGTAGTGGTTTACTCCTTCAACCCATCAGTAGATTCATTCCTCAGGAATGGCCACTGCTCGGTCGTTGGTTGAGACTGTTTTGAAGTGCCAAGAACCTTTCTTTGGCTGCTTGTTAAGCCAAGTTGCATCAAGTGAATAGTTCCCAGGCACGCAGTATGTCAAAAATGCACCTGACCTGCAATATTTGCTGGCATGATACTCTTTGTTCTGCTGTTGAAACACATTCCCATACAACGTTCTGGAGTGTTCTCGTTTCCACAGTCTCAGCTACCGCTGTCCACTATGCCACTTATTTGTAGTTTGCTATTGTAAGGTCCATGACCCATAATGTAGTGTATCAATCTAGGTGATGGGAGAAGTGCGACATTTTAAGCGTTTCGTAGACACATATCATAAGTTGTTTATCCCGTTGTGCCATCGTTCCACTTTTGCTGCCTTTCTTCCA
Source organism: Vandiemenella viatica (assembly GCA_031002005.1). NCBI lineage: Eukaryota > Metazoa > Arthropoda > Insecta > Orthoptera > Morabidae > Vandiemenella > Vandiemenella viatica. Next base: position 343,406,841 of record CM061920.1, on the reverse strand, counting down.
ATAACTATCTGTTTAGCTCTGCAGCTGTTGTTGCTTGTGCTTCCATGATTTTCCACCTGTTCCAGATTAAGTGTCCTGAGCCAGTATAATGTTCCCTGCTTACAAACTTCAAAGTCCAGTGGTCATACTCCAAGTGCCATGGTAAGGGCATCAGTTTCTGTTGTTTCTTAAGCACTACTCGGCCTAATGAGAATACGTCCTCCTCAAAAGTTGACTTGATTTTACTTTTATGAGGTACGTTGGCTGCATACCCTACAACTGATGTTAATATTGTATTATGGTATGTTCTGCTAACAAGCGGTGGAAGTTGGAAATGCCTTTGCACCATGCTGGTTAGTTTATTCATGATTGAGGTTGCCCTCCCTCATACTTCTTCCACATGGGCCATAAAATTTAGACCTTTGTCTTATTTCACACAAAGTAATTGACTGAATGGACTTTTTCTTGTAATAACTCAGTTTATTTTAATGGACAGAATGTTCAATAATCTGCCTTTCAGTAATATATTATAGATTTTGTGTGGTGCTAATCTTAGTTTGACTTGTCTGCACCTTTGACTGAGTTCTATGCAGAACTCTTCCACTTTTGGTCTCAATGTTGACTCTGGTTTTCACATCTATCAGTAAGAATATGTCATCAGTGAAGTTCTGGCATTCTTTGCAACCTTGTCATTCCCCAGTTCAAGCCCACTGTTCCAAAATATCGGACAACAGATGAATACCTGTGGACAACCCTATCAGCTTTTTTCTCATTGGATGCTCCGGGACACCTAAGTATGTGTATCTGTTCTTACAGTAATCTTTAAAAGTGTTATACAAGTTCTTCGGACAATTGATTTACTTAAGCTATGAAAAAAGTGCAGGCCACCATACATCATCAAATGCCCCAGATATATCAACAAGAATCCCTACTACCTAATTCTTATGTGAGCTCTGTATGAGATTCATTGTCCGATTGATTGCGTCCTCTATAGATCTACCAATTCTGATTCCATATTGGTTTTGATTCATTGCTTCCTTCCTTGTTCTTGTAATGCAGATGGGTTGATAAAATTTAGGCAGTTTGTCACCTCCCTTCTTGATAGTTAATATCTCCCTCTGTTTCCAGATGTTTGGTACTCTGCAGTGATGAAGGCATTCATTATAGAGCTTACACAAAGTGGAGACTAGTGGAACCACCAGTTCTTGTACTAGTTCAGCTGGCATACCATTCGGACTCTGAGCTTTGTTCCTGGACATGGCATTTATTGGTTGCACTACTTCCATGATGCTAGTAGCTGGAGTGTCAATGAGACTTTGCCTTTTGTTGGTCCATTTCCAGACAGAGCACTCTGCGCTCCATCTAGTCATCTTTGACTTCATCATCTGGAAGGAATTCTTGGAGTAATACTTCTGCAATTGTCTTCCAATTCATAGACATGGTTCCATCTTGTTTTTTCACACTAGACCATTTAGTTGGGGATTTTACTTGTCCTGCTGCAGTTTTGTATGTGATACTATAGGAGTTTGTTTTCACAGATGTTTCCCAACTTTTTTGTTTAGTTATCAACAGTTCTTGGAATTGTAGTGAATGGAGCTTTAGTAGGTCTGGTTGTGGTTGTTAGTGATCTCCTCTTACTACTTTCACCGATTAAGGAATTATTACCTTTGCTATACTGCATATTTTAAAAATTACCCTCAAATCTGAAATTAAAATAAAAGTATCTGGGAAATAGGGTGAAACGATATTGCCCTCGTATCAATGTAAAATTGTCCTAAGTTGACATTTATTGGGTACTCTTACGGCTTACAGACGGGTGTATTTATCTTTACCATGAATACAAGGTATATCAAATACAATACCCTGCGTCGTCTTATATTTGCCAATCAACAAACGAAACAATGAAGGAAATACTGAATATTAATGGAACAAATAAACGTGATGATACTTTAAAACAGATGACAAAAATTTCTCGTTTGATTGATCTGACTTTCCCTTTTCACAACAGAGTATGATCTTTACGTTTCCAATGATTGGATGCAATATAAAAATAATTATATTAATATGACTTGTTGGGTGCCAGGGTATTTTTACATTACATTACCCACCGATTATGGTGATTGCAAGTTCACAAAAGTTTGTTCATCTTTCAGTATAAATAGCTCATGGCTTTTAAACAAACATTATCTCAGTTTATTGGAGGCGAAAGTCTTAATCTTTCAAGACCGTTACTGGGATAGTCTCAATGACTTGATGAAGTTAACACTGCTAAGTTTTTAGTACAATCACTGTGGACTGTGTAGACTGCTTCAGTGTTGTAGATAGTTTTGTGGCATCTGCCAACTGCGGAACTTAAGTCAACTCTGACCCAAGTGCATCCATAAATTTCCCATCAGCCAAACCTTCCTTTCCTGGAAGCCTGGTATGGAATGAGTGCCCACTCGTATAGAAGATCTGGCTCCAAGTATTTTGTCCTCACACTATGGAGGCCTGGCAGAGAATCATTGTTCCCCTCCTTTGCCTTTTTCTGCAGGCCTCGTCCCAACCAGCTTGCTCCAAGTCACACCTCTGCAGCTTACTTGAGACATAAGGATAAATTCACAGAAATTAGAAAATACCTAGGGGTTTTGACACAGGTGATTGGTCCTATAAGGTACCGTCTTCCTCAATTGTGATTTCATTGACCATAATTGCATTTTGATAGTTCAGAAGCAACCGTTGCTCCTTGTAAATGTTCAGGTGGTGAGCAGGAAGTCCTCAAGGTGATTGACCTTCTGCGGTTTGTTGCCAGCATCCCAAGACACTCTCCAGCGAGTTAGGCTCCACACCGGCGAACAAACAGTAGCATGTAGGTAGGTCTGGGGTCAGCCTGTCCGAGGAACTACATACAAAACCACCCGTTTGGCACGTATATAGGTGCGAAACATCACACTAGCAAGTTCTGCTTTTACCACTTTGCATTTTATTTAGCTTTGGTCATTCCATTACAGAATTCACTTTTAATTTGTCTATATCTTTCCAGCAGTTGTCCTCTGATAGTAGCAGTGTGGCAACATTGGTAGTCTTTTCTTGCTTTATGTATCCATTGTGGTAGTCTTTGCAGTCCATCAGACCATTGCGCCAGTGGTTCTCTTTAGAGGAATGGACCTTCTCATTGGTATTTGGAGTGTCCATGTGAGATCTCTTGCGGCTCAATCAACATCATTATCATCTAATAGAGTTTCTGGTTGCACAAAACTATCCCTCATCTTGTTCCAGTCTGCTTTAGGCAGATATTTCTTGGAAATCAGTACCTCCGACGTTTCAGTTTCGTTCCACCCTCTGATCAACTCAAAAGTTATTTCATTATGGTCACTGTTTGTTAAGAATTCCAGAATGTTCCAATTTCCCAATAAGTTCCCCAATCGCAGATTGGTCAATGTTACATCAATTATTTACTCAACTCCTGCTCAGGTTGATTAATGCGGATGATTTCTTTCTTCTAGGTTTTTCCACTAATTGCTACAACTAATTTGTAATAGATAGGGTGGTTGCAGTCCATTCTGTGGGCAATATTATATATTTTAGAAGTGTTATTAGATTCTAAGCTATTCTCTGAGTTACAACAGGTTAAATACTTGTGGTAACCAAGATGTCATTCATCAGGATAGTATATTTGGTACCAGGGAAATTGTTGTTAAGGCAGAGATCCCGAGCTGCCCTTAAAGGGTAATATTATATTAGATCTTTAGTGAGCATACCACCAACATACTCCACTCAACTACTACCTGAAATAATCTGGGTTCTAACTTAATGACTGGAAATGGCTTTAAAAACATGGTGGATAAAGTGAACAAGCATTTAATAATAAAAACCTTATGATATATTTAATACACACTGAATGACTATTTTACGCTGGAAGGAATATCATGCACTGTGTGCTGGCTTCGCTATAATGCAATGAAACGGGATAGTAATTGAATGAATGTCTTCTCCATACATTCAACTGCCAAATAACTAAAACATACTTTAATAGATCAGCACACTGAATAACTATAGTTACTACAACTTGATCGAACATTACCAAATAAGATTACCAGCCGTTGGAAGAGGATTTGGCAAACAACCCACAAATGTGGAAAGGTTCTAAAGATAATGATGATGACGACATGATTAAATGTATTTATCAGTATTTATAGTGCAATATTAGTTGAGATGTGTTCTGTTTGTTTCAGTTTCAAACCATGGCTGCTGCAATGCCAATCAATCCCAAACCATTTCTCAACAGTTTGACAGGGAAACCTGTCATGGTGAAGTTGAAGTGGGGCCATGAATATAAAGGCTACTTAGTTTCTGTTGATGGTTACATGAACATGCAGCTTGCCAATACAGAGGAACATATTGATGGCTCTCCTACTGGCAATTTAGGAGAAGTTCTTATCAGATGCAACAATGTTCTCTACATACGTGGGGTTGAAGAAGAAGACGAAGAAGGTGAAATGAAGGACTAAACGTATTTTTACCACTATATACGGACAATCCAGTGTGTTCTTGAGGAAGAAAGACTTCTGTTCAATAGTGTAATTTTATAACTTTTCACAGAATGAGTTCACTGTATAAAATGTGAAAAACTTTATTAAAGAATTTTCATTTTCCAAAAATTTTGATGGAAAAAAGATTTCTATTGCTATTGCTTATCTTTTCCTATGTCACCTGAAAAATATATGATAATGCAGTGGAACTGATCTCTCAGTGTTTAGCAGTAAGTGGGGGATTAAAATTTTGAAATATTCTTTTTAATAATAATTTTTAATGTATAGTAAGGCAGAATAGCAAAAATACAGGTTTTATAATATCTGAAAAGTTACATTATTTACATTTTTAGACTCACTAATAATAATAGTGGGCACAAGTATTGAAAGCACCTGAATAAAATTTACAAATTGCCCTCAGCTTTGATTACATTCTGTACAAATCAATGATTATCATAGTGAAAGTTTTTTTAGTTGCTATATCTCAGTTTATTTCATAAATTAAAGTAATAACCTGTATGGGTAAATTTGCACAACTTTCTATAACCATTACCATTGTAACAATCCAACCAAACCATATAAAAGTTACATGCTGTTTCTTAGCCATCGGGACATTCCACAAGCAACTAGTAGATTTTGTATCTAAACTCCTAGCTTGTCCTGCTTTAGCTGAAAGGGGATGTACCTAGGAGCACCTATATAAAGAACGACAAGCTGACTGGCTCTCTGTATAGTAGACCAATAGGTTGCAGTAATGATATCTGTTTCTCTTTATTTTGATATATTAAAGTTGTTTTTTTCATTCAAAGTTCTTCCAAATGAAATTAAATAAGTTTTTAATTATTTTATTTCAGTTTGGTATATTTTTCTTAGATTGTTAAAGTACCATTTCAACAGTGTTTGCATTAATGAGTTCCTAAAGTTATTATCAAGCTGTGTGGCTGTTCTAGAACATTCTATTGCTATAAATACTGCCACATTTGGACGTGCAAACAAGCTGATGTTGAGTGCTGGTTGCAGAGCATTGTTTGTTGGACGCAGGTCAGCCATATTAGCAGTTTCCATTATGAATCTATTGCAACTGACTCATTTTGCCAGTACCTGTTGTATTCAAGAAATTCATTAATTACACTGTTTTGTAAATATGTTGGATAAGAAGTTTTGATATGCATGGATCAATAATCGAAATAAATGAAAAATTGTTGAAATTTCTGACTCGTCATTTCCATAATTAAGTGAACCTGGCTCACTCGATTCCAGCAGTATTAAGAAGGCCTTGGTGGAAGCTAAAACCATTTCGTGATTGAATCATCAATAGAATTACAGGTAACAGATAGTAAGCAGTTAATGGACTCGTTGCATGTTGCTGAGGCAGAATCAGGTGTGGCAGTTTCATTAAACCTTACCATTATGAAAAGTAAGGCATTAGTTGTTAATATTGGTGTACTGCACTTTATTACAACTGTATGTAGCACAATTAGTTGTGTGTTTTTTTTGTGAAAGGAGACTAAAAAGCAAATAGCTTGTGAATGAATCATTGCCTTAGTGAACACTTAAGAGAAGGTTCACTTATTTTACAATAAAGGCAGTGGTCTTTAAAATAATTTTTGGGTGGTTGAACTGGAAGTCAGTTGTAGGTGGTTTATACCCTGATGTGATAGTACATTTGTCCGTTTCCACGCTAAGTATTACTATATTAGGTTTGGCAAATATAGCACTCCCACATTTAGGGTGTGGTCTCTCTATCAAAAGACTCATGTCTTCAACCTTGGGTCTTATGTGGTTATCACAGTGCATCTCTGGGATGTATAAGATGTCAGTCAAGTTTTTGGCATAGGTCAGTTAGTAAAACTGATTTTTTTGAAGAGAGCCATCATCGATATTGTCAGAAATTTTGGTCCTGAGAAGGATTGATTTTTTATAGCATTAGAAGCTGTCATTGTGGTGCAAGATTCGGCCAGAGACTACTTGCCTTCTGTTACCGGGGAAATCCGGATGTCACAATCTTAACACCACTCGTGGAGGCACCTTGCTTGTCTCCATCTTGCCCTAGCTGCTCAACATGTGACTTTTGAAGCCGTCGAGGGTAGACTTACAACAGCTCTTGAATCCCTTGGAACTTACTACAAGCAGAATGACCTCGAGCCAACAACAAAGCCTGTGTATTTCACTTGCACAATAAATGTGCTAAGTTAAGCTGAATGTGACCTGGAATGGATTGACTCTGTTGCACAGTGAAAACCAAAAATACCTCGGCGTAACTCTTGATAGAGATCTCACTTTTAAAAGCCACTGTCGCAATATCAAAATGAAAGTATCATCACACAACATCTTGAGCAAGTTGACCGGATCTAGCTGGGAAGCTAACCCTAGTGTCATCCGCATGTCTGCTTTGGCATTATGCTACTTCGCAGCAGAGTATGTGTGTCCTGTGTGGCAAAAATACAGCCATGCTAAGACAGTAGACGTTGCGCTCCACAGAACATACCGGCTCATCACAGGTTGTCTAAGACCATCGCCCGTGGAGATACTAGCTGGTATTGCCCTTGGAGGCATACGCCAGGAAGTTTCCACCTGTGTGGCAAGGCTTAAAGTGAATGAAGATGCCCGACACCCCCTACATTGCTATACACTAGTGCCATCAAGACTTAAGTCCCGATCAAGCTTCATGCGGACTTCAAAGTCACCAAATGGTGCTCCAGGCAATGAAAGAATACTGGCTTGGGAGAAGAGAGTGCAACATAATTTCAAGTGGATCAAGCCAAAAGAGGGTCAACCACCTGGGTTTGAACAACCATGGTATATATGGAAGTCGTTAAACAGGCTTGGAGTTGGCCACTGCAAAGATACTCTTGCCACTTGGGGAGAACAGACAGATACCACAACTTCGTGCGGGGAGAGAGAAACCATGGTAAATCTTCTGTCATCGACATGAGAAGAGGATTAAAATTTTAAGAGATTGAATTACTGAACGTTGCACTGTTTATTTCCAAGTAGAAAATTAACTTGCTTACCCACAGTGTGGCATGAAATAATAATGGTATCCAAAGTGCAGGTCAACTAATAAATAGACGTCAATATAATAGTGTCCAAGAATGGAAAATGGTTTGGCAGATGCTTAGCCAAATTCAAATTAAGCTGAAAATGTGATTAGAGAATAATAGCCATCAGTTTATTTATTTATTGCAAATTGTACATAGTCAGCAAAGCTGAAGGATAATTGTACAGCATAGGAAACAACAAAATTACTGTCAGAAATATATTTCCCTGCCTTGTGATTACAACTATCTATTTTTTTTTTTTTAAATGGCATTTGGCAGTTTGGATCATACATACTTGAAAACTAGACCCAATAAAACTGATGTGTTCTGATGATAAATACAAAACAACAGATGTTGGACACTAAGGCTAAGTAACTCAGCTAACGTGTAATACTTTCTAATTATTATAAGGGGGCGTCCATAAATTACGTGAGGCGAAATAGGGGAGGGGGGGGGTCCGGCGAAATCTCACCAAATCTCACCAGGGGGGAGGGGGGGGTCTACGGAAATCTCACGTGAGATTTTGCGAAAAATTTGGGGATAGTAGAGCCAAAAAAAGGTCTACAATTTGCGCCTAAGTCGATTTTAGGAGGGTATTTCGTCAAAAAGTTAGGGTGTGACCTAAAAAAAAAAAAAAAAGGTCTACAAAAGTTTCGAGTGTGATTTCTAGGCGGGGTTCTCACGGACCTGATCTCACCAGAGGGGGGGGGGGGGGGTCCGGCCAGATCTCACGAAACTCACCAAGGGGGGGGGGGGGTCCAGAAATCCGGAAAAACACCTCACGTAATTTGTGGATGCCCCCTAAGTGTTCTTTGTTTTTGAGTAAAAATAAGTAAAATACAAAAAAAAAAATACAAAGTTTTGAGGTCTCATAAGTGCACAATAATAGATATTTTTGACTGGTAGAACAAGCATAATTTTAAAATACAGGTGAATAAATGTGTACTTCTGCATAAATAAGTTGCATATCTTGGCAAAATAGTCTTGATGCTATAAGGCCAGACCCTGAGGTAACTGGCATTAGAGACATCCTACAGAGACAAGTTTTTGAGACCTGGTAAATTATTGAAAAAGAATCCAGACATACAGCTTGATAAATTTGACTCTTTATATGTGGAGACCAAAGCAAGAAGATGCTTTACACTTGGTGAAAGTCATATTAATTAATACACCAGTCCTTCAATACCAGGACTTTGAGTGGGAATTAATTATTACAGCCGATGTCAGGGGAGAGGCTTTCAGCCAGAAGCGTTCAGGGGTGATTTGCACAAATAAAAGTGAGTTAGGATGCTGACAGAGTGTATAGCCACTGGTGTGGAAAGTGAAGCATTTCTGACCATATATATACTGCTGACATATACCATTTACTGCTAACCTGTCTGAAGCAAGTGATTCTTAGTCTTGTTATTGAAATGGAGCTAAAAAATGTATCTCAGCCCTAAACAATACGAGTGTTACTACAATAAATGCACAATTCGCACTAGGGGACTTTCAAGAGAATAAAGTAGAACAGTACCTGGAAGGGCAGGAAGTAATATACCATGCAGAAAATTAGCAGATGCAGCATAATAAATAAGGTGATACAGAAAGGGATAAAAGTGCTTCTAGTACTTATGGACACCACCAAATATGTATTTACCCACTGCAATAAGTATCCGGAAGAACCACTCATTACATCCATGAATAGGGATTCTGACATGCCAAGATGCCCTGACCAAGTTTCTGATAATTACCCTCTGTAGAAAACAAATTCAGTTGCAAGGACTCAGGTAATCACATCATCAGTTTTCCTCTCCCAGTGGACCTGGTGTGATTATGAAATTGTGACAAATTGGCATGGAATTTTGACAATACTGTTTATTACATGCACACAGATTATTGTTCATGTGGGAAGAATGTGTTCCAATATTGAAGAAAAAAAACAGTTCCCTATTCTGTTTGCACCAAAATTGGGTAGCCTGCTGCTAAGGAGTGCCATTTTAAATGCTTTCATTTGAACATTTTCTTGGTTATACTATAACTATTCCACTTGTATATAACACCATATTCCACCTATATCATAACATGTCTTTGCCCTATGAGATTAATAACAGTGTTTCATATGTTTAACTTTGCTCCTGAAAAAGAAAGGGCAGATGATGTTAAATGAAATAAAGCAACAGTGTGGGTCATCATTACTTATTCAAAACTTGAATGAAAGAGAAATGCTAGTCCAGTGGTCTCCCAACTGGAACTTGAGGTTTGTGCTGCAGTCAACTATTATAAATGCCTCCTATAAAGGTGGCTTGTTGCAGTCAGCATAAACGATACCATTTGACTGTGCATAATCCAGATTGATTGCATCACTGTCTTGTCTTGTGTGCTCATCATTAGCTGGCAGATATTAATCTAGATGGAATACATCCCCCAGTGACAATTTTTAATCTTAAAATTCATTGTTTGAAAAAGCAACACCAAACAATTTTCGCCATTTACAAATTTTTTTTAATTGTTTCTGTTAAATTACTCGTCATTTCTCTTGGTAAATTGTTATGATCCCCGACTCTCATTCCCTTATGCCTGAAGTCACATGCCAGATTGTGCTCATGGTCATTTCTTGCCTTCCATGTACTACTACTAACTCCTCTGCCAATATCCATCTGCAAATATACTCCTTATCAGCACTCTTTTTAACCATCTCCTGTCAGCCAATTAATCTAAACTCAGCTCCTATTTTTATATAAGTTACTGATTATATTGTTCTGCAGTAATTTGCACAAAATAATTTAGCTTCCCTTTGCACAACCTCCAACTTGTGTATTTGATACCAAAAATTTAGGTCCTATACACCACAAAATTCAAGCCAGTTTTGGTCAAGGTTTTGTAACCCAATTGCTTTCTCTACTACATTTCTTCTCCAGTACATGAAGATTTTGAAACCTCTTGTACAATTGAATTTACTACCAAATGTTATGCTAAGGTATTCAACAAGCAATTTCTCCCCCAACCTGGGAAAAAAATTGGTCTCAGAGGTAAACCAATAACCCTACCAGGGAAAGTGGATCTATAGATTAATGGGGAGTCCGAACCACAGAAGCGTTCTGGTATACTTTTGATTACACAAGTTGTGCCAGAGATGGTCAGGTTAAGGCCCTATGAAAATCCCTGCCGAGTTGGATTCGAACGGGGGACCTTTCAATCTCCAGTCAGACAGACACCTTAACCACTATGCCACCAGACATGACCCTACCCTATAACCATAACAGAAACTTTTTTTTTTTATCTTTGTACCTAATCGGATGATTTTTCTTACCATTTATCTTCATTCAGTGTTGTCCTGTCTAGCTAAATAACTTGTGTAGATCTTCCTGTAGCTGTTATCTCGCATTTTATAAGATTTTCATCAGCAAGCAATCAATCAATCAATCAAACTTTTGAATGTAAACCACCAATACAATCATTTATTAGAATAAGGTACAGCAGTGGTCTCAATACACTACCCTTTAGCATTCCAATTTTTACTTTCACATCTTTTTTGATTCTTATATCCAAACTTTTTGTTTTCTATCAATTACGTATTTTTTTAATCAGCACGTCACTTTTTCTTCCACTCCAATGGCTTTTACATTATTTAATATCATTTTAGATCTCACTTTGTCATACTGCTTGAAGATGTCCTGTGAATTTCATCTGCAATATTTTGCATTAACTGAAATTCATATGAATGTCCTTGTGTAAGTCAATGTTGTCCATTTTCAAACCAGTTTCTTTCCTCACAGACATGTGGCTGCATATTTTCTCTTCAACTTATACGCCACTGGTATCAAATTAACTGACTTATAATTTTCATCACTCTTTGTCTCACCTCCATTACGTACTGGATCTACTATTGGGTGTGCAGACTTCCGCGGTCGTCGTAGATGTTATCTTAGTTATCTGGGTTGAACTGCGTCAATTTATGAAAACCTAACATTTAGGCCATCATTTTGTGACCTTCTTCAGAGGACTGTCAAGACTGGGATCGCTGTCCCCTATATATAGCTCCCAGAAGGTGCTGTAACCGTTAGGAGTGACGTCACTCAAGCTACCGCTGCCTGCGTGGCCTGTCCAGGGGGGGGGGGGGGGGCCTTGCGTCCCGCCTTTTCCTAAGCAAGCATGACCATATTTGGTCAAGTTGTAGCCTGCCATCCGCGTTCATATTATCTGGTCTCTTTTTAATTTCCAGCACTTCTCTGATACGTCTGGGCCACCATCTACATTCATGAACAAGTACACTAGTATCACTAAATAAAATTGTGTGTCCACTGTCGGCCGAATGTTGTGCTACAGCTGATTTTCTGACGTCGTTATTTTTAAGATGTCTTATGTGTTCACACAACCTTTCCTTGACCAGTCTCACCGATATACACTTGGCCACAGCTACAGGGTATTTGGTACACGTCCTCCTGTCTTTAACCTTTATGAGCACATCAGAGATCTTCCTAGGCACTCTGTATATTGGGCGGATATTTTTCTTCTTTACAAGACGGCCGGTTTTATCTGTCACCTGCTGAGACCAGATAATATGAACGCGGATGGCGGGCTACAATTTGACCAAATATGGTCATGCTTGCTTAGGTCACGCAGGCAGCGGTAGCTTGAGTGACATCACTCCAAACGGTTAGCGTGCTTTCCGGGAGCTATATATAGGCGACAACGATCCCAGCTTTGACAGTCCTCTGAAGAAGGCCGCAAAATGATGGCCGAAACGTAAGGTTTTCATAAATTGACGCGGTTCAACCCTGACAACAAAAATAACATGGTTCTACTATGTCTGTTTTGCAGTTGTCTTGTATGCCACAAGTATTCAGACTCAATCCAAATAGTATTTCCTAGTATAGAACAGTATCATGTCACCTTTCTTAAATACATTGCAGAAATACTATCCATAACAGTCATTTTATCACTTTTTAGCCTTCTTACATCCTTCATAACATAGTCAGGATCTATTTTCAATTTTTTAGCCTTCTCATTTTTACATGTGAGGAAACTCATCTTGCTGTTCTTATCAATGAATGACAGCCCCTAATGGTCTAATTAAACCAGCTGCTTAACAAATTAGCTCCCCCCCCCAAATATCCTGTAATTCATTTTCCTTTCTTATTCACAATAGTCATTATACTTTCCCTTATCCTCAGTTTTCTAACAGCCATAAAAATTTCTAGAGGCATCACACAGTTTCCCCTTGCACCCACAATCCTAATTTATAACTGTAAAACAAAACATGTGTATCTTGGTTCCGGGAAAACTCTTGAACTACTTAGCATATTTTGACGAGATTTTCACAGCTTCAAAGCTTATAATCAGAATTGAATCATTTGGTGTATCTTTTCTTTCAACCTCACATATCATAAATGAAATTGTGAATGGATATCATGAAACACCAAAGATGAAATACCAACTACTGTTGCATATGTCATACTTCATTAAAAAAAAAAAAAAGCTGCATATCTGGTTTCTTCCTTAAATTTTGGTTATGCATTCTTTAAACCTAATAGATGGCCGAACTGAAAGCGAAGAGGAAACTACATTCAGAGGAAAATAGGTAAATTAATGTAACGCCAGAGTAAAAACAATGTTGGAAAATAATTCTAAATATTTTATATTCAACTGCACAGGTATGGAACAGATGTTAATTTTGAGCTCGAGCGGCAGCATAATGAGACGAACATAACATCTGATACTGTGAAAACACAGTCAAAATCAATTCAGTAGATTTTACGTTATGCTAGATTATTCGTAAAATAAATGTTTCGTAACGTCTTTGGGTTCAAGTCGGATTTTAACTTTGATCTCAAGCTTTCAAATTTTGTAAACCCATTCAAAATCGGTAATTTTTTTTTTTCTCTTTGATGCCAGATCAAACAGACACAGATTTACATATGTGGTATGTATTAATACATGTCTGGTCAATTTTGAAGTAGCAACATTAACAGATGTGATTAAACTGAAATGTAACCTGGACCAATATGAAAATGACATTCTGTTTTGCACCATCCAACTCGCCCCATTCTGGGAACTGGGTGGGTAAATTGATGTTTAGTTTCATTCAGGAAATGGCTGGTACCAAATCAATGAAGCTTGCTTGGTACACATCATTCTCCTCAGACAAATAAAAACTGTAGCGCTAATTCAACTCCAACCCACTCCTTTCTGAATTGAGTAACTCTAGGTTTGCTTTAATTCCAGAAATGGCTGGCCCAAATTTAATGTAACTTGGTACACTTATACTATGTATTTTTTTAAAACACACCGCGTTTTGTTGAAACCCCGATGAAACTGCTGCTGTTGTGGCTTGAAGGTGTACTGCACCACCCTCATGTCACTGCTACCACACGCTGCTTAACTTGCAAAATCCAACACCGCTGGCTGCCGACTGCTATTGTTCGTACTGAATGCATTCTCGCTGCTAATATACTAAACCTTTTTACTGCTGGATAAGTATGTTGGACCCCTCTCCTGCCTGTCTGCTGTCAAGCCATTTCCTATGCCGCCATATTTTTCTTCTGATGTTCTCATCTGAAGCTATTTACTAAAGATTTTCCATTACTGGATTTAATTCTTCACCGACTGATTTGTAAATCCCCTTCTGACATCAATTTGTCACAGTCCCGAGTGGTCAAGGCCTTAGACTTTTGGCGGTTAGTTGAGTCGGAGTAGTCAAACTCAGGACGACTGTACGGACCTGGATGATTTAACTCTGCTCCTAGCCTGTTGCGATCTTCTGCTCCATGTCGGATTGCTGCTGCTGCTAACTTCTGTAAGTTATAATCAGGATATCTGAAACCTGTGGTTCATCATGATCCTTTATTGTTAAAAGTACCAAGTGTTAATGGTTGTAATGGGGAATGGCTAGCTACAGATTCTCTTAAGCCTACGAACTAACAACGTGCCTAACTGCTGTACAAGGCATTTATTATACACTCTTGACTGTAACAATACATGTGGTAAGGCACCACTATTGGCCGGACTTAAGGCCCCTTTCACGTGCAATGATTTTGGTCATATGACCAAATTCCATTAGTGAAGTGAAGAAGTGCATGGTATGTTTCACACAGAATGACAATGACACGAGAACGTGATTTTATCATTCAGCAGTCATTCTTTGCCATTGGATGGGACAATGTCGTGTCGTTCCAGGAAGTCAGTGGCCTACGTGAACAAATGCATGCTTTTACATACTCGTATTTAAATTTACATTTTTATTTACAGCTTTTGAAGCAATATCCTGTTCTTAAAGTTTATTTAAATGTGTAACTCGAAAAGTTTCATTCCTATCAAACAAACTACCATTGGGAGCATGTTGCGAGAGATCTCCCCGATGTGCACAGAATGCTGGACACCACTCGGCGTGAGGTCAGTGTAATTGTAGTGCCGATTTGGTCTGGCTCTGCAACATGAGAGGGTTGAATGGACGGACCAAGAGTGTGTGTGTCAATCAGCAAAATGTTATGGTGCAGTGTGTTGATGTTCTTCATTACAACATATTCCGGAGACTACATCTGGATCACACATTAAAGAATCATCAGGAAACTGGAAGAAGGATGAAGTGTGATGAGTGTAGACTAGGAGTTTGGTATTGCATACATCGTTGTTTCATGTACATAGAAATGTTCTGAACCACAGACGCTGCTACCCTAAGGAGAGGAGTGTGTCAACCACCATCAGCAGCAGATGACCACTACATTGTGCAAAAGACAACAAACACATCAAACAAGGGGTACAATTGGAACCACATTTAAGAGGGCTGTAAGGCATACAATCTCACATTCCACAGTGTCACAGTGCAAGCAATGGTCTCTTTGCCCCAGCCGCACACTGATGGCATGGTTTGCGACGATGTCAAGTGCAACACGAAGAGGAGTGGGATTGCATGCTCTTCTCAGATGAGATTATATTCAGTCTGAGTAGTGATTCTGGAAAGAGGTAGAATATATAATGCACCCAGGAACATTGTCGAACATATGGGTTGGGTGATCCAAGTGTTATGCTGTGGGGGGCATAATGTTACCCGGGCATACTGACCTGCTATTCTTTGAATGTAGTACATTCACTGACCAACGTTATTGTGACACTCTACTCCTTCTCATGTGCGTCATTTCATGGATGCACCTGACCCAGATTTCATTTTTATGGATGTTAATGCACTACCGTATCGAACAATGCAGTGGTAGAGCTCTTGAAACGAGAGGATATTAGCAAATGGACTGGCGTGTCCATTCCCCTGACTTAAATCCCATCATGCACGTGTGGGATGTGCTAGAGAGACATATTACAGCACATGCACCAACGACTATCCAGAAATCGTCAGTCAAGTGGGTAGAGGAATGGAACATCCAACCACAAGAACTCGTTACCTACCTTGTTGGCCAGCGTGGTAACATGTTGCAGAGCATGCATCACTGTGGTGATCTCTCAACCTTCCAGAGACCATGTCCCTCCTTTTTGTTATGCCCAGAGGATCATAATGAGTCACAAAACTTCAGTGTAACTTATTGTCTCTGTATAAAAGTGTCATTTCTGTTCATCTTGTCACCTACTGTAACAGTTGTTTCTATGAATGGTTTAAGTTTAATCAAGCTATGTTACTTGTTACCGTTACAGCATGCAATACTTTCACCCTTAAGTTTTGTAAACCAGTGTATAGAGGCCAATTGCAAGATACTGTTAAAAATTAGGAAAATCCTTCACAGCTGTGAAACCTTACATAATTTTAAATAAACCATTGCTTGCACCTATTTTAATGATTACCATAGGGTTATTAGTTCACTCGTTACTGTTAACAGATTAGTACCTTTATTAAAAATTAACATAGGAATGTGACTATTGCAAGAACTTCTGCTCAAATAACTATTTGTTTGAAAACTAGCTTCTAATCTGATTGGAGTAAATGCAATCTACATTTTGTTGTTGTTGACAAAACAGTTATTAGGTAATTAATTAAATTGAACTCTACTTTGAAATAGACTTAACATATGGTCATAAACAGTAATCCTGATGTAACAAGGCATTTTACAATTACAGTTGTTGATAGACCAACAACAAACATAAAAAATCTGTCTGCATTTGATTTGCAAAAACCCAACCCTTTTATCCCTCTTAATTTTCAAAAGTTCTTTATAGAAACCCATAATTTTTATCAGAGTATTGACTACATTCTGCTTACAAAACCAAACGCCTGACCCTCTTTACCCAATTTAATTTTTGCAAATGTTCTTCACACAAAGCTAGCTTTCATCCAATTTTCATGGAACTTTGCACATGTATACTTTAAAACAGAGAAAAATACTGTCGAGACTAGCTTTACAAAAACCAAATTACTCTCACCCTTTACACACCATTAATTGTTCTTTATACATACCTATAGTTTTTATCTGATATCAATGGAACTTCCCACATGCATACTTTAAATCAAACAGAAAAGATGGTCTACATTTGGTTTATAAAAGCCCAACCCCTTTTCCTCTTTACCACCACCCCTTGTAATTTCCAATGTTCTTAGAGAAACTCACAGTTTAAAAACCTATCAAAATCAATTCATCTGTTTCTAAGTCATGTCAGAATATTTATAAAATAAATGTGCACTAAGTCTCAACAAGTAAGTCAGGTTTTGACTCGGACTTTCAAGTTGTGAAACCCTATTAACAGTCTGCATTTTCTGCATGATGTGAGAACAAGCAGATATATTCCAGATACAGATTTATGTATGTAATATGCATTAATGTGTGGATGGTATATGTTTCAATTATTGAGCAGCAACTTTAATAGATGTTGTGATT
>CM061920.1:343184096-343388513 GCA_031002005.1 Vandiemenella viatica | reverse complement strand
ACAAGAATCTACTCTGAATGTCAGGACAGTGAAAACAAAACTTTGTTTCCCAAGCTCCCACAGGAACAGACAAGAAAGAAAAGCAAGCAATAAGCGGCAGCCAGGCTTAATATTTTTTTATATCCATCCTATCGTGCGTCTCTTATATTTTCATATTCTTCAAAGTTTCACTAATTTATGCAGGGAAAATAAAAATGAGAATATTATTGTCTTTCCCGGCATCTGGAGATGAGTAGCTTACTGTCACCTTAAAACGATTCTTTTGTTAACATCAAATTCTTGTTGTCGATCGTTTAAAAACGAATTATGTACAAATAAAGATAAGTTTTAGTTTATACAAGCTAATTCAGGAAAAATTAAAAGATTTTGAAAGTATAGAAATTTATTCAGGTAATTTACTCTTTCAGAGTATTATTTTGTAGAAAAATGAGATTTACTTCAGAGTGTCATTTTGGTTGTAGCATTGGTGAAGAGACAGATATCCAAACAGAAATCTATTTCTTGTCAAATGCGATTCGCCAAATGGGGCGTCACTTTTGGAATTAAGGAAAGGTTTCTTTTCCGCACTCAGCGAAAATTTCAAGTAAAGGTGACACTTACATTCAGTAATTAGTGAAACCCCATGAAAAATCCATTACTGTTTATTTTTTTTTATTTTTTATTTTTTTCCGTGGAGTTCATGAAACCAAAACGCACATTCTGAGCCAGAGGAAGTAGCTAATTTAACATAGCACGGCTCTCGCGCTTGAGGTAACTCGGTGTAGTACTGCGAGAGTAAAAGGTAAGGCATTTCGCTACAAAACGAAGCATTTTTATGTGTAGTACTTTTTATACTAGTATTTTTATACATACGGACCAAACGACTAATTAGGATACTTCTACCAGTAACTCACATCTTTTGGTCCATTATTTGCATCTTTGTGCCCATTACAAATTATCTAGTCCAGTTATTTGCTAAATAATCATCTATTTAAATACGCAATTTACATCAAATGCTCAAATATCTCAGTGAAATAATTTCATACCTATTGCTGCTGATTCCTCACAGTAGCATTATACGCTGCTTCATATCAATCCATCGTATTACTAATCTCTCCTTAACTCGTTGCCACACTGAATCACGTGTCTGATACGTTTCACTCTGATATGCAAGATCCTAACTATAGGGTATACGGTCCAAGTCAGACTTCAAGCAATGTTTAATTTTGCTTTTGTGATGCTACTTTTTTAAAACAACGTAAACGCGAACTGATGAAATGAGGTGTAAAATAGACAGTGGTGCTTAATCTCACGCCATACGAGTAGAAGAGAAACTTATTTACATAGTGGTGATTACAAGAGACAAACATTTTATTAAATGTGTCATAACAGAAAATTAAATAAATAATACAAATTTAATAGGTTAAAACAATCCACAATTAAAACGGACACGTGAAGAATAAAACGATCAAAGAAATAGTACTTCGTTTTCCTCGGAAATAAGAAATGTTGTTGTTGTTGCTTTAGGGCGCGTCAACAGCGGGGTCATTAGCGCCCTAACAATTACCAGCTAAAACTGTGTATTAAATAAGAAATGAATGATACATTCAAGTGATAAGTGTTTCATCAAATAGGTAAATACCATATAAGAATGAATATAATTGATTAATCACACTTATCTGATCGACAGTAAAATTGAATAATATTCCATGCGTACAGGATAAAACGTTAAAAGGATGTCTTTAAACTTTCCACTAAACAATGAAGTTAGTAATGTGTTCCAGAGACAGAAGTATTAGTAAATACAGATACAACATAAGAATGCGTGTAAACAACAAATAAAAGAATATGATCTTTTAACGGTAGACGTGACTATTTCTACACAGTAATTAATTTTATAGAAGATACAGAATAAGGTTACTTTTGATATATATATTTTTTAATACAACTGAATTTTTTTATTACCATTTGTTTACAGTCTAAAAATGGAGCTATCGGTTTATGGTTGCTGAAATAATAAATAAACACTTATGGTTTTAATTTTTTGATGAATGTGATGAATACTGTGTCGTGCTTAGTTCTCTCTCTCGTTTCTTTGTACTTTTTACAAAAGTTTAATGCAGTTAAGCTTCACGTATTGTCATAGCAAGTTTGTTGTGTGCCTTAGAAAACAAGAGAAATCCTGTTATAAAATCTGCTTCTTGCAGTTTTGTATTTGAATTGTCGCTTGGACACGTCACATGATATGTACAATGTGTATGAACGACTCGCTTTGTTGTGTAATGTCTTTGGTTGTTCGGTGACATCACTTTCGACCCGTGTTGGTATTTTATTCCTAAATGAAATGACAATCTAACGCGACAAAAGTAATTTCACTTAGAAAAACAAGACTCTCTCCAATGGTTGGGAATATCATGATCTCATGGCGGTCTAAGAATTTGCGAATGGGTAATTGGCGCTAATGACCACACTAGACACTCTTTAAAGCACTGAAAGCAGTGTTACAATGTAGTTACAGTGGAGAAACTTACTTTTTCCTTGCAGTATTAACTATTTCTCTATACACTAACGCAAGCCTTGGTCGTGATCAAATTACGTAATGGGAAATGGTATTTTTGTTGCCTTCGACTTGTATTTCCACATTTTATTCGAAAACAGATTTTAATACGTGAAGGTGCATTCGTTATTGCCAGTAGCCAGTAGCCAGTAATACTTCTTCCACAGTATGTGTGTCTCAATAACAGTGTCCCAGGAGTTGGTCGATAACCGTCAACTTATCCTCATCGATCCCTCTCTTCGACGACATGAAGTACAGCTGCTGTAAACTACATTACAGTGGTGATGTAATATAAATATCTTAGCTATAGATAGCTTTAAATCTTATGATAGAGTGAATTTTTTGCTATCGCTGTACTGTCCCTGTTAACTAGGACCAACTGTTGTGCTTAGAAACGGTGTTATTCAGACAGAAACTTGTAATCACCTTACTGTGTGCCTGAAGTTAATTTTTTGTAAATTATTATACAACATTAATTACGCCGAGTTGTACCGCATAATCATAAGGTGATTCACCAATAAAAATTATTACGCCAATGATACCAAAATGGTAGATTTTACTGCTTTGCGGGTTATATCAGCTTAGTTTCCATCTGTGTTGCGTGTGTCGAAGTTCGTGTGCTCTAGAATGTTACATAAAGTTATCGCAGAACTGTTTTTATCTGGATCTTTTTACTTATGCTGGTTACACACACAACCCCAAAGTTTATACTACGTTCTGTCTTTTAATATCGGTATGTAAAGAACGAATTATTCAAGCATTTCCCGTCTACACCAAAGCATTCGGTGGCTAATTCAAAGTAAACTACCAAGACAGCATCTACTTTCAATAAAATTTAGTAAAGCTTGGTTACTTCCATCAAAAATATCTCAGTTCTGCATAGCAAAATCTTAAAATCCTTTTTCCAAAATTTAAAGTCAAATATTCACTCAATTAAATTAACTGGAGTTTCCTAAAAAATTTCTATTTCACAAGTTCGAAATCCCCTAACTCAACATTTCTTCACTAAGCTGTACACCACTTACGGGTTCACATAGTTAAAGATTGTTCACTGCTGCGGTCCTGCCATCTTACGTGAATTTCAACCAACTGCTGTTCACTATCATTGCCTGTACGAAAAAGCTACCCCTAGGCACTCCTCTGATCTCGTAATATATATGAAACCCTCAGAAACCAGACGGTGATCAGATTTTTCCTCTCTGAATCACATAATTTCCCTTTTCGAGATCTGGCCCACAGAATTTCTAAGAGATTTTGCAAAGCCAATAAATCTTCTCCAGACTTTTACAGAATGTAGTCTTGATAATCCCAACTTTTATTTTATCTTCTACTTTTATAAAATCCAAATATATCAGCCACTTTAAAACTGTAAAGTTTCAACCATTCAATTGTCAATAAAATACTACGAAACCCTCTATTTTACCATTCAAACCTCAACCGAACAATAAAACAAAGTTATTGTAATATTCCTTATACCTTCCAGTCTTGTCTACGAACTAATAGTTGTCTGAACACTCTTGAATAAATACCTAAAAACAAATAACATGTTTCCGTCTCATTTGCTCTCCCTGTCTGCCATGGCGTCAAAGCTTTTGGAATTAAAAATTAATTGTTTTCCCATAAATTTTCAACATAAAAATATCATCCCTAAATACATATTTCTATTCTATTTCTACTGTTCTAATCCCTGATCAACAGAGTAAGGAAAAAAATACCTGTATTTATCTCATCCTGATCTACATTTCTTCACTTTGTTAATAGTGCGAATGCTAGTTACGTAAATGGTTAGAAGAATTATTTATTTCACTTAACAACAAATGACAGCAATCATAGTGTCTATCAGTCATCGTTTTATACTATCCAAGACTAATCTCCCAATTACATTCGTTAAAGTTTCGTTAGGAGTTTTAAGTGGCTGCTTCAAATTGTTCATTACGTCTTTTAATGTGTCATTATCCTCATTTCATTATTTCTACTGCGTATTCCGTACGACATGACTGCGCTGTGACAGCGGACGGACTAAGCTTTTCATCTTTTTCAAGCGAGTACTATCATACGAACTGTGACATCCCTTAAAGACTTCAAATAAACAGTGCTACATGACAGCGGGGAATGAAATAAAACTCTCCGTACTTCGTTTATATCGCTGTATTTACCTTTCATTCTTTTCTATATGCGTTTTTTTGATGTGTGATGATTAAACTCACGTCAGTAATAAAAATCCCTGTAGCAGAAAATATAACAGTAAATTAAAATTCTGAATTCTATCCTTAAATTTGGAATGTTGCTATAAAAGTTGGTAATGCATAATTTGTTGCTAAATTACAAATAAATTCGTCATGTTTCAATAAGAATACCAAACCAAAGTTTGTAGCCAAAGGGTCTAAACAGAGCACTACTCCGCAACTGCAAATAAATTTTTACATTATTATTTAACACTAAATTTTACATTATTATTTTTAAATTATTGCATATTTAGGTGATAAAGAAATTTACTGAACATGGTAAGAAACGTATGTTTGTTTATTCCCACTAATATCTATTTATTCTGATGGTGTAAAAGTTTGTAAAAATTAATGTGTTTTGTAATACCCTTGAGACTGTTGCTATAAACGAGGCGAAATTTGAAAGTACCGTAGTAAACGGTGCTGAAATGGAAACAGTATTAATGTATTTTAACACAGTGGGAAAGACAAAAGGAAACTATTAAATTCGAAAAATCATTTGAGTTTGATAGTATGTACTAGAACTACTATGCTTCTAAAATCAGTTTATGTACGAGCAACAGGGACACTATGGGGGAAAACAATGCATATCCACACAAATTACAAAATGAGCATGAAAGAAACTCTACTTTTACATTAGAGGAGCAGGAAATTATGTATAATGAATGAAGGTACACAGAGTTTCTTCAAGGCAATTAATTTTCCTCGATTTTCCCATAGTTATTCTGGTTAACAAACATTTCAGATTATGAAATGCAATATTTCTTCGAGGTCCACTATACCTTATAGCAAGGGTTCAAGGATCTGTTGTGGGAAGTATTTTAAGAAAATCTGCTGTTTTGTGAGTATTTTTTGAGCTTAGCTGTCTGTTAGCATAGTGGCAAAGCTTGGCGAACTGTGATCATTTCGTGTTTTCCAGTTTCGGAACAAAGAAACTTTTACCCTATCTCTAACAATCTTGGATCAAACCAGCCTCAAGTTTGTGAGAAAAATTTAGTTTCTTTTTTCCTTAAGCAGATTTATGACGTAATTTCATGACAATGAGTACTCACCCTCAGAAACGCTGAAGATGCAGTAATTTTTTTAAAAAAGAATAAATTTCGCTATCTGGGCGTGACAGCGCATAATTTTTATAGACGGTTGTATCAGGGGAATTCTAAACGACCAAATGTGCCGCTGGTACAAAATTTGTGTGCCTGTGCGCTATTGATCTCATGAAATAAATGCTCGATGCGCGTATCATTACACGGATGAAGTATTGCCTATAACTGTAATAGCTACAGGGAGAGTCATATCCTCCATCTTGTCAAAAATGCAAGACAGTTTCAACCACACAATTTAGGAAAAACAAAGGAAAAAGGTCTGTTCTTTTTCATGTACGCGGTAGCCATCAGTACTAGTGCATTTAAATTTTGTTATTTTGAACGTACAGAGGAAGAGAGGTTTGAATTTTAAATGTTGTAAACATTTGGCACCTGTACATCAATCTTATTTATTAAATGTTTCAACGCATTTACAGAAGTTCATACTTCAAAAATATTATTTAGTAAACAATTCAGTGGAGATACATTAATACTATACTCACACCTTTTGCGGTCGGGTAAGAACATTTGTTACAATAATGTTATTATTCGGGTATGTAAAGTACTGAGTATCTTGGTGTAGGCGGGAGTCATACTAATTTGCTTCGTATTTCGCCATGACCTACCTTTCTGCTGAATGTATGGAACAACTGAAGGGACCGATAGTGTGGGTGAGCAGTAAGGCTTTGGCAGCATTTGGAAGGTCTGGGGTTCCTATCCCTGTCCGACCATAAATATTTGGGATTTCTATGGTATTCCCAGATCACTCCAAGTGATGCCGGGATGGTTCTTTCAAAAAGATACAGCCGAATTCCTTCCCCTTCCTTATGCTCAGTCGTTTGTGCTGAAAATACAAAACAAAATATTGTTTAGCTGTATAAAGGACAAATACATTAGAAAACGACAAACTGGTGGTTTGCTGTATTAGTGCCAACCACATATACAAAACTCAAACATAACAGAAGGTATTTAAAACCGTAAAAGGCTAAAACACACAGCTGGATTCGTGGTTGTAAAGGGACCACCAATCTATTTTGAAACCTACGCCAATCGGCCCAAATTTTTTGGACGAGTCAGGCTAATGCACAGAAATGTAAAATCTTAGCAACTTTGTCATTGCCATTATTTAAAATAAAGGAAGGGTCATCGGCTAGGACAATATTTGCCCCAAAATCAAGAAATGAATTATAATCAGTTAAAATGTGACGCACCCCAAAGGTACACATTCCGGTGGATCCTCCCGGCGAAGAAGGAAAATATGTGTCTTTTTTTTTTTTTTTTTACTTATGGTTTTACGCCTCGTCGACGGCTAAGGTCATTAGTGGCCAGATGGGACTGGGGACAAGGAACGGGAAGGAATTTGCCCATGACGTTTTTGAAGGAAGCATCCCGGCATTCTCCTGGAGTGATTTTGGGAAACCATGGAAAACCCAAATCTGGATGCCCGGACCTTGATTCGAACCCGCGTCCTCCCTAATGCGAGGCCAGAACGTTAACCGTTCACCCACCCTCGGTGCTATGCGTCAAAGGACAGTGCCTTATGCGTAGGCAAACGAGGTGAACCTCATCACTTCTCATCTCATCACGCTCGTCCGATGATATACAGTTTGCTATCGGTGATACGAAAAGCTATTTGATTGTTACATAATTTCGTGTCAAGACTTAATCAGCCACATAACTAATCTGCAGTAAACTGCAAGAAATTTTAAACATTGCATTAACATCAAAAGAATCTTAATGTTGAACCAGGCAGGCTGTGTAATGTGGCACATCGGCGCTTGTGATTCGGATTCCACATTGTGCAGATATCTCGTCCGAAGTAAGCCCAAACGGGTATTCAGCGGGTGACCAGGCAGTATTTGTTCACTGTTAACACATTCGTCCTGATGGAACGTTTGACTCGGTACCCGACCAGATAAGATTTGTTTACTCTAGGTCAGCGGTTCCCAACCTATGGGTCGCGACCCACTGATGGGTCGCGACCCACTGGTGGGTCACGGCTTGTGTTTGGGTGGATCGCGGAACAATCGAGGTTTTTGGCACAAAAAATATCTTTTATTTCGTCTATTTAAAAAATATAACACGATATTTTACAAGTGCAATAATCATGAAAGCTATTAGCTTAAATTAAAACTTGGTGAGAAAAAAGTTTTTTCTTAAACACTTTGCCAGTATTATACAATTTTTTCAGTAAATTATAACTTAGTTGTAGGCCTCATTTATTTTCAAATAGTATTTTTTTTTAATTTCAAGTACCCGTAAGGATTTTTAATTTTGTTATAAATGTTAAAGAGTGAAATGTGTTATATTTGTTTACTAATAATTGTTTTAGGAGTTACGAGCTTTCCAAAAATTGACGATGGTTACTTCTGGATAAGAAATACTTTTGAAGAGGAACATTTGATATGCCCAAAATTCTCATCAGTTGAAGAAAACTCGCTAATAGAGCTATCTTGCGATTCTTCTATAAAGACAATTTTCAAGGAAAAATCCTTAATTTCCTTCTGCATGAATGTAAGAGCAGAGTATCCAGAAATCTCTAAATTAACTGTGAAGTTCTTGATGCTGTTCAACACAACATAGTTGTGTGAACGAGCTTTTTCTACTTTATTGTTTATGAAAAACAAATACAGAAATAAACTATGTGTAGAAAGTGACTTAAGGTTAAAATTAACCAGTGTTAACCCTAATATCGATGCTGTCATCAGTAAAAACCAGTGCCAGAAATCTCACTGACTGCAAGTTGTGTTTTCATAATAATAAACACCTTTTTTTTTCATTATCTTTGTGATAAAGCGGGAGGCGGCTGTACAAAGTATACCTCATCGATTTGACCGCTGAAATTCCAGGAAATCGGGTCTGCAGGTGGTTTCCACCTTAAAGCTACTTGGAAAACCAGTTGTATTTTAATATGTTTGATGTTTTATGTATTATGAATTCTTGTTTTTGTTGACAGTATATCGTTTGTACGAAAATTTGCCTTTACTTAGGATAGGATAGTCGATAGCGTATCGAGGTCATACAACAGTTCCCATTCAGATATTAGATAGACTCTCATATTAGGTGGGTCGCGAAAATTTTTTTAAATTAAAAGTGGGTCGTATACCAATAAAGGTTGGGAACCGCTGCTCTAGGTAACTACACCAGAAGTTCATCCAGCACATGTTCGCCAATCATAACTCAGAAGCAACATTTCATTTCTGCGCGAGACATGCAGAGGTGTTCACGTTGCGTATAATAAGAAATAATTCATAGATCTTCCCACCGAGAGTGGTCGTGTAACGGTTAGCGTTCTGGCCTCGGTTCGAATCCCCGTCAGGGCATCCAGATTTGGGATTTCCATGGTTTTCCCAAATCACTCCGGGCAAATGCCGGGATGCTTCCTTCAAAGGGCCATGGCCGAATTCCTTCCCATTCCTTTCCCATCTCTAAAGACGTTAAGCAGTTAAAAAAAATAGATCTTCCAACTGCTCTTCACGGCATGAAATGCAATTTTCCTTGCTGCGCAGATTCTCCGTGACAAATTTCTTAATGTCTCCGCTTAGCTGTCCACAAACATTTGAGTCCTCAAGTGACAGCCTGTTTATTGAATTAATCGATTCTTCAATTTGAAATGGGAGCTAGGTGTATCTGAAGCTGCAAGAGAGACAAATGTTTGTCCCGATAATTTCGCAATATTTATTTGCGAACTTTATTTGTTTCTATGTCCACTGAAAGGGAAGGATCCTTCAATTTAGCACTACCCAAGTGCGCACTGCGCTGAAACGTGTGTTAGCCGCTACAGTCGGTATTTCTCACAGCATGTGTGATTAAAACATATCAAAAAATAATCATTCGCAACGAAAGTTTAGGGCCTCTATCATTCATAGAAAAGGTCATGTGTTTCTACAAAACTTAAAATAAACAAGGAAATTTTCACCAGATTACACATTAACCCGCATTTCTCCTTTCGTGTAATTTAGGTTCCTTTGGTTTGAGATATAACACCAGAAAATTTAAACTGAGTAATTCAGGGATGTTTGGATAGTGTGATGAAAATAACTCCCTAAAAACTCACTACTGACTACTGTTTGTTTCTAGGTTACTATTGATACTAGGAAAATACTAGCATACCTCTGTGTAACATGTTACTGGAATCAACAAATTCAGTTTCATTGTCCTTACTCATCTGCGTTATTGTTAGCAACAGAAGTTTAGTTTTCTAATATGTGGGAAATATGAATGTTATTACTTTATTTTTTATTACCTTCCTTTTGTCGAGGATTAGATACTTAAATGTTTCTGTCGAGGATTTTGGTGCTGGAAAAGAACTGAAATAAAAGTATCTGGATGTATTTTTTGATACAATTATATTTTAGATACAAAAATAAATAAATAAAGAAACTGTACCGGTACGGAACAGATTTAAGAAATGATTTTAGACTAAAGAAAGAAACAAAAGCATTGAAAAGTTGAGCGAAGATGTATGATTTGCTATAAGTGTAGTTCCAATCAAATTTGCCTTTGTTAACATTACATTACATTTTTTGTTTTGCTTTTGTTTTAAGAAGTTATCGATGCAATGTTTTAGAAGAAAGAGCTGAAACATTTGATAAATAACGTAGATAGGTGCATTGTTACAGTAGATACCCAACCACAACTCTAGGCAGGGACTTCAGAAGACATCGGAAACTGAAGATCCATTGAAACACAGAATAAGATTTTTTTACAACTGCGTACGTTTTGTATATTCTGATACAATAGAAGATTGAAAGTACAGTAGATACATTACGTAATCCGACTGTAAAATATCTAAATGTGTTATGGCGCGTGTGATTTTATTTTCATCTTGTAACTCCATCAATGACTTTCGTCGTATTTATTAGCAGTGGTAGTGTAACATTTCCAGATCAGAATTAAAATATCTTTGCTTTATCTATAACACAGAGAAACTTTAACTTTTCTGTATAGCTTAGCTTTAAGAATTAATTTGTTATTATTACTTACTTAGGAATCGGTATATAAGCATCTTAGAAACAGTTACAAAAGCTGTAAAATGTCACGCATTCACTTTAATGTCCAACACGACCTATTTTTTCCATGACTGATCTGTCGATGGTACAGTGAAACTGTCTGTTTATAAGACCCGTGGGACGAGTGATTTATTTTGCAGCGTAATGTGAGAGTCAATTACCAGGCCGTGTTCGTGTGTAGGTCACATCGATTGACAACAACAGAAGTGCTGACAGGTGGTAGCGGACCCCAAATCAAGGTGTTGAATAACAGCAGGGGATACACAAATGACACTTCACTCACTCTCTACCTCAGAATTTTCAATCTCTCGCTTTGAAAGAGGTAACAAGACGAATAAGTAGAACAGCAAATTGGATGTAAGATAAACAGAATAATAATAATAATAAAAATAGGTAACCGCCAGTGTGGGTGCCCACGTTAAGGCACCACCACACAATATATACAGGGTGTTACAAAAAGGTACGGCCAAACTTTCAGGAAACATTCCTCACACACAAACAAAGAAAATATGTTATTTGGACATGTGTCCGGAAACGCTTACTTTCCATGTTAGAGCTCATTTTATTACTTCTCTTCAAATCACATTAAACATGGAATGGAAACACACAGCAACAGAACGTACCAGCGTAACTTCAAACACTTTGTTACAGGAAATGTTCAAAATGTCCTCCGTTGGCGAGGATACATGCATCCACCCTCCGTCGCATGGAATCCCTGATGCGCTGATGCAGCCGTGGAGAATGGCGTATTGTATCACAGCCGTCCACAATATGAGCTCTAACATGGAAAGT
Source organism: Vandiemenella viatica (assembly GCA_031002005.1). NCBI lineage: Eukaryota > Metazoa > Arthropoda > Insecta > Orthoptera > Morabidae > Vandiemenella > Vandiemenella viatica. The sequence goes on along the minus strand of CM061920.1, from coordinate 343,376,866 downwards.
AAGCGTTTCCGGACACATGTCCACATAACATATTTTCTTTGTTTGTGTGTGAGGAATGTTTCCTGAAAGTTGGCCGTACCTTTTTGTAACACCCTGTATATCTATATTTGTGAACATATTTATGGTCACAAATATGGAATTTAGATTTATAATTGATCATCATGCTACTTGAGAAGTGATGGTATTTTCCAAAAGGACTCCGTAATTTCCTTGGTATTTTGTCGATTTTTTCGTGGTCCACACCTTGATTTTCACTGATTCTTCACCTTATTCTATAGAACATTGTTTGACGTTGTAGTATCCAAATGCACGAGTTGTGTTTTCGCGTTGCGCTGTCTAGATGTCTGGTCATACTAATAACCTGATTGTTAACTTCATTGGTGATACTTGTAAAAGGGCTACTATAGCACGTTTTGTCCTCATCCATATTTGGTATGTATCAACACACTGAAAACGATGTAGAAGTGAGTTGATATATCTGTCGGTTGCTTCGAAGTGTATAAGGAATAATTTATCATGTGTTACAACTATCTCATTAACTACTATGTAGCATATAGCTTAAATGTATGAAAATGTTGTTAAAATATTTGACCATACCATTTTCCAATTAGTATTTGTATATGGATCGGCGAGGTACAGCGGGATAAGGTTCGGATCTTGTTCCTCGAGTACCGATCAGAGTTTCCAGTCGGTTTCCCGCGAACGCTCGGATGGTTCACAACCTCCATCCCTTAAACTACATGTTTCACAAACAAAAATACACTTATACAGAACCACAGTTTCACAAACAGGTGGCAACGTAAATATTCCTCCAATAGAATATATTTCTCCGGGCCTAATAAGTCTGGTTCTAGCCATGGGGTACGAAGTAAAACTCAAACGCTAATGTTTTAACGTGGTATCTTTAATCTTTCCCCGTATATTACGTTACGCAGCAAACTAAGGTACGTAGCATCATACTCACCGTATACCTGCATTAAAAGACAGCTACCAAACAGGCAATTAAAAGATTTGCATATGTTGTAATTAAAATACCAACGGGAAAATGCAAACAACGTAAAATGAAATACTTCCAAAGTTGGCTTGAGTTTAAAGTCAAATAGCAATTGCTGCGATACTAATTAATTGTTACAACAGCCACGGCCTACCTCAGTTTGTGTATTATTTATAAGCAGAAGGAAGTTGTTGCTTTCGTTAGCTAAATGAAAACGCCCTTTCGGTCTCAGTGAAGACTGTGACTGTGTTAAAAAATATTGGACTGAACAAATGTTAATCTCGAGCAGCCACAAATCGAAGGGTGCCTCAAATGCTCACCGACAAAGGAGAACAATAATAGTTTCTGTTCACGTGCAGGATCTGTGGAAACGATTTACCACACAAGAGTAAGTATATCTGTAACTGCCCCTGGACAGTTTCAGATTGGCAGCTACCCATATTCCGCGTGATTTATTATAGCTGGAGTGTTAATTCCAGATGTAAACGTTAAATAAAACTCCTGACGCACAAACATTGACATATAAAACACTTCGTTTGCTTACACTGATCATGGACAACCATCTTTCTCTAAATCAAACATGAACAGAATTAAGTGATCAACGATCCCTGTTACTCACTGAACTTAAATTATTTTTGGATAAATAATTTCCATAACTACTTAATTTCTTCTAATAATACAATGCTGTTCATAAGTGAAATTCACGACAAACATGGATCCGTCTGGTGGTGGCTCAGTGGTTAAGGTGTCTGATTGGAAATAGAAAGGTCCCTAGTTTGAATCATCATCTTGGCTGGGATTTTCATAGGCTATTCTTCCGAATTTAACCTCTGATTGTGTAATATGAAATACACCAGAACAGTTCCGTGAGTCGGATTCCACGTTAAACTGTAGGTCCCCTATAGCCGTCAAGATACCGGCTTTGGTTAAAGCAGTTATTGTGGGGAGGAAAATGCAGCCAGTAATAGCCCTGTTACCATGTCATATTACCACGCGAGCTTTTAATGACAAACATATTACTTAAATTTAACTGGACACTTACTAATTTGTGTATACTGTTATTTTAATTTCTAAGCTTTTCAAAGTCATATCAGAATAAAACATATATTTTTTTACTCATGGGGTCAAGATCTGTACGTTAATCGAAATCCCATAAAAATCCGACCAGTCGTTTTTGCATGAATCGCGTTAAACTATAAATACTGATTTGTTTTTTTTTTTTTTCATGCACTCTAGTGAAACAATTTACACAGTTTTCTGTAATCATTGAGATGAATTCTGAGCTCTTACACGTTTTCATGTCTGTAGCACACATTTTACAAACTGAATACATTGAATCTGAAGTTTACGCTTTTTCTTATCTTCATCCTACATACAGTATGCTGACATTTCTTGGATGCAAAGTGAATTTAAAGGTTGGTTTTCTCGCATCGATAGAACTTCTATGAATTTCTGCATTTTGTGATATTTTCGTACGCTTAGGTTACAGTAGTATACAGATACAATTGTTTTGAAGATATTTCACTTAATGAGGGACGAGAAGAATAAAAATCATTTTGTGATTTGAACGTTTTTATCGTGTAATTTAATTAGTGTTGCCCAAATGCAAGAACAAGACGAGACTTGGCCAGTCTTGGTCTTGCATCAATACACCTGGTCTTGGTCTTGGTCTTGGTATTGCACTCCCAGTCTTGGTCTTGGTCTTGCAGCAAGAGTCTCGCAAGTCTTGCAATTACCTATTAGCCTGTCGCTATTTATTAAACGTTACTTTAGATATTAGAACAACGCAACAGAATAGGTACATTTTGAGCTTGAATTAACATAGCCATGGTAAAGACCAACCAAATTAATAAATGTCTAAACATTTCATGAGAAATTCAAAAAATCAACTGACACCGGTTGGGGTTTGAACCCACGACCTAAGCGATCAGTGGCGATGCTCTAACTAACCAACTGAGCTATCAACTGTGTCCCGCGGGAGTCAGTCTGTTTCTTAATAAACGTTTACATTTAATAATCTTCAATGTACTAAAACATGGTTTAAACATATAGAAAACAAATTAATGACATTAACTTGACTGTATTTTAAAGAACATTATCTGTCTAGAAAGAGATTGATAGACCCTCACCTTATATGAAATGGAATAAAATAATTATACAATTTACTGAATTTACCATTTATTTCAATAAAAATACAACACAAATGAAATTACAGAACAGTACACAATAGCTGACATTACTGTTACTTTATATTAATTCTTTTGACCAAGAATTAATACAAAGTAACCATCTGGCTGACTCATCGCTTAACCTATTTCTATGTTTTCTAATTACTAATGATGCTTTAGAAAATAATCTCTCAGCAGGTACTGAAGTTGCAGGTATTGAAAGAAAATCACGGGCCATCTTCGATAAAACCGGATACTCTGTCTCATGCGTCCTCCACCACTCTAAAATGTCTTCTGAGCTGGCGGCTCTGGGTTTACATAGGTACTCCTCCAACTCTTCAATAACTAAGCCTTGAAGACAAGATCCAGATCCAGATGACGTCGAGGGACATGCATACAGTTTATCAAAGTCTATTACGTCTTCATCTTCATCATATTCACATACTTTCTTTTCATTTCTTGGTGATTCTAGAGATTTATTCACTAAGTGTAGACTTTTATATTCTTCATAAAGTTCATTAAATTTGTGCAGGCTTTCTGTTTTAATTTGCTTGCCCCAAAATGTCATGTCAAAAGTCTGAGCCTTATGCCTTGGGTCTAAAATCAAAGAGGTACAATAAATCCAGTTGCTTTTCTTATAATGTTTAAGCATTTTGTCTCTAGCTGCTTGGAAACCCATAATGAGCCTTTCATCCACTTCGGATCGATTTGGTTTCTCATCTAGTTGTTTTACCATGGATTCAATTTTATCGAGCAAGAGATTGAATGATACAATGACTAGCGGTAATGTAACATATTTTTCTCCGCCAAGTTTCGTTGATAGAAGTTTAAAGTTTATTAGAAACTTATGTATTTTTTCTAGTATTTGCCATTCACTATCTGTGATTTGAAAATCATTCAATTCGGTGACAGAAGTGCACAATATGTTTATGCCAGTTCTCACTGTTAAACCAAATCCAATCATATCATGTGTGGAATTCCATCTCGTTGGACAGTCTAATATGGGATTCAGATTTGATGGCACGCCAGCTGCTTCACAAGCAGACTGAAACTTCCTCTTCAATATTTCACTTCTTTTTATTTTACTGCAAATACTGCGTAATTTTGTTATAGCTGTACGTGAGTCAGCAATATTTGGCGTATATTCTTCATCTTCCTCAGTTCGTCTTCATAGTATTCATACTGCTCTTCTTGTGTGTTACTGTCAGTTTCACAGTGTAATGCTATGTTCTTTAATAAATCTTGTACACCAAGGTTCAAAATGTGAGCAAAGCACCGGAAATGTTGATTGTCTGAATCAAAGTGTGGCAGCAGTTTGGCCAGTTCATACATAAATTTGGTATTTGCAGTTGCGTTGTCAACCGTGATACCCTGTATTTTATCAACTATGTCATACTCCAATAAACATTCATGGAAAATCGTTGCAATATCTTCCCCAGTATGTCGACCGCGTGATGGTATAAAATCAAGGAGTACAGATCGATATTTCCATTCATTGTCTATATAATGAATAGTGATCCCGTAGTAACTCCTACCTGCAATTGACGTCCATCCATCAATGGTAAATGACATTTTAGATGAAAGTTGTTGTAGTCCTTTCTTAAGATTCAATTGAAGCTCTTCAAATCGCTCTTTGACCTTCCTTCTAAGTGTGGACCTTTTAGGAAACACCATATTTGGGCAAATCAATCGAAAATATACTTGTGTAGCTTCGTCATCGAAAAATGAGAAGGGAAGATATTTTTTCACCATCCAATCAACTGTAGCTGTCATGATGTTATCACTGCTATTTTCAGACTGAAATAAAACAATAAATCATGTGTTAATATTTATTAATAAAACGATATCTATCACACTCGATATAAGTGCGTACAGTAAATTGTTCCACCTACAAATCCTACAATATTTAAGGTACTTCCCCCATGGGTCGCCCTGTTTATATACACATACCTGTATCAAGGGCACGGATTCTTTTGGTGATAGTGATTAGATAAGATAACAAACTATAATCCGTTTATTTACGCAAAATAAATGTTGTAAATGTTGTTAACAATCTTAGCACTACTTATATATAAAAAACTAACTTGAAAAAATAAAGAATAGGTTTTTAAAAAAGGAATGTTATTCAGAAGAAGTCATTTTAAATTAAGTATATGCCTACTTAATTAATACAGTAATTTACCAAAATAAAGTAGTTGTTTCTCGCTGATTAAAAAAACAAATGAAAATATGGGTGATTTATAAATACATATTTAACACCATAATCTACACTATATTAATAATAAATAATTTATTAATTAGCTAATATTATAAAGAGGAAAGATTTGTATGTATGTATGTTTGTTACGAAATAACCCAAAAACTACTGGACCGATTTCAAAAATTCTTTCATTATTAAAATGCTACATTATTCTAAATTAACATAAGCTGTACAATATTTTGAAAAAATATCCGTGTGAAAAAATATAACAAAAAATTCCTTATTCCGCGTACGCTGCTTAAACTATTGGAAATAGAGCAAAGTGATGTACTACAGTTTTATAGAAGACATCAATATCTACTAAAAAGTCCGCGATACCATATGTCTAACTATTAAAGTTACGTCACAATAACAAATTTTTAATGTTAAAATAACGCCGTGCGCCAAGTACAAACTACGCCACATAATTCGCAAATTGGTATTAAACTTTATCCACATAAAAAATTTCGTATTCAAGACTGTTTCAATACCTGTAGATTACTGACTGAAGTACGAGGAGGGGCGTGCACAACATTTACTTTACGTTTATCGTTAATCGTCTACGTCTACGTTTATTGCAAAAATATTTAAAAAAAAATGACCACCCGTGCGAAGCGTTATGTAATTGTGTGATAAGTATATTTTTTCTTACCTGTGCACTTTTTCCAGCGGTTGTTAAAAAGCTTTTGATATTTCCACTTATATTTGGTTTTTCAGGAAGAAATATTTGTGATTATTTTTTATGAAAAGATATTAGATGCTTCCTTAAGCCTGAAGTGTTTCTATTTTTCATTTTTATTTCAACCTTTTTATGTTGACACAATTTACACAAAGCAATTTGGGATGCATGAATTATTTCGAAAAACTCATCAAATTTGCTTTTAGATCTTTTAGATGTATTACTCCAACTCTCACTACTCCGACTAGAACTATATGAATCTTCGTCGATAATGTTAAATTGTAAACCTCATAAGTTTGCCGAGAACAACAAGGATTAGAGTAAAAACAATTATCACATTAGACTGGAAGCAAAGCTCAATTCGGAATGATTGGAATTAAAATGAATACTTCTTTTTATAGTCCATTTGCTTACATAGTGCCGCCTTTTATCGCGCCGCTTTGGCACGTGCCAGCTCTAAGTAAAGGATACCGCCTCAAGGCCAAATCAAACAATGCCGCTCACAAACGCATGACGTTGTAGTGTCCTGCATTTCGCTCCTATGTAGCTTCCATAATAATAGGGAACATGCAGTTATAATAATTATGGGTATTTTGTCATTAAAATGTTAAAAAAATATAAAACAAAGACTACAGCAACATTTAAATTTTGGTCAATATTGATTTTTTACAATAATTTCGATTTGAAGTTACTTGAAACGGAACGTATTTTAAAACACCAATCAAGGTTTAGTGACGTCACTACTGTTATGACAGCTTATTGTTGTCAAAGAGAACATTGTTTTATTGAGAAAATTATTTTTATTTTTCAATAAAAATGGAAGTCGGATTTATAAAAGCGGACTCCAGGAATTTACCGAAAGTCAGTGTAGATATGGTCGTAATTTTTTTTGTCGAAAGTGCTGAGTATTCAAGTGTAGAAATGAAAGGGACTAAACTACTACGGTACGTATAAATCGCATTGAATTTTCCTATTTCGTTTAGCAGCTTCTATACATAGCCCTTATTTCAGCTCAACAAGGGAATCTTATGGCGATAATGCAATCGGCTATGTCCAAATTAAAAGAGATGGCGAATTGTGTATAGTAAAAAGTAGAGTTACGCCGGAGCATAAAGTTCGCAAAGAAGGTTATCATGTTACAGCCATTATAAATGAAAGGGAAGGTTTAGTCCAGTCCTGCCAATGCGAAGATTGTGCCGCTTCTGGAGGTAAAGTTTGTATGTTATTTATGGCCTATAAAATGTCATGCGGACAAATGGGGAGCAGAAAACTCTCATCGTCTCGCCAGAGAGTTCAGTTGTTCTGTGCTCTCACCACACCCCTAATTTAGCACATTATTGTCTTATTCCAGGTGGGTGTAAGCATGCTGCTGCACTCTTGCTATGGTTACACAGAAGATCTGAGGAGCCTGCGCTTACATCTATAACATGTTACTGGAAGAAATCAAATTTATCTAAATGTGCTTCTGGAAAATCTTTTATAAAAGCTAAAGAAATAGGTCACATTCCTGTCACTAAAAGTTTCTCTCAAGTAAGCAGTTCAGTATACCTGTTTATTTGATGAAACTATAAATCTTTATAGAAAGAAAAGATGGAACTCATCACAAGCTGGATTCGAACCTGCAGCCTTTGCATATCAAGGGCAATGCTCTATACCCCAGAGCCACCAAGGTTCTCACAAGCCGTGGCGGAATCCAACTTGTGGTGAATCTTTCTCTATACAGGTTTATAAGAATCTCTAAAGCGTGCATAAATGCTGTTAAATAAATAGTATCAATGAAATTAATAAATATATGTTAAATGCTACAATATTTTTAGGTGGATATTCTGAGTGAATATATAAATTCAGTAAAAGAAGAGGATTGTGAAGCGAGTCTTCTTCATTATTTTGGAGAAGATTTACAAACTGTAAACATCCATAAAGTGTGTTCAAGCTTGATTGGAAAGTTGAACTCTTCACAAACTCTCCTTGAAATATTATCAAAGACAATGATCGCTGATATGATTAACATGGTTTTTTCCACCACAAAACGACAAGTTTACTTCCACAGCAACTGACAGGTCAGAAAGGACTTGACAGGAGTGACGTCATCGGCTCTGGAAGTCAGTTTTGGCGCGCAAATTTAAACTGTCAGTTTCAGACCGCCGTTTTGCGAGACAAATTACTGTTTTAATTTTTTAAATTTATTTGTGGCATATTCTGCATGAAGTTACTTAAAATGAAAGCAAAAATAAAAATATTGCATGTTCCCTACTAATAGTGTAGATAACCTTATTAATTATTATTAAAAGCTAGATTTTAAATTAGTTTGTAACTTTAACTTTTGAAATATTAAGAAAATAAACATCTTCTCGGTAACATACTACATATAATTTGATTACGCATATTCTATATAGTTTATTTTTCGTTTTTATTATTTCGATACTTCAATTAAGTGTCATACTTATTATATTTAATGTATTATTTTTTATTTACTTATTCAGACCGTCAATTCCTTCTTCAACGAAAACGCACTGATAGTCATTTATATTGTATCAGTACTTTACGTCTTCCTACATATTTTCTGCCTATTTTCTTCTTCAAAATTCTATGTACCAGTACTTTCTTTAAGTTTCGTTTGTTTTCTATGTGTCAATTTCTTGTATTATATAGGATAAGTATATAATTTAAATTAAGCCTGTCCGGTCCACTGACTCTGGAGTTTACTCCTCGAGTTAAAATTGTGCAAATACTATATATTCTTTACATGTAAATGAATATTTGCAAAAATATATTGTGATGTGACAGTCAATATATCAATTTATTTATTTAAATAGTTCTCTCATATATTATTATATTCAGGCTCCTAAACAGTACATAAATCTTATTGCACGCTTTTTATATTATTCGATTACTATTATTGAAAAAATTTTCACTTTTGAAGTGTATTAAAAGTGTCTACAATATTTATTAAATGGGTGACGACATATTTAAGCACTTTGTGTTTTAAAACCACACAGAACAGATCAGCATAATGTATTCGTGTCCATTCTAAGCACCCAAAAACTTATTTTGTATAGAAAGTATAAAAAAAAAAGTCCTAACTGCAAGACGCAAGAGTCTCGCAGGCTTGGTCTTGTTCTTGCTTAAATCTTGCACAGTCAGTCTTGCTCTTAGTCTTGCTAAAATTAGGCGGTCTTGGTCATGGTCTTGCAAAAATGCAAGACCAAGACCAAGACTGCAAGACCAAGACCGATTTTGGGCAACACTAAATTTAATGCCTACGGTTAGGTTGTATAAAAATCAAGTAAACTGTTTAGGATATGATGCTTACAGAACCACAAGCTAAAATATATAACAGTGCGCGATTCACACAAAATTTCACACTGTGCTATTGATTAATGGCTACATATTTAATTTTCTAATGGAAGTGTTTGAAAAATAATTTTGATAGTAATCTGCATATCATTTTGTTGACATTTTTCGAAAAAAAGAATGTGAAAGACGCCACAATCTAGGACGCTAACATTCTACTAAATTGCGTATTTATTTAGCATATGATGCTTAGGAAACAATAATGAATTTGGTGCAAATGCAGAAAGAACATGTGTAGAAATTATAAAATGATAATTATTTTTTCCACATACGGAAAAGTGATATGCAGAGAAGTTCAACAGAACGTACAAAATCACTGTTTTCACAGATTTTTCTGAAGGGTGTTACGTGTCCGGCAGCGTTACTAGAATTACGTGGGTGAAGATTTTGTTTGGAATGTTAGTAACTTAGCAGAACGTCTAGGTGCTCGATAATGCCACAGTTTCCGGACTAACGACTTCAAATCCTGCAAGTTTCCGTGGAAAGTAAAATGCAGGCAGTATCCTGTACTTCACAGTGTTCGTGACCTTAAAAATGCCCAAAAAGATATAATCATGAATTCAGCTGATTAATCTACATACTGAAAATAAAAAATAACATATTATAATTAACTTCTACCGTAATAACTGGTGCAAGTCCACAAGGTTACATTTTGTAACATCTTTTAAGTGTGTCCATCTGTTTAAGAACGATAGTTATCTCTGATGCGACATGCTAATGGGGAGAAATGATCACCACAAGCTGTTCATTAATTTTATATGGATTGCACCATTATCCATAGTTCCACTCAGAGTATCTGATCATTTTTTAGATAATTAAATTGTAAAAACAACGGAGAATCAAGGAATTTGGTAACACCCTTATCCAAAAGGGTTATGATATAAAAATAATAGTCTTTCAAAAACAGAAGCTACGAATAATAAGTTAAAACATACCTTTATAAGCGAAAATTAAAACAGTATGCATGATATCAGTACCTTGATGAAATGAATTTTCGCTAAATGTAACAACAAAATGATGGGATACTTTAACAGATACAGACGGTAATATGGTGTAAGTTACCTAACCCCAATGGAATATTGGTCAGAATTCTTGTAAGGTTCGAATTGAACTAACGATTATGGTAAAACACGATGTTGGAATTATTGGTTGACGTAAACGTATTACTAGCTATCGGTGAGTCACCCAGATAAGGCCAATCTCGGGAAAATAAGCACAGCAATCTCTGAAACCTACGTTCACAGCAGAATTATGACACGATTGTTACAAAACTAACGTGAATTTAAGAAACAATGCCTGGCATTAAAAATTCGAATAAAGAACTACTGTTAACATTCGGCCTGACATAACAGTAATATTAAAGATCATTCTCATAACAATATTACACTTGAGGATCTGATCCCTAGTACCTTACAACTTCTTGGAGGTAGTCATGAGGAAGCGGTACATCAGTTGCAAGAAATTTATCTCGGCGAAGAATCTGTATTATCGAAATTAACAGATTTAACTACAGCGTAGGAACTTTGCTTCATTCAGTACAGAACGAACAATTTTTTGAATATGTAAACATGTGTTCCTTTTTGGAGAACTGGTACATTGATATATACGAAGGAGAATGCTGAGGTAACATTTCAAAGATGTCTTCTTCTCGAATAAGATTTTCACTTATATGGCTAGTGTAATCCAAAACGCTGGCGAAAGAGTAACCGAAGGACGCGGTTTCCAATTTCGGCACAGCCATACAGATTTCGTTTTTTTCTGATTTTCCGATATAATTCCACGCAAATGCCGGGGCGGTTCCTTTAAACACAGGTCATGGCCGAATTCCTTCCCAATCCTTGGTTCCAGTTCTTCTGACCTTTAATTATCTCGACGTCGACGAGGCAGAAAGCCATTAGCCAGAAACGAGGACATGAAAAATTATCTCCCACTTCAATCCTTTGTGCTGGCAAGTATTTTAAAACCATTTAATGAAAGTCTATATCTCTAAGTTAATAAACTTGGAACAACGAATTTAGAATCAAATTCCACGTCAGTCACACCTAATTATATAGCACCACAAACACTTAAACAATTTTTAACGACTTCTCTTTTCTAACATAGTAAAGAAACTATAATAGTTCTGTTGCCCTTCTCGTGACTACTGTTTCTATCAGATTTTTCTTTCATTCTGCTAGACTCTTCACTCCGTCCTTGTACATAATTTATCAAGAAACGTATTCCGTTATTAGTATTCATATTTATAATATTTCTTTTCTATGTAGTGTTTTTTTTTTTAAGTCTCTTGGTGAAACTGGATAAGAGACACAATTTAAAGAGCCAAAAAGATTCTACGGTTCTTGAATCATAGTAATCTACAAAAAATGTATTTTTCAATGGTTTTGTTGTACAACAATATGCACCTGAAAAAGAAGAAACAATGAGTCTGAAACGAAATATCAGACAAAACCCGCGACGCTGCCTGTGTAGCGGAAGATTTTTTTCTACATCTCTTTAACAAATATTGGACTGTATTATTCTTCTTGTTTTCTTTCAACTGGTTTCAAACAATTGTGGAAAGTTACCTCAGGCACGGTACTCTTTTGTACTCACTGCTTACCTTTTATCTTCTTCGGGAAAGAGAAAAGAAATAAATCCTTTGTGATGGACGTCGATGTTCTGAAATTTTTACCATTAATGAATCCTATGTTGAAAAGTGTTGTCAAAGGAGAGCTCATCCGCCGATGTAACCAAGCTTTACGGTCCTTATCCGGTGATTACGTGCCACTCCGCCGTCAAACATCTGCGCGTATCGATCGGTAGGCTCGTGTAGCAGCAAGGCCTAACCATTCGCTGGCGATCTTCAAATGAGCTGTTCTTTACACTTACCGACCTTACATAAAAATACAAAACTTGTAATGAAACTTCAGGGACACGAATTGTTAAAAAATTTCAATCATTGACAGAAAAAATATCAGTTGTTGACGTACACACTTTGACAATAAATTTGGCCGCCGCTGAAAAATTGTATCACTCTTAGGATTGCGTTACTGTTTCTTAGGATGACATTGATGTCAGATTGTGCAAAATAAGAGTGGTAGAATTTTTCAGCGGTGGCCAAATTTATTGTCAAAGTGTGTACACTTCTGGACCTATAATTCATTTCGAAGAATTTATCTTCAGACTGTGGTCATGCTTTTACTGAAAATATGTTGGCATATCTTCTTTGTGAATGTGCCGTCGCCTCCTGTTATCATTGAAAAAGTCATCTTCCAGGGTAGTGTTTCTCAACCCGTGGTACGCGGCCTCCTTGTTGTCTCCAAAGATGGGATAGGTGCATTTTTAAATTTAATTCTAACTGAAATAAACATGTGACACACAAAATGGATGCGAGCCATTAATATTTCACCGATCAGAAAATACCTGGTATTACCAGACTGTGTTGTTAACTACAATAGATTACTCACTAAATAAGTTTCAGTCGTTCCATTGAGTTTATAACTATTTTATGAGTGTCCTATTATAAGTGTAGGTCTTAGGGGATTACGTGAGCTCAAAATAGGGGAAGGGGGAGGGGAATCCGGCAAAATCTCACCAAATCTCATTTAAAGGGAAGCCGGGGTTAGTAAAAATCTCACATCAACTTTTTACGTTATTTTTCTCCTCTTATTCCACAGAACATATGTAGTACCTAGAAGAACTCAGTATTAACGCTTAGATATGAAGCAAAATACATGAATATATTAGGGGATGGGGTCCCCAATACTCTTACCAAATCTCACCAAGGGGGTGGGAGGAGTCTAAATTTATGAAAAAGCAGCTCACTTAATTAATGACGCAATGGTCTGTAGAATTATTTTAGAGATTCTACTAGTCCTCTGGTTGAAAAAGGTTGGAAAACGCAGTTCTAGCGTCATCATTGCAAAGACTGTGTAACATAACAGTAGCATTCCGCCGACCCGCAAGTAGCGCCGAAGTGAGCGCATGATTACATTGTTTAAAGTCAGTCGTTATCGAGGTTTTGTAGCGAACGGCTCGCGTCGCGTAATGTGAGACGCTATACTAACTGTGCGGGTGTAGCAAGAAGTAAGAAGAAGAATGAACTTGTTTAACCATTGCGACGTATGTTTTAAATTGATTTGAACAGTGGGTTGAGTTACCAGAACAGTGAAGTGTGGCATCGAAAGTAATATAGTGTGGACTGATTTGGATTAAAAAAACTTTCCTTTTGTTTCTAAGAATCTTGCAATCGACGGATTACGAAGTTTCAATAGCCTTATCATCTAAATTCTGATAGTGGCCAACTGGTTCGATGTGTACTTTATTCAAATAAATGTGTGGAGAACAGATTTTCATTACTTTTGAAGATTTCTCTTAGTTAGTTATCCTCACACTTTTATCGGACTGGTTTGGACCCTGTCTGGCGACCGGCGGCGACTACGAACTCATTTATCCAACTTCGGGTGCTGTGTGTTAGTAATTAAAACTTTAGCAAGCACGAAGTTCGGTCTACAGTAAGTATCAGGTCAACCACAAGAAAGGCAAGTAGTCTTACATGGCGACGAGTGACAGGACTGTGTGGTAGAAATCAGTACTAGGAGGAGAGACAATTTTTTCTCAAATCCTAGGAAAACACACAAAAGAAAGAAAAGGAAAACTAGTGATATCAAGACGACGACAATCAAAACAGTGAGTGTCGACAATACCCAAAGGTGCGGAAGAACTCCCACTCGACAAAGGCAGCGCGGCTGGTCAAGGAGCAGCGGGGAAGACATTCTACATTGTTCGGCGCGGAGCTGGGCAGCCGAGACGACGAAGGCGGGAGAAAGAAGAATCGTCGTGCAGAGTCTCCGAAAGCTAAGAACGCGCTGTGCGCTGCTTGTTTGGCTATTTTTGAAGGCTTAAATCCTTTCCTAATTTTTTCTGATAATTTTCCTTTTTTCTGTGAAATATCGAGGAAGAAAAATCGGACCAGATTTTTCTCTCCTAACTCGACAATACATTTTACTCTCCTTTGTCATCAGGGATGACAGAAGCAGTTATTTAAATTCCACCTGTAGTTATGCCTATAGTACAACCTTTTGTTTCCTTTTTCTTTAAATGGCATGCTTAGCTAGATAGCTTGCAGCAGCTGGCGCTTCGTGTATAACGGCGTTGTTGTGGTCTGGTTGTCTGATTCGCGGGAAGCGAATTTACAATATTTTTTGATCCAGTTTTCTGTGTAAAATTTATAATTATGCCGGGTACGGAAGGAGACGCTAGTCTAAGTCTCACTGAGGTGGTGGAAATCCTGAGAGCGGAAATGCGCTCACTAAAGTCAGATATGAGTACGAATATTGAAAGCTTAAATTCCAAGTTTGAAAATTTAAACATAAATTCTGAGATTCAAAATTCCAAATTGGAAAATTTAAATACGAATTCCGAGATCCTAAATTCCAAGTTTGGAAATTTAAATTTGGATCTCAAATCAAGTACCGAAATCCTCCATGATAAATTTGAACATTTAAATTCAGACCTTAAGTCAAGCACTGAAATCCTCCATGATAAATTTGAAAAGTTAGATTCAGATCTTAAATTAAGTACTCAAACCTTTGATTCCAAGCTCGATAATCTAAAAGCTGAGCTAAAGTATGACGCGGAAATGTTACATTCTAAGTCTCTGAATGAACACAAATCCCAAATAGCAGAATTACGTAAGGATATGGAAGAGTATCGTGCTTTGTGTAATATGCGAGCAGAGGACTTAGCAACCCAGTTTTCCGATTTAAAACAAGAGTTAAAGGGTGAAACTGGTAGTTTGCGCCAGGAAACCGACGCCTTGCAAGAACAGTATGCGCAGTTACAAGAAAAAAGCGATAGTCACTGCCACCGTATAAAGACGATCGAAGGACAGTTCCAAACATTTCAAGAAGGTACCCGACAGGGCTATGCGGAAGTGAAGTTTGGGATGAAAGAGATAACTGCGGAGGTGGAACAGCTGGATGAGAAGTTGGAGAAATTAAAAGTGTCAACTGCCGTATTTGTGGATGAGAGAATGAAGGTACATGCGCCGCTAATTATAAAGCAAGAAGTATTAAAACAAGTGCCGGGTGTAGTGAGAGAAGAATTCTGTAAATACAAAGAAACCGGAAAGGGCACCGTAATTCCTGTTCAATGCTACGACGAAAAGATTGATTGGGAAGAATTTTCGGACCGAAATGGCATCCATCCTGTAAAGTTTATTAAAAATTTCGAAAATTTTCCACCTTTTATGGCTGCTAGTGAGGAGAAGAAAATTAATATGGTAATAAAACATTTAAGAGCAGGACCCCGACTGTGGGCAGAGCAATTAGAGGAGGAATTTTCATCTTTCGAGCAGTTCAAAGAAGATTTCTTGAATCTTTACTGGTCGGCAGAGCGGCAGATCGCCGTAAAATCAGAATTAATGTGCGGTGACCGTTATGACCCGAGAAGAGGATCGCAAACCGATTTTTTCATGCGGTGCTATGCATCTTGCCGATACTTAGACCAGCCTCATAGTGAAGAAGAGTATGTACGAATGATTGCGGCTAGGTTACCGGAACAGACACAGCTAATACTTACTAGCCACAAGATCCGCTCCATAAAGGATGCTGTAGATATGCTGGGAAGATTAGATGTACAAGAGCAAAGAATGTACAGAACAAGATACCAGGGACAACATAACACTAATCATTTTCAAAATAACGGATTCAGACAGGAAAACCACCGAAGAGAAGGGAATAAAAATTTTCGGCAAGAACCGGAAGACTCAGGCCGGCAAGACGGAGTTCGAAAGGAAAACATAGAGGAAGGAAAATCTCATAGGCGGTTCCAGAATCATAACTACCGACCGCAAAATGAAGAACATAGGGTAGCAGTGGTTTCAGAAGACAATACCAGACATTTAAACTAGTGCCTGCCACTGAGAAGGCTTCGCCAGCGGCGGAGGCAGAAAAGAGGCCGAATACAGAGAAAATAGTATTAGTAAAAGAAGAAAAAATAGGCTTGAGGCGGAAAAAGGATCAACCAGAAATATGTCTATATGATACAGTATTTAATAACGAAGTTGAAGAAGAACCGATAAGATACGAGAAAATTTTATTAACCAGTACAAGTGAAGAATTGAAGGCGGATGAGGTAGAAGATGAAAATAAATTTGATCAGGAAATAGGAAGTCGGAGAATCTGAGATCAGAGGAAAGGCGAAGATGACATTTTTGAAGTTGAAAACGAAAGAATTCAAGAACACATTTGGAGAGAACAAAGAAAATTACGCGAGGGTGAGATGATGTTAATAGGAATTGATGGTTCGGAAAATATGGATACAGGCGAGGTAAGCCTGGACGGGATTAAAGTTGTGCGGAAGTCTTATGTATTTCATGACGGCGCAGCCGGCGAGCGCGACAGCAGCCAACACACGCGTAACAGTCCAGGCGTAAACAGTGTTGGTACCTGTGCCAAAAATAATTTGAAGCACGCGGCAGCCGCTGGCGCGGTATACGAACAATGCGAACCATTTCTGTCAACTAAAGCGAGCTATGGAAAGGCAAGATCAATACCCACAGACTACGGAACTTGTAAAGAAGATGTCGGGGAGCTGAAGCAGTCACAGATATATGAAGAAGAGAAAAGAATTGACAGAAAGTCAATAAAATGGAAGAGTAAAAGATAAGTTGCGACGGGACGAAGATTTACCATATAGTGACAAGCAATTAACGGACAGTACTAGCTACTTGCTACTCAGATTTGAATAATGAAGAGAATCTAACGGCTCGCAAAATCACAAGTCTTTTCAGTCTACAATAACGACCCGAGAGAAGATTTATTGAAGAAGAAGGAATTTTAAGGAGAAAAGAAGCCCGTACACCTACTGTTTTGGTGAAATTTAAATCACGACAAGTAGAAGCCTTGATAGATTCTGGCGCGGACATATCCTGTGTGTCGGAAAGCCTATTTCAAATCCTTGTGAATGAACCTGACGCATGTTTACACTCGGTACAAGGAATGACAGTTACGGTAGCAAATGGGGGTAAAATTAAAAGAATCACCCAGCAAATTCGAGTAGATGGTGAGATTGGAGGACACAGGATTGAAATAAAAGCATTTGTTATCCCTAAATTAACCGTTGATCTAATTCTGGGAGTCGATTGGCTTGCCGAGAAAATGGTTAAACTGGACTGGGAAGAGAATAGTCTGCAATTTATTACGGAAGGAAAAAGAGTGAATATAAGTTATGAAACCAAAATTCGTGAAGAAGGAAAGGAAGCGGTTCAAGTTAGAGTCATTTCAAGAGGGAGAGATGAAGTGTATTTTACCTGAAAATGTATTGGAGTTAGTCGCAGTTGACGTGTATGGCCCACTGCCTAAGTCTAGAGGTGGAGTGACACAGATACTGGTCGTAATTGATGTTTTTTTCAAAATTTGTCAGATTGTACCCGTTGAAGAGGGCTACAGCCAAGCTGATGGCAAACAAAATTTTAAACGATTTCGTACCGAAGGTTGGAAAACCTAGGAGGGTTGTCTCAGATAACGCCCTCAATTTTGTAGCAGTAAATGGACCGAGAGGTTGGAGCAAGTCGGGATAGAAGTAGTGCGAACTTCTTTATATCACCCTCAAAGTAATGTTTCTGAACGAGTAATGAGAGAAATAGGGAGGTGGTTTCGGTGTTACTGCACAGACAACCATCAGAGATGGGCCCTTGAAGTTGAGCACTTGGAGCATATACTTAATGACATACCACATGATTCTACCTCGGTAGTGCCGCGGGAAGTCATGTTCGGCGAGAAGGCACTCCGTATTGTAACGGAATTCGTAGATTTTCCTACAACTCGTCAAGTGAACCGTGAAGAGTTGATTAAGACAGTTCAACAGCAGATGAAGAAGAAAGCTCAGAGGAGGAAGAAGCGGCATGATCAAAGAGGGAAGGCAATCGACTATAAGCCGGGTGATCTGGTACTGGCGCAGACTCATTATAAGTCCTCTAGCGTAAACAAAGAAATTAGGAAGTTTAAGTATTTATATGAAGGCCCGTATCGGATTGCTAGCTGCCCTAGGAAGAATTCCTATTTATTAGTGTACCCTGTTGGTCAAAATATCAGGGGTACTTTCAATGTTACTTCCCTTAAACCCTACAAAATGTTACCAGAAGACTTATCTGACTAAAAGGAGGGGACACCCTTTATCCTTATTTTTTTTCTAATTTTATTTGGCGTAGGCCGATTACCTCATCGCTGCGGCGAACAAATCTTTAATTTTTTTCCGGCTAAAGCCAATAAACTAAATCCACATTTCCACTCTCGTACCCTGCCTGAAAAAATGCCAAAGCAGCTGCAGCAACAACAGTAGGCTTTGTGTAGTGCAGTGTAGTGCGTGAAGTGCTTCGACAAAAGTCGTATAGAGGTTAATGACCTCTACCAGTGTCGCAACCGAGGACTCCACCCATAGAGCCTACGGTAGAAGCGGAAATATTTTTTTTTGTCATGGTGTATATATGTTCTTTCTTTTCAGTTTTATTTTTGTGAGAGTTGACAGTCTATTTGAGAACTGTGACCACGAAAACTATGACAATTTCATGTGGTTCCTTCGTGTATTTTTTTTTCTGTATATGTTTTCTTGATGTTGTTTGTGTGCCTGTTTTTTTAATTTAAATATGTTAAATGGCTTTGTGTATCTTATGTTAGTAGGTTGGCCACACTTGAGAGTCTGAAACTTGGTATTTGTAAATTTTCTTTTTTATTGTAATGATAATTCTTCAGTTTCTTTTGAAAAAAAAAAAAAACCTGAACAATTATCACAAATTGGTAGTTGGGGAATGTAACATAACAGTAGCATTCCGCCGACCCGCAAGTAGCGCCGAAGTGAGCGCATGATTACATTGTTTAAAGTCAGTCGTTATCGAGGTTTTGTAGCGGACGGCTCGCGTCGCGTAATGTGAGACGCTATACTAACTGTGCGGGTGTAGCAAGAAGTAAGAAGAAGAATGAACTTGTTTAACCATTGCGACGTATGTTTTAAATTGATTTGAACAGTGGGTTGAGTTACCAGAACAGTGAAGTGTGGCATCGAAAGTAATATAGTGTGGACTGATTTGGATTAAAAACTTTCCTTTTGTTTCTAAGAATCTTGCAATCGACGGATTACGAAGTTTCAATAGCCTTATCATCTAAATTCTGATAGTGGCCAACTGGTTCGATGTGTACTTTATTCAAATAAATGTGTGGAGAACAGATTTTCATTACTTTTGAAGATTTCTCTTAGTTAGTTATCCTCACACTTTTATCGGACTAGTTTGGACCCTGTCTGGCGACCGGCGGCGACTACGAACTCATTTATCCGGCTTCTGGTGCTGTATGTTAGTAATTAAAACTTTAGCAAGCACGAAGTTCGGTCTACCATAAGTATCAGTTCAACCCCAAGAAAGGCAAGGAGTCTTACAGTGGGTTTAAATAGAAAAAACAAAATCCAAAATTGCTCAAAGGAATGTGGAATTGCCCTTTCTCAAGGACCGTGGCCGTTTTTTTTTTTTTTTTTTTTCGTTGCTTAAAAACTAATCTTTTCCGAGCCATTGCAATAATAATGACTTTACTAAAGAATAACAACAAAAACGAATTTGGATTGCTTAATAGATACATGCAGACATGTGTAGCTTTTGATTCTCATTAAGTGTATAATATGCTTTCACTGTCCCAGTTTACAGGCAACACAAGAAAAACACTCATAAAACCACTTTTGCCTGCGGCCTGACTCGAACCGTGGAACCGCGAGACACCGCACTAGCTTCCGGGATCAACATGGCACCCGCGAATCTGAGCCACTTACAGTAACATTCTTTCTGGATTACCAGAGAGGTAACAACAACTTATAACGAGACTGGCATTATCTTTCCTCCTTCCTCAAATTTCCTGTTTCTTTCTTGCAATTTCAGATTTCGGAAACAAGGTTATCATGTCATTATATTGAGGATATACATCAATTATATCATTACTGATCACTAGTAGGAGCAGCATTTTGTCAAATACGGAACCTCTCATTAGCATGTTATTCGTCAATGATGATTTTTTGTTTTAGTAAGAATAACTACTCACATTTTCAATTCTGGTTTGCTTGCTAATACCAGGAACGTTAGCTACAAAAACCGCACATTAGTTTGATTTAGGTCCTTGTTTATTTTTAAACAGCCATCATTGCCCCAATTATCAATCTCCCGCCTTTGCACTAGAAAAAAATTGGTTAAGTTGAGTGGCACAAATCGTAATGGTTAAATTAAATTTATTGGAAAACTGGCTTTCAGTTCCTACTCACGCATCATGCGTTGACACTTTCTCATTTCAGCCAAACATTAATTTTATGATTCATTTCCACTGTTCCAATTGACCACGAAATATATATAAACTTACTTATATGATATGTATTTTGCAACAAGTGAAAAGGAGATAAAGAATGAAAATAAAAAATAACAGCACCTGGGCTTGAACCGAGAACCAGCACTTTGACAGCCCAGCGCGTTACCACTAGGACACCTGGACTCACAGAATCTAGTGCCTCATAAATTATATGAACAAAAAAAAAATATACATATAGATACAACAATCCGTGATTGAATAGTAATCTGTATACAGAATCGAACTGTTGCAAGAGAAGTAATCAGTTAAATGAAAATATTCTAGATGAGACTGGAACATAAATAATTTTTCATTTCGCCTATGTGTGTGTCCAGCTATGAGACACCATTTCTGGTATAGGGAAATTGCTACAGCGCTGCGACTACTAGGCAGAACATCGTGGCAACATCGCAGAAAGTAAATATGGCAACGCTTACCAGGAAAAAGTCTTAAGTTTCCCTACTTCCTTCGGCAAGGAAGAATACCTTTATAACACGTAAATAATGCACGTAATAATTTAACAAGAGCAGCACATTTGGCAAAAGTTTTTGTTGGTTTCAGAATTATCCAACTTACAGCTGGCAATTGAAAATACGGTGGGAATCCATGATAACTGCATGAGGGCAATACAAAAAGTAACGTCTCCCAAGCATTCATAGATAAAGAATCAAATTAATTTATTTACAGTTTTAGAGGTTGAACAAATATCTATTTTTCTACATCATTACCATTTCGGAACACAAGTTGGTCGTTGCTGTAAATGACAATGGTTCGAATCCAAGTTCGGCCATGCATATTTGTGGTTTCCAAGGTTTACCCAAATCACTCCATATGAATACCGGAATAGGTTCTTTACAAGGGCATGGCCGAAATCCTTGCCACTACTCCTATCCAGCCAATAATCACCTCTATGTCGACGAGGCGTAAAATTTTTAAATTTATTGAGGAGGTCACAGCTGGCTTGAAATCGATTAACAACACCTTCTCCCTATCCTTATTTTTTTGTTTATTGCTTTACGTTTCATCGATGTTGAAGTTATTACAGTAGGGAACGGCCATGGCCTTCTATAAGAATCGTCCCAGCATTTGCCTGGAGCCAGAACGTTACCGCTCACACGCCACGCTCGGTCTTCCCGTCTTTAGACATCATCAACCTTACTTTACCGGTAGACTGTGTTTGTTTGAATCCTTGAGACCTAGGCGATTATGGAGTCGATTATGACGGGTGACAAAACTTGAGCGTTCCACTTTATACCGGAGACTAAAGAACAATCACGCGAACGGCGACATCCTCATTCGCCAAATGCTTGTATTTATTTATGTTATTCCAAACAAAGAATAACGCAGGTAATTTCACGCCTTGTTAAGTAATGAGCATTTAGACCCAGTATTTAATAAATCCCAATGCTGTAAAGATCATGAAGTAATAGTGTCAACAACTAACAGCATTGTAGAAAACGGGAAAAAACGGTCATTTAAGAACTCCCTGTCTTTAAGCCCGATTCTCAATTAACTTTAATTACTTACACCAGTTATAAAAGAATTTATTTTTGTCCTACGATAATAATCTGGTTGTATATTTTTTAGTGACAGGTTTAATTTGTTGCGGTGCTAATATTTAGTTCTGCGCGATTAACTCTCATTTATTTATATAGTGCATAATCATTATCGTCCACCTACAAAGAGAGCAATAATTCCTCTTGTAAATTATTTCTTTCTGAAACGCGATGATCGTTCTACTGTGAAATAAATATATTGGAAATATGTGTGTCGTTTGAAAAGGGACAGATGATATGATTTCGGCGCGGCTTGAAACCCGTGTAGATTTTCGTCAGTTCTGCTGCCGCAAATCTTTCATGCTTACGTCGGCTATTAGTTACGAAACATTGGTAGTTTCGCAGATGTTTATCTTATTTCCTAACGCAGTTAGGAAAGAATCATGGATACCGTATACTAATAAGCAATGTGCAGTTTCGGTACGCTTAAAAATAAAATACAAGTAAAGATAGATTTCTAAATTAAAAAAAAAAAAATAAGAACTACTTGGATTTGAACTCGGAACCGCTCGCTCAGCAACCCAGAACGCTAACCATAGGACCACTGCAAGCTCGGTGCTACTTTCCTCGAATAGGCGTATACAACGCAGCGTAGGAAGACTGTTTCATTCAATCCATCTTGGAGAGAGACACTTCCGAAATAATTTCTTGTTTCTGTAGTTTCGTAGTACTAAAAATTCTACCTCATGGAACATGATTATCCCTTGGTTTGTGGACTGACCAGATATATGAGTGAAATATTATCCGAAGGAATTATCAAAATGAGTATAACAATCTTATCGTTATAGTTTTATGCTAATCAACCGTAGTAATATACAGCATTGAGCCTGTTTCCTGCCTCACTTTAATGCAATCCCGTTAATTAGAACTTTTGGCAAACGTTTCAAGATCTGAATTTTGGTAAAGTATTATAGAAATGTAATGGTAGGATGATGAACTGTTCAGCCAATAAGAATCGTCAGTGGGAGGAGCTTAATTCCTACCTGTTGGCCAATTGTTTCCTCCATTGACTTAAGGAAATGAAAAATCTGCAGTATAGATGGCTCTGAATAAAATATCCACCAATGAAATTGCGAGGAGGCGGAGCCAGTATTGCGTTCCTGTTGCCTGGGATGACATTGATGCCAGATTGTGCAAAATAAGAGTGATAGAATTTTTCACCGGCGGCCAGAAATAATGTCAAAGACTGTACATAGAAATGTTCTGAACCACAGACGCTGCTACCCTAAGGAGAGGAGCGTGTCAACCACCATCAGCAGCAGATGACCACTACATTGTGCTAAAGACAACAAACACATCAAACAAGGGGTACAATTGGAACCACATTTAAGAGGGCTGTAAGGCATACAATCTCACATTCCACAGTGTCACAGTGCAAGCAATGGTCTCTTTGCCCAATGACCAATATATTGTGCTCTGTTGACAGCCGCACACTGATGGCATGGTTTGCGACGATGTCAAGTGCAACACGAAGAGGAGTGGGATTGCATGCTCTTCTCAGATGAGATTATATTCGGTCTGAGTAGTGATTCTGGAAAGAGGTAGAATATATAATGAACCCAGGAACATTGTCGAACATATGGGTTGGGTGATCCAAGTGTTATAATGTTACCCGGGCATACTGACCTGCTATTCTTTGAATGTAGTACATTCACTGACCAACGTTATTGTGACACTCTACTCCTTCTCATGTGCGTCATTTCATGGATGCACCTGACCCAGATTTCATTTTTATGGATGTTAATGCACTACCGTATCGAACAATGCAGTGGTAGAGCTCTTGAAACGAGAGGATATTAGCAAATGGACTGGCGTGTCCATTCCCCTGACTTAAATCCCATCATGCACGTGTGGGATGTGCTAGAGAGACATATTACAGCACATGCACCAACGACTATCCAGAAATCGTCAGTCAAGTGGGTAGAGGAATGGAACATCCAACCACAAGAACTCGTTACCTACCTTGTTGGCCAGCGTGGTAACATGTTGCAGAGCATGCATCACTGTGGTGATCTCTCAACCTTCCAGAGACCATGTCCCTCCTTTTTGTTATGCCCAGAGGATCATAATGAGTCACAAAACTTCAGTGTAACTTATTGTCTCTGTATAAAAGTGTCATTTCTGTTCATCTTGTCACCTACTGTAACAGTTGTTTCTATGAATGGTTTAAGTTTAATCAAGCTATGTTACTTGTTACCGATACAGCATGCAATACTTTCACCCTTAAGTTTTGTAAACCAGTGTATAGAGGCCAATTGCAAGATACTGTTAAAAATTAGGAAAATCCTTGACAGCTGTGAAACCTTACATAATTTTAAATAAACCATTGCTTGCACCTATTTTAATGATTACCATTGGGTTATTAGTTCACTCGTTACTGTTAACAGATTAGTACCTTTATTAAAAATTAACATAGGAATGTGACTATTGCAAGAACTTCTGCTCAAATAACTATTTGTTTGAAAACTAGCTTCTAATCTGATTGGAGTAAATGCAATCTACATTTTGTTGTTGTTGACAAAACAGTTATTAGGTAATTAATTAAATTGAACTCTACTTTGAAATAGACTTAACATATGGTCATAAACAGTAATCCTGATGTAACAAGGCATTTTACAATTACAGTTTTTGATAGACCAACAACAAACATAAAAATTCTGTCTGCATTTGATTTGCAAAAACCCAACCCTTTTATCCCTCTTAATTTTCAAAAGTTCTTTATAGAAACCCATAATTTTTATCAGAGTATTGACTACATTCTGCTTACAAAACCAAACGCCTGACCCTCTTTACCCAATTTAATTTTTGCAAATGTTCTCTCACCCTTTACACCCCATTAATTGTTCTTTATACATACCTATAGTTTTTATCTGATATCAATGGAACTTCCCACCTGCATACTTTAAATCAAACAGAAAAGATGGTCTACATTTGGTTTATAAAAGCCCAACCTCTTTTCCTCTTTACCACCACCCCTTGTAATTTCCAATGTTCTTAGAGAAACTCACAGTTTAAAAACCTATCAAAATCAATTCATCTGTTTCTAAGTCATGTCAGAATATTTATAAAATAAATGTGCACTAAGTCTCAACAAGTAAGTCAGGTTTTGACTCGGACTTTCAAGTTGTGAAACCCTATTAAAAGTCTGCATTTTCTGCATGATGTGAGAACAAGCAGATATATTCCAGATACAGATTTATGTATGTAATATGCATTAATGTGTGGATGGTATATGTTTCAATTATTGAGCAGCAACTTTAATAGATGTGATTAGAGTGAAATGCAGCCTGGGCCAAAATGTAAACTGACATTCCATACAACACAATCCAATTTACCGTGTTCTGTGAATTATTGGGGCATACCAATGTTTAGTTTACTTCTGAAATTAATGAAACTTGGTACACAAGATTCACACCGAAAATATGAAAATAGTGTATGGGTAAATCAATCCAATTTGATCGGGCAACGCCGGGTACTCTGCTAGTACAGAATAAAAGAGCCAAGTGCTACCAGATTTTAATATCAATAGTAAGCACAAAGATATTTATACCAAATTAAAAATCACAGTTTTGGATGTATTAATGTATGATGTAATGGTTTGATTAAAGACAAGATGCTATCAGGACAGGAATGTTGGCTGTAAATTAAATATCTCAATTTCCTATGCTTACTATAGTGTTAATTTATGATGTAGTGGTTTGATTAACATATTCCCTTTATTTTAATTTATTACACTTTAGAAAAATGAAGAAATAAATAACCAAGTCAAAAAAACAGAATACAAAGATTAGTAGGGTCATCTTAGAAGAGAATCTCTTCCCACATACGTTTACTGTAAATAATGTTTTATTCCATTTATTTTAATGCAGTACTTTAAACAGAATCCAAAGAGTAGTAGTAAGTGATCTTTTGTGTGTATTTCCTCACAGGAGAACTAGTTACAGAATGATTAGTGGCACACATTTGTCCAATCTTGAATTGATTACAATTTCTTGCTCCAATCCTGTCATATAGAGTCATAGTATATTTTCACAGATTTTTAAGCTAAACCATAAACACGAAAAATTAAAACATTCAAATTGCTGTAGTACTTTTTATGTGATGCCATTTCAAACCCTCAGATGCATGCTGATTACTTACAGATTTATAATAGTATAGAAGTATAGATTAATTTTAAATAGGTTTTATCTGTTTTGAATGTTTGCTGATTATTTGGGACATAGTTTGGCATTCTGAAATTGGGTGGCAGCACTGGACGTTTGTGTTGAGAATTTTCTATTAAGTTTATAAAAGGTTGCCCTTCCAGCTATAACTCAAAATAATGCTAGCAGCAATCTACACATTTTTGTTATATAAGGTTCCTAGGTAATCTTCGTAAAGAGTCTGGTATTCATTTTAAAAGAGTTTCTGCAATAAAAATTAAATGAAACGTATCATCTGCTTTCTCATTTAAAGTTCCACTCCACCACAATCTAGAAAGTCTAGTGGGGAGTATAATAACTTGGCAACAAATTTAAATTGCAATTTTCAAGACCTAAATGCAATAATATTCAGAGTAACATTTAGTGTGTCCATTACTTATTCTGTTGAGAATGAGTTGCAGTTGCCTGTCAGCCACTTGTCAGCTAGATTATGAACAGGAAAATATGGGAATGGTCTATAAAGAGTACCCAATAGCACTCCTTGATTTTGCAGTGTGTGAGCAAGACAATTAGAGTGGCTCGTGAATAATTCACAAGAAATATCTGCGCGTTTTTGCACTTGTAGAAATGCCAAGGACAGGACAGGGACCCACAAGTAGCCTGTTACCTGGGAGTTCTGCCGGACAACAAAACTCATGTCTAGGGGGGATTATGGGGGAAACACCTATACTGCTAAGCCTTTGAAAGACTAGGGTAGTCTTGAATGACAAGAGACACTACATATAATTTATCGCCACTTCCTGATGACATGGGTATTTTGCAGATGTTTGGAAAGTAACAATGATGTATGATAGAATGTTTTGGGAAATAGCAGCAACAAATTAAATGCATGTAATTGCTGTGTGTGGAGATGTGAAAATGGAATAGAAAATAAGATGACGTCATGGCTGTAAAGATGCTAAATTTTGCCTAATGACCCTCAAAATTGGTTGCAGGACAGCACCGATTAAGAGGAGATCAATATGAGGTTTTCTGCAGATTGGCTGACACCAGGAGAGATAGTCAATCTTTCGTTCTTGACTGGAATCTTTTGGCCGGTGTTTGAAGTTTGCCAATGGCTGGTGAACAGTTCCTGACTTCCAATCACACCTTCACAGCCAGGGGTGATGCTGCACAGTATAACACCAACTGACCTGTTGCAGCCAGCACCAGAGCAGAGGTCACATAATGGCAATTTGCTGTTGTACCATACCACCGCTCCTACCTATCAACAGTAACAAAAAATAGTTGGTTGCCACAACAGTTTTTCACTGGAACTAAGTTTTCAGACACCCAGTAATGCCTGTGAAATATTGCATGCACTCCACTGAGCTAGACCGTTATGAATTCTGCTGTAAGGTGCAATCACTTATGTCAAATGATGATATGGAGAAATAAATGTATTTTACTTTGATTTTTGGAAGTAAATAAAGATGTCAATATTTGTTTTAACCTTTTAACTGCTACGGATCGTCCGACAGAGCCCTCGCTGGATGCTCCTTTGTTGTCGCCAAAGCTGTTTACCTACGCTGAGAGGCCGTGGTCGGCTGATACCTGTGCTGCTGAGTTTGGCACGCGGCCCGACGTGCTGTGTGCTGAATATTTCTGAAGCTTTGTGTGTGACGGCCTTCGTTCTGCGTTTTGAAACCCCAAATACAATATAAATGTAGTTATTCTGACATCTAAAGTTTTTCGATTTAATGTTCCTCTGAAAGTGAATGTCCGTGTAGACAAAGATACAGGTACTTCATATATTAAACAGATATTACAGCAACTAAAATGTGTTTGGTTTTTTTGTTTGTTATCGCAGTAATTCATCTGGAGAAAATTTCGAAGTTAAATGTTCGAATACCTTTCACAAAGTCTGCGTATATTTTCCATCCTTCTTTTGGATCTGGGCTTTGGACTGGCAAAGTTAAATATATATATATATTTTATTTCACTTAGTTTTAGAGGCTTATAAATGTAATGTAATTATTACAGTGCAGTTACCCATGGTTAATAATTATTTTTCGTGTGATAAGTCACGAAACATGGCACAACACACAGTGTTACTGTACATTGCATGTTCTGTATTTGTACCTGGTTTCTGAACACACTTTCTGTTTCGAACATCCAGCGCATCTACACATTGGTGTGTTAATTTTTGAATTTTAATTATGAATAATATTTCGAAAATGTCTCCTAGTAAGACCTGCCACCTTGAAAATCTAGCGAACTGATTCTGGCATATTTGACTTTGTATATAAATAAAATCTATTTGTTTCTTCAGCAAAAGATTTCATAAGATCTTCTGTTAAAAATATCAGGAAAATGACAGAATGCTGGAATTTTGACCTAATCCATATTTGTGTCCTGCAGCTGAATCGTCAAACGCATGCACAAAAGGATGAGAATCATGTTTCTTCCAGTCAAACATGTCACTAAAGGGTCCCTTTTTCCACATATTTAGCTCTCACTATCTGAAGCTTCAGTTTCTGAAGAATTTTCACCTCTTGTGAAGACAGGTGGTTGTTTTTCACTAGCTGATGTACATGGCTTAGAACTATTACTTCGAGATCCTATCGAAGGGTCATCACTATCATCCATATCAAAGAGATCATTCTCACAGTCTCTTCTAGTAAGAATCTCCGTGATTTCTTCCTCTGTACATACACGAAGGCAACCAATTATTTCAGTGAAAACTAAAATGAAAATAGCAGTACAAATAAGATCACAGCGGCAAATGCTCACTGGCTGAATGTTGGAAAGCAGTTAACCAGCCGGGGTGGAAATACGGCTACCTGACCTGACTGCTAAGTGGCTTGCGCGTTAACACGTGCAGAGCACACAGGGACCCGAGCGGCAGGACGACTTAAAGCGTCCAGAGCATAGACAGGGCAGCAGTGTATACACGTCCAGAGCACCTGACGGAAGGAACAAGGGCGTGCGTAAACACGTCTACAGCACCTGAGCGCGGTAGTAGCCACGAGCGTTAAAGTGTCTACATCAGGCAAAGAGTTAACTTTCATAGAAAATTCTAGACATTCATAAATTCCTAGAATGATAAACATAACCACCCTTTTCTTAATATAATAAATATGTATATATAAAATAAAGTTACATTTCACTGTTGTCAAACTATTAAGGCATTGCTGATATTAATTATGTAATACCTTGAATAACCAACAGTTCTATTTTAGTGTAGAGGAAATAGCTATTCATTGGTGGTTAATGAGGAACAGATACTTCCAGCAGCACTTGGCAGTCTTCAGATTCCAGTGGATGTTGCAGACTTTTCACATCCTCAACAGGCATTTAATATATCTAACTTTTGATTTAAAATATGTCTTACCTTTCACCCAGCATAGGGAGCATGTGGAAAAACAAAAGTGTTTTGTGTCATATGCAAAAATTAGTAAATCTGTGATAGAGTGTTAAGTGAAGTAGTGATGAAGTCAGCTTATCAAGTACTATCTGTGTAGTATAAAGAATAACAATGGAATTATTAAAAAGACTGAATAATTGTAATCTAAGTTGTTAATTTTTGTTTTAATTTTTGCTTAGAGCTTTGCACCTCATTGACATCGAGATCATTAAGAGGCAGGAAAAGACTGGGGGGCAAGGACAGAAAGGAATTCGGTAATAGCCTTTCGAAGGGACCATCCCAGTATTTGTCTGGAATGATTTTGGAATACCAAAATTTTAATAGCCAGATGAACTTGCATCCTGCAGAATGACAGACCAGAGCGTTACCACTCATCCACCATGCTCGGTTGTTAATACTATGGGTTTGAAATGATGCTTAATATGAGTGTAAATGTGTTCAAAAATATTGTAAAATCATACAAGAGGGTAGAACAGATCACAGTAAATTAAATGTTTGTATGCAATTGGATGATATGACTAGAATATTGTGACAATACTTGAAATGCAGGGTTGACCTGTGCAACCTGTGGACTTGTGCAAAAAAGTGTGGTCAACACTTGACCAAGTACATGTGACACTGCTTATGTTTCTACTGGAGTTCATAACTGAGAAATTTATGGAGATTACAGGTTTCTAGCTCTGGTACCAATGGTGCACCAGATTCATACCCAACCCTTGTGGAAAAGGCCTCTATAGGGCAAATTTCCTTGGCCTAAGGCATAAGAGAAGATAATATTTTATGGATTTCAGATTAGGAGAAAGAATTGTTAGAATTTTATAAAACTGCAAACTAATGACTGTAAAAAATACTATCTTCAAAGTGACACAGGAGCATATCAACTACACTAATTCATCGTTAAACAAATGTAAAGGATCATCATTCTTCACCAATATCACTTACAGGGCAGCATATACAGACTCCCGCAATCTGATATGTTATGTAGTGTAGACTGACCTTCAAGAGAGAAAATAATGTAATTGAATAGATTTGAAATGAGAGGAATATGTAATAGTAACCAGCCATAACTGTAAATGCAACACTAATGAAAAAATGAAGAGTGGAAGACACTGAAAATATGAATAGTTAAAGCAGTTTAAAGGAAAAATCTACCTTCACATCTTGGGACACAGGGGAAATACCAATATTGATGATCGAAAGAGGAAGAATAAACATATTTTAAGATGTAGCAAGAAAATTCCAGTACCATATTTTAGGAATTAAATAAGGTTGAGCAAGAGAGCAAAGTGAAAATGGCTACAGTAAGAGTATAAAGAAGAGGAGAACCAAATGGCTGAAGGGGGAGTATATGTGCCACATAATACATTAAAAAGAATTTTCTGCTGAACTAAAAAATACATATACGGCGAGTCTGAGTGATAAGATAATCAGTTTGTTTCCCCAGTGTATACAATTTATTGTGGAACCTGAAAAAATAGCAATGGCAACACATTACATACAAAAATTAACCTGTATCCTATTAGCTATGTCCACACTTGTTCAACTTTTGGTCGTCAGAGGCATGCGTCATATTGCACGGGGGAGAGGCTCGGAAGGCATGCGTCAGGGGCATGCCCGAGATCCTCAATTCGTTCAACAAACCAAGGGGCACGGCGTATTGCAAGCTTTTCCAGGTGAAGTGGATTCTTGTGCGTCTCCGCTTGTAATATGTCGGTCATTCCAGTAGGCTTAAGCAATATCGCGGCACTCTTGTGACGTTATTTCGTACGTTTTTTGGTCATTCATTTAAGTGACGTAATTATAACCAGTATTTAGTAATTTTTTGTGTTATTTAAAATCAATTCAAGCTTATTTTAATTAATATTTTGCATTGATTGATTGTTGTGAAAAATTTTGCCAATGTAGGATTGTTTGTTTTGCAGAGATTCTTGAACAAAAATTTGGCGCAGGGCGCATAATATTTAGAGTGCAGTTGTACAGTATATCTACGTAGGTAATATTTAATCTTGTTTAACATATGGGTTCAAGCTTCATCATATACTTAGTATACCAATAGACAGATTTAAGCAGCACTAAGTATAATATTATTCAGTAACAGTAAATAACATTTGTTGTAATAAGCAGTCAGATGCATTTATGCATGTATGTGAAAGTATTAACGAACATTTTGAATAAACAAGTCATTTGTACAGTAGCTGCCTGTCATCTATTTAAAAATTGGAATATTTTCTGTTAAACGATGTCAATTGTATGGTTACATCATGACAGCTGCGAAAACTGCAACATTTTTTATGATGTCAAATATAGATTCAAATTTTTCATATGGGGGTTAACATCAAGAGGCTTACACAATGAACAAGTTATTAACTCACATCTTGTTAACACCTTATAATCTTAACTTACTTATTGCTATGCACGATTTTCTTGGATCAAGAACAGTTCGTTCTAATATGTTAGATATACATGCAAAGGCGTATCCGGGATCAGAATTGTGGGGGGGGGGCGCAACATCTGAATTAGGGGGTGGGAAACTCGTATTATTTTCGAGGAATTGGGGTGGGGGACTGAAACATGCCGACTTCTTACAAAATAAAACTCAAACCTATTGAGGGAACTATTTTTATTATTGATTCGCATACTGTAGTAATCCAAGGACCAACTATGCAGTTAATCAAGATCGTAACTCAATTATAGTTTTTTTATGTAAACATTAATCGTCTCCTATTTTCAGAAAAATTTTCAATAACTTTATTTGTCAATATCTCACTGTGTACCTTCACGAAATTTCGATGCACACTCGTCAAGCATAATCCAGTCAATCTTTCCTCTCCCATAGTACTCCTGACCCAGTTCTTCACTCGTCGAATCGTACTGAAGGCAACTTGATTTTTCTTCTAAGGGGGGGGGGGCAGCAGCCCCCCCCCTCCCCCGGCCTCTCACTTGATACGCCCATGTGTACACGGGTAGGTAATACGCAGGTTTCTTTCTTCCAGAAACCAAATTTATTGAAAGTGTGCTATACTCAGCAACATTTTCCAGATACATCTCGAGCTGAAAATGTTCATGTTATATCATTAGCAAGCAGTTATTTCGGCATGATATAACACCTGTCGGTGACATAAAATACAAATTCATCTCGTCTCCAGGAAGCATTCAAAGAATGTCTTCGAGGAATTCTCCGAAGTTGGGTGAAGCCACTGTCATTTGCGGTAATTCCGCGCCAAGTGCCGGGAATAGTAGTTCCTGTGCTGCCATCTTCACTATCCAAAGATCCCACTGGGCAGTAAAACCTTGTACAATCCATCTGCATACGAATGAAATTGTGCAAATATCAGACTATGTCCACAATTGTGTTTTTAACTTTGATTTCAGTTGGAAGCAAGAGGGCCGACGGCTTTTTTAACCGTGAGCCCATAACTGGAAATCCTTTTTGGCGATCCTCCATCCAAATCAACTTTATATGGTTTAGTTAGATGAGTTGTCAAACGAAAGGCATGCTCGGTAACCACCGGTATTTTGCTAATATAATATTGGATCATCCATCTAGCTGCAGCTACACCAGAACACTGAGGGGCATGCCTCATGAGGCCTGAATGTGGACACTAAAAGATATGCCTCCTGACGCTTGCCTCTAGGGCATGCCTCAAGATGAACATATTGCAAGAGGAACGGGCAAGAGGAAAAGGCAAGTTGAAAGGGAAGAGGCACAAGTGTGGACATAGCTATTGGAGGATCCAACCAACCAATGGGCTAAGTATTTGGTTAAGTTTCGGGCTTGCTTTGCAAAATAGTAACTTCTTGTTATATGTAATTTTTCCATTTGTAGATTATTTTTTAATTCATTAGCATATTTAAATGATTTAATAATGATTTGATAAAATTATGAAAATATAAAAAAGCAAAGTATGATAATATCATAGGTGTGAAGTAATTGAGGAACAGAATATGAAAATTAACAAGAGTAATAGGAAAACAATAGTGATGATATAAGGACTGGGAAATGGAACAGGTATAATAAAACTGTGCAATGAATGAGTCCCTGGTAGGAATATATAAACATCTTAAAGTTTAGAATCATAAGATGGAAAACAACTAAATAGATCAGTAACTGGGTACAGTAATCATGATTTCTACTGTGAGATGAGGTAGTACCAATGAAATGTTTGCTTTGCCCTGATTAAAGGATAGTTATATGAACTGGAACATCTAGGGAAGAATGTAGGATCTAGGGAATGGAAATATTTTTAATTCACATACTCTAAAAAATGAAACAAGGTACGACTAAGTAAGGTACTCTGATGTATATGACAAGTCCCGGATCAGATGATTTCCAGGACAAGATGAGAAATAGTGGGCTAAAAAGGCAAGAAACCATTAGTGATCCTAGAATAGTGTACCAACAGATCAACATGGAAGTTGATGATCCCTTATCCTACACGACAGGAAGTTGCATAAAGTAGACAGAAAAGAAAATTTATTGGTGTATTAGGTATATTGAGATGATCAATATCCAGCGATATATCTTCTTGCTAATCATTGTTTTCGTTGTTACAGTTTGCTAATAAAAAACCATTTACAATACATTCATTTTCTTTTCATTCTTTTTTCTGCATACAAATGAATTAAACAAAAACTACCACTAGTCATATTTTCAAGGATGCATATGCATTTGAAAAATGTCCAGAAAGCACAGTGACGCTATTAAATACATAGGAGATTTCTAACAGGATGAACATCCATCATAGATGCATACAATACTTACTTCCTTTTTAGAGAGAGAATAAATTGCTTCTTTCTAATTTAACTATGACTTTGTTCTTATGTCTTTGTTTGGGGAATTTTTTTATTTTATTATTTTTTATTTATTTATTTTCCATATGCAACATAGCCCAGCACCTAGTATCTAATCTGGGCCCTTATTTCCACTCTTTTACATTTACATATATTTGCATCTTATATATATAACATATTAATATATAAACAATGAATGAAAGAAAATTTTGATTCAATTTCCAATAACTATTACATCTACTGTTATTAAACAGAATGGGTACCACACCACTACTAAATCTACTACTACTGCTATTGTCCCTAATATTACTACTAACATTACTACTACTACTACTACTATTACCATTACTACTACTACTAATACTACTATTACCACCACCAATTGTCACAGCCGCACTTCGGTCCACTATTGTTCATTTTTCTTTGTGTTGTGTACGCTCCAAAGGCAGAGTCCCCTGGAACCGGCAGCAAAGTCAGCCACCCAGGCCATCAAGAGTTGACCTCCTGGAATACCAAGACGGCCCCAGTTGTCGCACAGAAGACGGCCTCTCTGGAGCACACTGAAGTTCCTCCGACGATTGATGTTGCTCATTGTC
The DNA here is from genome assembly GCA_031002005.1 of Vandiemenella viatica. Lineage (NCBI taxonomy): Eukaryota > Metazoa > Arthropoda > Insecta > Orthoptera > Morabidae > Vandiemenella > Vandiemenella viatica. The sequence continues at coordinate 343,341,581 of CM061920.1, read as the reverse complement.
GTAGGATATCTTCCGTCAATCCGGTGTAATTGTGTTCTCTTCTTCTGCTATCTGAGGCCTTTGATTTCGCTCGGCATTTTTCCTTTTTTTTTATAAATTTCTCCTTCCAAAATTTTGAGGCTAGATCAGCTGCCTCGTCCAGCAAATGCCACAAACTTTCGTCACACAGTATGTCAAATATTATCCTACCTTGCAGCCGAGCTCGTTGGTGTTCTCTCAAACTGGCTGTTGTTTCACACTCCCATACCACGTGCTCCGGCGTACTCTCTTCACCACATTCGCACCCGTCTGAGTCCACAATATTTCGACTTTGGAGCCAGCTATTGTATGGCCCGTGACCTGTAATGTAGTGTACCAATCCGGGAGAGGGTTGAAGGTACTTCAACTTTAACCTCTCCTCTACGGATGGGAACATATCATATGCTCTTCGACCTATTTCACTGTTGTTCCATTCTTGTTGCCATTCCGCCAATAGAAGCTTCCGAATGTGCATCTCCGATGTTGCTTCGCTGCCTACAATTTCTACTACCTTATCTTGTTTCCCTTTTCTGAGCCAGTATATGGCACCCCGTTTCCTTACTTCAAGGTCCAGTGGCCATACACCAATGGCAACGGTTAATGAATTTGTTGCCATGGTTCTGTATTCTCCTGTCAATCTTAAAAGTATTCCTCGTTGGACACATCTGACTCGCTGTTTTAATTTTACTTTTCTTAGATGCTTTGCCCACACACTTGCTGAGTAGCCCACTAAAGAGGATAAAATTGAGGAATGGTGGATTGCAATGTGCAAACATGGCGAGGAGTGTAGGGGGGCGGGGGGAACAAGATAATGAGGATAGCAAGAAACTCTGGCCCATCAAAGGACTTGTTTCTTGATGGCAAATAACTGGAACGGGTAGAATGGTTTGTGTATCTAGGAAGCAAAATAACTACCAACAAAGAGATGGGGGAAGAAATAGGGCAGAGAACATGGAAGAGTGAACAATTGTACCATCAGATAAAGGATGTAATCTGGTGTTGGAACATAAGAAAGGAAGCCAATACTTTGTCATATAAAGTATACTGGCTGGTGCCCACGACTTGGTTAGTGTTTGTAAAGAATTTTGATTGATAATTACCAACATGCAACCACCATAGTGCACAATGGGAGACTCGAGGCTACTACCAGACATAAATACCAGCGATCTGTGCTAAACAGGTGTGTTTGCAAAGTGAAATATAAGGACACACATGTATTTTATCGAAATAACAAAATACCTTCAGTCAACCAATTTGAACTACCAAATCTCCAATCTCCCACCCACCTACTGACATGCAACCACCATAGTGCATGATGTAAGTCTTGCACTACTACCACACATAAACACCAATAGTGTAAACACCAGTAGTTGTGGCTGGAAAGTGAAATATAGGGACACACGTCTTTCATCAAAATATGAAAATGCCCTTTGTCGACGACTTTAAACCACCATATCTCCCACACCACCATAGCAACCAACATTCAATATCAAAGCGCAAGATGTCAGACTTGAGGCTATTATTAAATACAAACACCAGTGATCTGTGCTAGGTACTTTCGACTGCAGAGTGAAATATAGGGACACACATCTTTGGTTGAAAAATTAAAATGCCCTCCATCGACTAATTTCAATCACCATATCTACCAAACCGCCTTACCTACCAACATGCAATCACCGTGGTGCACTTTGGGAGACACGTGGCTATTATGACACACAAACTCTAATGAACTGGGCTAGGTAGTTTTGGATGCAGAGTGAAATATAGAGACACACGTCTTAGGTAGAAATAGGAAAATGTTCTAGGTCGACCACTTTCAACCACCATATTTCCAACACACCCATAATTATTGAAATCTAACCACAATGGTACATGAGAGGAGACTCATGGCAGCTACCACATACAAACACCAATGGTCCGTGCCATGAAGTTGTGGCAGCAAACTGAAATATACGGATACATGTCTTTGGTCGAAATACGAAAAGTCCTTGATCGACCACTTTCAACCAACATCTCTCCCACACCACCACAGCTACCGACATTTGTGCCTGTGTCCTCCCGAATGCCTAACCAGTACTTTACCATTCACTCACTAATCATGCTTGGTAAAATTATAATCTGATATTCTAAACTTCAATTTTAAATGCATTCATGTACCATAAATTTTATTTTGGATAAAAAGATTAAGGTTTCACATTCAAATCTGTGTTGTTGCTGCTGATTCTAAATTATACACCTATTTTTACGATCAATTTACCAAAAAAAAAGGCCATAATTAAAAAAAAAAAAAAAAATGAAAGCTTGCAGCAGGATAAAATTATCTCCAAGTTACATGACATTTTCTGTATATGAGAGCCAAACAATTTAATCTGACATTTCAAAATTATCTTTATTACAAATTGAGTTAAGCACTCATTCACACCATATTGAAAGTCATAATACATTCTGAGAAATGATGACAATAATCATATGAGATTCTTACACATTTTTCATTCAATACATCGACAGCATATATACCAAATTAAATGCAAACAAACAAATGTTGTAATACACAAGATAACACTCACATAAATGCTTCCTTTTTTAAATGAAGTTCAAATTATTTAACATTACACTTTACCTAATTGTCATTCTTGTATAAGTTCTCCATAATAGGCTGTAACAGCTACCAACTTTTTGTCTAAGAAATTTTGCTCGATTTCAACTTGGCCTCCCGGACCAGCCAACATCACCAGCTGAAACAATTTAAAGTCAAATAATTTTTTTTCATTTATTTTAACTATGGAGATTCAAGAAATCTAAGACAATTGTTACTTAAGTGAAAAAGTATAACATATCATGAACACATGGTACTGAAGAACTGTCACAGCACTGCTCTGAATGGATGTAGATTTTTTTTAAACTGCTTTGATATATTACTTCCCCCCCCCCCCCCCTTTTCTTCAAAAAATCACTTATTACTCTGATTTTAATCAATAAATCACCACATTGAGTAGTTTTATTTTGTGTAATTCATTGCAGTTAGAAAGAAACATCAGAATTAAAATACATAAACCAGTTTTACCACTGACAATGACCAATGGTGTTCCCAAAAGTGTTTTCCCCCCATATAAATGGGAAAGTCAAGTCAAGAAAAATTAAATTATGTAATTTGTATACTGCGAGCCCATAACACCGCTCCTGTTATGCGGTGAAAGAAAAACCTGACCTAGAAATTCAAGGAAGATGCAGTAATATGAAATAGGTGCCCAAGAAACTTTCTTGCAACTACAAATTCCCCCACACTTTACGGCTTTATGCCTCGTCTAAGTCGAGGTCATTAAATTTGGGAAAGGACTACGGTTTAAGAATGGGAAGGAATTTGGCAATAGCCTTTTGATGGAAGCATCCTAGCATTCACCTGGAGTGATTTAGGAAAACCAAGGAAAACCCAAATCTGGATGACCAGACAGGGATTCGAAACCGCGTCCTCCTGAATGCGAGACCACTGCGTTAGCGCTCACCCATCATTCTCAGTGGTACAAGTAAATTAATGTCTATCTTCAAAAGCACATTTCATAGATTGGAAACATTCCTGCAAGCATATAAAATTATTAATAATTTAATTAACCACAGGGTCATTCAGTGCAAAAATTTCAGTGTTTTGTGTTCACTTACAACACAGTCATCTAGATTAGTAACATTTCCTTTCTATTTTCTCATTTTACTCGAATATGCTAACTAGTACAATTCATTTCCACTTAATTAAACTGGGAATTTTATAGTGATGATTATGATTACTATGACCAATTGCCTTTTAGCAGCAATTTAAATGATATTTATTCAAACCAATATTGTGGGGTTTCTAGCAATGCATAACATAAAAAAAAAAAAAAATCCAATCAGCATTTAAAGGTTTGCGGACAGATGGTGTAATAAAAACACAACATTTCGATGATGTGTTCTGTCATCTTCATCAGGTAAGTATGCTGTTTGAAAATATCAGTAGTACACTGCCGATCACCAGTGCAGATGAGATGACAGCATACACTTTCTGTTGGCAGCCTAGCAATGGGTGTCATGTATTTGCAGGAGGCCTGCTCTGCTACATGGCTTCATTCATCCATGCACCATTTCTACTGCCAGCCTTGAACTTGCCGTGTTCCTACCAGCGGCAGCCTTAACCATTGCGAGGCCCCGGGCGGCAGATTTTTGCGATGCCCTTGTCCTTTGAGCAAGGTATGTGAATCGAAAGTAGGTATTTCTTATGACTGACGAGAAACGGAACAATTATAAATAAATAAATTTTGAATTTTAAAATATTATATTAGAATATTTACAAACATTAACTAAATGACAAATTAGTAATGCTTATAAACTAAGGTATATAAATGCCTTGAATGATGTATGCAGGGATTTAAAAATAATGTTGCGGCTTTTGCTAAGACTGAAATCTTTAATTAAAGCACCAGATTTCTTTTGATAGCTCGTTTCTTTTTTAACTACCCGACTCAGATTTTCTATTGGCATCACGATGACGTGAACTCATTTCATTAACCTTGTTTTGCCCATAAAACTCACAAATAATTCACAAGTGCTTTTACATATGGTAGTTACTTAATAACTCACTCTTTACTATAAGTTCAGTTAATAACGTAAGATTCATTAAAATTTAATATAATTTAATTTTTATGTATGTACTGAAAGATACATGTCGCACAAACAATTTTGTAACGCATTCATGTCGGACCACACTAGACTAATACTAGTCCGCACAGTCACCGCAACGATACTTCACTTCTGCTCAACTGATTGAAATTAGTTCAAAGGACACCGCATATCGTCCGACACCCTGCCGTCATTGGTTTGGTTTACTTTTTAATGGTGTGATCTGGTGTCGGGCTGGTGGATATGGAGAAACATAAGGAAGCAGTTCAGGAATTTTTGGTCCTTATGGCCAAATGTTTCATAGTATCGATTACCTTAAAAAAATGTCATTTCTTCAATCTCACTTCCATGTTGATCATATGATTGAAAAATATAGATTGAGTGATTCTAAATCAGGGTTTCTCAAACTCACTCCATGTACCCCTATGAAATTTCCCAAACAAACTTTTTAAATATGCAAGTTCATTTTATCTAAAAAGAGCAATATGTCATTAATTAATTTTATGGATGGGCTTGTTTCTTGTCGCAAGTTGAGTCGATTTTAGGAGCACATTTATACTCTCAATTCACCATGTTGCGTGTAGCGCTCTCTAGATTCCCAGTCAGCCGCCACAACGTAATCTTGTCGCGATCCCCCGACGTTCAATTGGCGAACCCTTTTCTAAAGCATCCGTAAAATTTCATTTCATCAACCATCACATACTGTCACAAAGGTAGCACCCTATTTTTATTTTTTTTATTTTGAGATAGCAGAAACAAAGTACATTTCATAGAAAGAGAATTTATTTATTTTATTACGTTTGGAAACATTTTTTGTTTACTCATAAATTTGAATGTCTTAGATAGCTACGGGATGAGGTTGAGGTATGGAAGATTCCCGGTTAAAATCCCTGTCTCGGTTGCAACTTTTATGTGTCTTAAAATTGAATTTTATCTCTGGCAAAGCATTGATTTGTTAATGCGAAATGCTAGGACACTCCGTGGTTGGGATTCCACGTTAAACTGTAGTTCTCCTTTTCCTATTAGGGTTAGCAAAGTAAGTTAGGTGGCCACGGGAGAGGTGCACTATGCAGCCGGAAAGAAAATCTGTGACTAGCTAGGTCTTTGAGACTACATGAAATTTTATACATCATCTTTACTGTCTGAATTTCAATTAAAATATATAATGATCTCACCTTTTATTAATAAAAAATATCGAATGAATCGAAAGTAACCACCAACAGAAGAAACTTGCCAAGTGGGATGTGATTAACGTTTGATATTTCATTGCGATTGCGTTCAGAAACGTGAGAATCTTTCAATCCAGTATACTGTACAAAAGACTTTCAAAGGAGGTTTTTGAAGACTGCGTTTGAATATCAGTGAGGTGATAATGTGAATCATGTTCAGAATATATTTTAACGCACTTTATTACTTTTACCTTACGCAACTCATTTTAGCGGAGATTTTTGAACATTGATTACGTGAAACAACTACATGAAAACGTTAAGGAAGGCTGAAGATTGAGTAGGAACCTGTCCGTCACACGCATGAGCTATGAACAAGTGTGGACGCGAGAGGGGCGAGCCGTCAGTCGGTCAACTGTTGGTGCGGTGACGGTGCAGACCAGTATCAGACAAGTGTGGCTAGAACTAACTGCTGCTAGCAATATAAGCGTAAGGTGACAGAAGTTGCCGAGAATTCGCCCAGCGTAAATCGAAAACACGATGAAAGTAACAAAACTGAGCGTTCAAGTGCATTTTCTGATGTGCGAAATTCAGATAGTAATGGATTTTTCCATCATGTTTCACAGTAAAATTATAAACAATATTATTTACTGCTAAATTAAATAATTCTGATACCGTTAATCTTACTTTTATACGAATGTGATATTGTATAAATCTAAATGATAAATTTTATTTCCGTAGTTATTACTATTAATATATACTTTACTACGAATTTACCAACTTTTTTACTGTTGTAAATAATAGCTAAGAATAAAATAAATTTTAAATATAAACTTTTTTGTAGTCGGGATGTTGAGCGAGGCCTCTGCAAGAGCGAGGCTCCGGGCGACTGCCCTACTCGCCACCCCCTAAGGCCGCCTCTGGTTCCTACCATATTTGAATTAACATGATATGATTAATGGAGACACTGGACTATCTGGGCAACACATGTAAACAATCGTAACAATTCTCAGATGAGTGCAGCAAGTTTAAAGCTGGCAGTGAAAACAAAATGAGGATGAACAGAGCTACTCTGAATGGCAGTGTGTACCTAATACATAGCTGTCCTATGTATTTCGCTTGACATAGTTGGCAAATCAGTTCATATATCCCTGATTGCTGGTACTGATCTATTTCATTATGGTTGTTTAGGTGTTTCTGTACTGTGTTGTTTGTCTGAAATGCAATTTTTAGCCCTTGTTTTTTGAATATGTTGCTTATTCTGTGAATGTGTTTGTTGATGTAGCTCATTGTGTACCATTGCTTTTTATTTTGGTTCAGTGTGCTGGTGTGTGTGATGTTGAGTGTGGTCTTTTTTCTTATTTTTTCTTGGATTTTATTATTGAGCTGTGCAATAAGTTATTCTGTGTACCAATTGTTTTTTTGCAATTTGTGTGATTATGTTGTACTCTGTTTCATAATCATTCTTGGATAGTGGTATGGTATTTAACCTGTTTAGCATGTGCCTGAGTTTTGAGGGTGATTGGATAGACATCTAAATTTCCTTGACACAACAATTACTAGGAATGACTCACTCCTCTCATTCAACATATACAGAAAACCTACACACACAGACACAATAATACACAATACATCCAATCACCCTCAAAACCATAAACAGGCAGCACTCAGGCACATGATAACAGGTTTAATACCATACCACTATCCAGGAATGATTATGAAACAGAATACAACATAATCACACAAATTGCAAAAAACAATGGGTACACAGAACAACTTATTGCACAGCTCAATAATAAAATTAAAGAAAAAATACGAAAAAAGACCACACTCAACATCACACACACCAGCACACTGAACCAAAATAAAAAGCAATGGTACACAATGAGCTACATCAACAAACACACTCACAGAATAAGCAACATATTCAAAAAACAAGGGCTAAAAATTGCATTTCAGACAAACAACACAGTACAGAAACACCTAAACAACCATAATGAAATAGATCAGTACCAGCAATCAGGGATATATGAACTGATTTGCCAACAATGTCAAGCAAAATACATAGGACAGACAACCAGGAACTTTACTACAAGATACAAAGAACACATCAGAGCCATTACATGTACAAATCACTCAACATTTGCAGAACATTTGTTAGATCACAACCACCAACCCACCACGATTCAAACAGACATGAAAATACTGAAAAAATATAAACACAAGAAACACCTACTTACAGTACAGGAAAGTTACCATATTCACAAAGCCATTGCATCAAAGCAAACTGTACTTAATGAATTCTCTCATTTAACAAATGAGACCTTGTTTAAAACATTGAAGAATAACCAAGACATAGGAATATAATACACATAAAAAGTAAATTACAACACTGACACCATTGCACAAACAGAGACATATTTTAATAATACATAGATGTAACATTAGAAAAAAAAAAAAAAAAACATTAGGTTGGCATCACTGTAAACCAATGTAAACAACAAGGTTTTGCTGTTCATCAGATGAAAAAGTGTCAATATCAATAGATTTTGAAAACAGTGTTAGGGTTACCTTCAAAAACAGGGTAACAATAGCTATTCTCATAGTTATGTGGAACCATAACTACAGTTCACGTCACAAAAAAGTGCAAATGGAGATATTCCTGACCACCATGTAACTGCCTCAACCATAAGTCGTAAGTAGAATGTAGTTTATTATTAGTTAGTTATCTTTATTAATATTGTAATTTTGTTAACACCAACATGTATATACATCCACAGTCACTGACGATGCCCCATTCCACAAGGGCGAAATGCGTCTGAGCCTATATCAATAAAACCAGTTGCTAATAGACAGTGTTTTCATTTACAATTATTAACAGTGGTCTTTCCAAACAGCATATGTACCTGATGAAGACAACTGAGACAAGTCAAAGCTTGTTATTTTTTATATCATGTGACTACGAACTCAAAAAACCTTATAACATTGTGATGTAAAAACAGTGGTCTTGAACGTCAGAATGCGAAATCAGTAGATCTGCCCACTAATATCGGTATTTTGTACCCAAAATCAGTATATAAAAAAAAAAAAAATCCAGATAACCACATTTTGTTGGGCAAGATGTGCTGTCGAAGAATTTCTATCAGTTTGACAGCAATTTTACTAGCAAATTGATAGAAATCTGCTGATACAACTGGATGACAAATTAGTCATCAAAAGAAGTAAAAAATTTTGGTTTCAACTTGCATTCAAAGATGGGTTTGATTTTCATATTACTTTTTTTGCTTTGTATAGTATAAACTGAAGTCAGAAGATGGCAGTGAGGGTATTTTTTTAAGTTAAGGTTTGAAATATAAGTTAGTTAAGTTTATTTTAAACTTCATTACATTACTAAATTATATTATTTTAAACTTCTTTTTCTTTGTCAAATAATAGGGAAATTACAGGATATATTATAAATTTAAAACTAATACCCGATTTTTTAAATAAAAATTTTATGTTAATACTATTTAATGTCAATACTAGTAAAACATAATCAAAATAACAAAAACAACAGACTTAGTAATTTGCAATTCGTTTATTAAGTTATTCCTTTAGCTGCGGATGGTTGACCTGACTAAGGTTGCCAACTGTGGGAATATCTCGATACACGTTGTAAGAATACACAGCATCTTAGTTTTTAAATAATTAATTTTTTTTATATTATTTCAATGGGAAGCGTATTGATAGTGGTATTTCCGATTCATTATTTTGTATTTGATTAATGTTAGGCTGATTATGTGTGTATGGTGTTAAAAGTGTTTTATATATTGTTATTTTTATCGTGTTATTAATATTGTGTCAAAGAAATCCATGCGCCGTTACCGAATGAACAATGTACATGAAAATCTCTGGAATAAACAGTGCAGGGAGGAAGATCTTTGACGTGAAGAACAGATGAGAAGCAGAGATGTTGTGTAGTACGGCGAAGTTTGGATGAAACTGAGAGTTGTATTTGTTAATGTGAAGCAGCAATAAAGTAAATGAAAGTTGATATAAATAATATAAATTTTACAACGTTCAATGCAAATAATTCACCAAATACGTTCACTGCCTCTTACTGCACTGCCTATCACATTGTCTTTAATAACATGTATGTACGTTTTATTAACAAAATGTGTGTATGGTAATTGTTACAAATAGTATATAGACAAGTGAACTGGCTCGGGAATCCCCTAAAAACTTCAATAATGTGAGACATAAAACACCAAGTGGTAGCCCGTAGAAGATATATGGAACTTTCCTATCATATAATCGATGAATAATTGCTCGTAAAACATAAAAGAAATGGGTTGCCAACCTAAAAATGTATAATCAGGAAATAATTCAGGAAAAATTCGTTGTATTCTCAGAAATCATGGAAACATGGTTACATTTCGGTATTTCTGTAGGACAGACTAACACAGACGCCATATTGGTAGTAGAAATACCGAAAAATCAGTAGGTTCGAGACCACTGTATCAAAAGTACCTCCCCATTCACACATCACAAAAATCACTTGAAGATAATATGTCAAACTCATACTACAGACAGACTTGAAAGTTTTTGGCAGGACTATAGATAGCATTTTATTTTAAACCAAGAAAATTTGTTGATAATCACACTCTACAAAAAAAAAGTTACATGTCATTCAATTAATTTATCAATCAGTGCAACAAAAAACCGCTAGGACACGAACATGAGATTTTAATAAAATAGCATTCATCGTGATCACCAAATACAAAAATTTTGGGGTAAAATTATGTTACGGACTCAAGATGGGAGAGGGGAAGAAAAAGCTGCTGTATGAAATGAAAAATTGAGTAAGAATCACTTCTTCCACTTGTGCTTACAATTTTTTTTGCGATTTAGTTTGTGGTTGAATGGGGTTGCGATAAGGTATGCTGTTACTAATTGTTAGGCTTGCAGGTTCTACCAGAAATCATAACATGGTTCACTCTTGTTTTAGTCTCACAGTGCATACACATTTTCCATCACCATCACTAGTTATTTGCTCTGACCGTGGATAAGTCTTATCGTACTTCTTCGTTTACAATTGCAGATTCCGACCACGCTTTGGTGCAGCAACGTTACACATTCTGTTGAGATACCTACTCTCAGTTATCCACGAAACATTTGTGTAAAATACTAAAAGGACAACATCAAATTGTTTTCTAGTTTTCTATTCATTTAAACTTAATGAAAAGCAGCATAGCTCACGTTACTATTACATAGACCATGCTATAACTTTGCCTTCATCTCTCACGACCGCCATCTTCAGACTACTTACAACAATCACTTTATTTCACTGTGCACTTCCACGCTCCATAATGCTTCATGGAACAACTGAGCCTTTGCACATAATTGATCCTATTTATTTCTCTGATTATCTTATAATTCCAATACATTCTATTAATTCTTAATATCATCAAAATACATTAAATTTATGACTGCCTATCCACTCTTTCTGCATATTGCTGACATACAAGTTTACACATCAATCATCCTTAAATAATTCTCGATTCGGTGAACTTTATGAATTTATAAATTATTTAACTATTTCATTATTATATGTGGATAAACCCATTAGGACTATGCAAAGTACTCAGAAGCGTTTGTTCACTTTCCTTTTGGCCCACAATTCCTTCATACGTTTGCTGTCGGCTTCTTTTCTCTCATCTGACCATGTAGATCCAGGTCTTTTCATTAGCATTTCCTCCAGGTCAATTTGCCACTTGTGAATTTTGGATGTAAATGAATTTCTGTTTTTGATATCTTTTGGAGTGATTCCTGATAATTTGAGGTCTTTGATTTTGCTAATCCTTTTAATTGTATCTGATAGTGCTTTACTTCGGTTTTCACAGAATTAAACTATTTGTGTTGTCAGTCTGTTAGGGTTCTTTCTCTTGACATGTCTGTAGAATTTTAGTCTGTATTTTCTAATATCACTGTAATGTCTGCATGTTGTAAAATCTCCTGATTACTTTCGAGTCTATATTGGTCTTCTACGAGTTTTAGGCCCAAAATTTTCCTTCTAATTTTGCGGCCTTTTTTCTCAATGTTTTATATATCTTTCTTCCTCTTTAAAATAAGTGTTTCTGATCCACAGAGACATTCTGGTTTAATAACTGTAATGTCTCAGTTTTGTGTGCTAGGAAGTGCTTTTTTGCCTTGGATATTTGCGTTAGGCAATAAGCTGTTTCTCTCTTTTGGCATCTAATTTAATTTGCTTTTGCTTCCATTCCATTCTCTCGGATTGTTTCGCCGATATACTTGAAGTATGGGAGTCGTTTGATTTTTCCATATTTTGTCTCCATGTATTTTGGTGTTTTATTATTATTATTGCAGGTCATAAATTCTGTTTTCTCAAATTCATCATGAACTTTTCAAAACTAAGTTATTTCGTTCCATTAACAACATATGTAGTTACTATACAATTTGGCTGTTTCAATGTATCTTTGGCCTTCAGTAGGGAAAATTTTCACCAGACTGGCTTCAGACAGCATTTTTTTTTAATTATTATTATCATCATTAAAGACCATTCAAATATATAAAGAAATTCTTAAAATAGACATGAGAAATGTTAAAAACTGTTAGCAACAGTGCACAGTTGGTACATTTAAACTTGCATACACAAAATGCTTGTTTTTAGAGTTTCTTGTTTACTTATGCTCACACTGAGTACACAGAAAGCCCATGGTTAATAGAGACAAAGAAACTGCTGTTAGGCACTGAAAATAAGATAGGATAGGGAAAAAATTACCCATCACTTACCACAGATGAAGGTAGGAGGGTATGACAAACACGTAAAAACTAAAAATCACCTACAAAATTCATAATATTTAGGTTTGTAACATTAACTAAAATTGAGAATTTTGTGTTTTTTATTTTTTACGTGTTTGTCTTGCCCTCCTGTAAGTGACAGTTTATTTTTCCCCATCCTATCTTATTTTATTTTCAGTGAGTACAATACACAGGTATACAGTTTCTAGTAGATGACAGGATTAATTAAACTAGTACAAATTTCATGCCAACTGAACATACACTACAATGATTCACTTTCGAAGCCTCAAGTATACAAGTTGTTTATTTTCTCTGTGAAAGTTAGACCCTAGTTTGTAAACTCATTTATTATCACATCCCAGAATGGGCATTACACACAAGACTATTACACAAATTTCATGAAAAAGGAGTAACTGTTGACAAAATTTGTGACAACTGGGCAAATTATTGAAGTGTATAGACAATTGCTGAAAAGTAACATTTATGCAAAATCATTTCAAGCTGATCCAACAACAATGAATGGAAATCGGAAGGCCCCCAAGTGCTGAAATTATTGGAAGCTTTTAGAGCACTCTGCATCACAAGGAAACACATTCTCACTTAATCATGGCTACAATGATACCTCTTGAAATGAAGAAGTGGAGTATGAAATGATTTGGGCAGAGGGGAGCAAGAAGAAAGCAATTCAAGTAAAGGCAAAATTCCGTTTGTCTGTGGCCAAGCTACTTATGATCGTTTCTCATGTTCTAAAGTTGTAGTTTATGTCAAATTTCTGCCTGAACAGGGAACTGACAATACTACATACAAGTCAACTCATAGGGCTAGGTTAGAGAGGCCTTTTGGCTAAAAAGACACAAGATTCCAATCCTCAGCATCCTCTTCCTGCATGGTAATACTCAGTGCCATACATCTGCTGCTATGCAAACTAGACTGGAAGAAATAACTTTTTGATCATTCACCCTAAATTTTTCTGATCATCTGATACCAATTGTTTGGATTCTGCAAAAAAAACTTAAAGAGAGATAAATTCTCACAGACAAATATTTTATTTTCCTCAGTGCTTTATGCCTCATGAACACTTGGTCATTAGAGGTGCGAGAGTATGAGGATAAAAGATGGAAAGGAGTTCAACTCTGGTCTTTTGTAGGAAACATCCCATAATCTGATTGGATTGATTTTGGGCAACTGTCGAACACCAAAATCTGGATGGCCCGAATGTCAGAAAAACACTATTGGCCCACTATTCAGACCATTGTGCGATCAAATACAATATCTATAACTTAAATTCTTGTTGCTTAGTTTGTACTATTCAAGTTTTCCCAGTTAGCACATTCCTCTAAACTAAGGCAGTTGGTGCTGGCCAACCAGTACATATTGGCCAACAGTCACTCACCAGGCTTTAATCTGACCTTCTTACGTTGCTATTCCACCCCCCACCCATTCAAACTACTTTCCCTGCTGTTTTTATCTACTGAAATTGATGGCCGAGCGGTAAAGGTCAGACCTGGCATGCAGTAAGACTCAGATTTCAGTTTTCATGGTTTTCTAAAATTAATACAGGTGAATGTCAGGATGGTTCGTTTACATAAATCCATAGCTGAATCTCTTGCTTCCAACCTCTCCTGGCTCAACTGACCTTGAAAACAAGTTGTAATGGACTAGTTTGTTCACAACTTGGTTTCCCAGGCACGTTTCATCCTGTCTAATATGTGCCTATAGCATGCTGATTTGCTGAAAGCCGATTGCGCGATAACTTCATCGCATAATTTATTTAACGATAGTTTTCAAGTTGATCCTTTTATTCTTTAAGGATTTACACCTCAATTACGTCATTTGAGGTGGGATGGAACTGGGGACAAGGAACGTGAAAGAATTGGGCCATGGAATTTTGAAGGAAGCATCCTGGCATTCTCCTGTAGTGATTTGGGGAAACTGTGAAAAACCCAAATCTGGATGCCTGGATAGGGATTCAAACAGGCGTCCTCTTGGATGTGAGGCCAAAGCGTTAACAGCTCACCCACCACGCTCAGTAAAGTGGATCATAAACCCTCGAGGACATAAGGTAGAAGGATGGGGTCATCAGCTCACAGGCTTGGAAGGCCATTATTATGTATTAATGTGTAGAAATCACATTCTAAATAAGTTTTGGCACACTTTGATAAATAAGGAGTGAAGCAAATAAGAAAAGAGTGGACACATTTTGCAATTGACAATACCACATCACCAAAGTGTAAGAGTTATTAACGTGAGTCTTTAAAAGATTCAATTAAATAATGATGGCCCTGGTATTAATTAACAATCAAGGAAATTGCTTGCAAGTAAGTAATGATCAATAACAGTGTATCATCAAGAAAATGTGTACCATTATCAAATAATCCACATTGGACTTGTTATTTATATGTGTTTCTGAGAACTTGGTATCATCCCATCATTTGTCTAAGTAATAACAATCTAAAAAATATATGGTGGAATCTCACAAGTTGTTTTGGTCATTAACAATATTCAAACCTTAATACTGTCTTTTGGTGTTGGCTGATCAGTGACTCAAACAATAATTAAAAATTAATCACCAATAATAGTAACTCATTTCAAGTTATCTTGCATATTTTTATTTATGACTCCAATTGGTATTTTTTAAATTAATTTTTGAAACTGTTCAGTAGGTGGTGACCAGGTCAATCACTGAACCTGCATCAAACTTAGGAAGTGACTGTCATTTATTTTCAGTGTTCATACTGTAGCTCCGTGTAGTACGACCGTCAACATACAAACTATTACTACATATTAACAGGTGAATTTAAATGTTATGTGCATGATTTGGTAATGGCACATTCGAATCCGTCCGCAAATATGCCTGGCCACAGCTATATTTTTATCCCTTTACATTTAATCAAGTCGACTTACATAACTAATTGTTTTGGTACATGATATTAATGTGCCTAACAACCTGCCCAGAACCAGTATAATGTAAAGTCCAAAGACAAAAAATGCTTTCTTTTCTTTCCTTTGTCTTTTAAGGATTCACTGCTTACTTTGGTTAGTACTAATGTTTTGATTTTCATAATACATCCGTTGAATTACTTTAATTTTTTTTACTATAACCCTAAGTATATATATATTCTCATTTTAAGACAGAAACAAAAGGAAAAATTCTTTAATGCAACTTGAAAAAAAGGGGGGTTAGGGAAATTAAAGGCATCAACAATTTCTAATTCTATGAACAAAGTCCCTGGTGTGTGTCTGTTTGTATGACCACAGTAATCTCAAGAGCATGTGAATGGAATTCAGTGTGATTTTTTTGGTATTATACAGTACAGTTCTTGGGAACCGTTTCAAATATATTTCAATTCTCTGAGTAATAACAGTCTCAAGTCTCCAATTTCAGAATAGTGTTGTAATTTCGTAAATTTGCTTTGGTCATTAACAGATTTTAATGACATTCAAACTTTAGTACTGTATTTGGGTGTTAGCTGCCCTATTATCTATGGGAACCATGCAGTAATGATTTTAGGGAATCAAGTTGGAGAAAAGTTGAACAGCAGGGAAATTTCTTAAAATAAGCTGCCTAAACCATTAAATACATAACAATACAATGGGTAGAATTGTAGAGAGTTAAAAGATTACACAAAAAATTCAGTGGAAGCATATGTCTATCTTTAACAGATAAATCTCAATAAGACTGTTTACAATTTAAATTGGCAGTGAAGAATAAATGTTAAACTTGGTGTAATTCTTCTTCTTCTACACTTCATGGATTAGGCAGCTACCTGTTCTGGATTCATATTTCATGCCATCTTCTTGGTCATTCCATCTTTCCTCTGTCTTTTGACATGTAAGATGCCACTTGCTTTGTAAGTGTTTTATTCTACATTCTTTCAGATGATCTCTTGTCTATACTGTTGGAGTTCGTCATTTCTAGAATAAATTTTTAGATCTTATTTCATCATTTTATGTAGTTTAGTGCATCCTTTTCATTGGAGCAGAAAATTCCAGCTGCTTGTATTCTTCATTTATATTTGCAACAGGGAATCAAATATTCTCAGCCATATAACAGTACAAGAGTTGTCACTGCCTTGTAATATTTTAGCATGGTATCTTTCTTAGTTTCACTCCTCTTCATAGTTCCCAGCTTCCAAGTTCAACAGGACAGCTGCTGTTGAGGACTTTGATAACATGGGACAGTGAAACAGGAATTGAAATTGTTGATGAGTGCTACTGGCATTAGAGCAACTAGTTGGTATGGATTTTGAATGAAAATCAGTTATCTGTGGCTGTTCATTTTTACTGACAGCAGAGGTTGCATGTTACGAGGTATGTAACACATGAATTTTTATAGGCAGCATGCCATATAATGAGAAATCTTTCATTGGGGACAATGGAAGGTGGTTGAAGCACTTATTAATTTACAATTCTTACAGTATGCTCTGTTGTGTGGGAAGGAACCATGGGACAGACTAGTAGAATGAATAATGGTATTTGGGACTAGGAATGGGCTGCAGTTAAGTGGTTTACTGAAGCATGTTCTGAGAGGTTTGTTTTTTCTTCCTTTACAAAAAAAAAAGAGGGCAGGGAAAGGAACGGAAGAGAAGTTGAAGAGAAGTTGATGGGATTTAAGGCCTATGAAGTACTGAGAGATCACCATTGTGGTTTAGGGTGGTTGCTAGGCTTTATGTGGCTTGAGATACACAAACATAACCCAGCAAATACCTTAAATCCTGTACAACACAACCACCTCTTGGTGAAAATTGAAGTGTATGGTATACAGGAACAGATTTGTGAATAGAGATTCTAGATTTTCTAATTGGTCAGTCGCAATATGTCACTGATGGAGAAGCCTACACTAATCTATATGTTACATCAGGTGTCTTCCAGGAAATCTAATTAGACCACTTCTTCACTTTTATAAACGATCTTGGAGACAATGTTAGTAACAGCTAAGGATCGTTTCCCAATGAAGCAGTCATCTACAAAAAAGCAATGAATTCTGACAATTTCTTAGAAATTCAGTGTGATCTGACTATTGTTTTGGCATGGTTCAATAAATGACAATTTGAACTAAAATTGAAAAAAGTTCAAGGCAATGTGTACACTAACAAAAAGAATACATTTGTCCAAGAGTATAATTTAAACTGGTTAGTTACTGATATTGTTGATTATCTGAAGTATTTGGGCATAAGAGTACAAAGCAATGTGAAATGGGGCTCACACATAACTGATTGCTGATAGATCTAATTCTACAATGCGATTCACAGATTGAATTTTGAAGAATTGTAACGTACATACAAAACATAAGTGTACAAATCATACGTGAACAAAACTCTCATTCATCCATATTTGGACTGATGTGCTACTTGGTATCCATATTGCATGGGATTGAATAACAGTATGGAGAAAGTTCAGAGCAGAGGAGCTCAATTTGTGACTGCTACAGCCCTTACAAAAGTGTCACAGTATTTATAAACAGGGTAGATTGGGATTGTGTCAGATGGCATAGGTTTCATTTGAATTTACTGGCTAATATGTGAACAGCCACTATCACTTATGAATGCAATGAAATACTTTGTTCAACGAGTTATATAAGTTGCAATGAAAGGAGTGATATGGTGATAGAAATAAGAAGCTATAGTGATGTTTATATAAAACTTCGGTGGATTTTCCGTAGTAGAGCATAAAGCCATTCCACTGAGCTAGCATTGCTTGGGAAGATTATATTTGGCATCTATAATTTTTTTCATCATTTTTGCTCAGGGCACTGTCATCATGTTTTGCTCCTTATCAGAAAAAAAGGCAGCAAAACTACTGAAAAAGCTTACAGAGATGCTATTATGAGTAAAACTCAAAGTATGTGAGTGGTGTTTCAAAAAACATGAGTATCAATTATTCCCTGGCTCTCCTACAATTCTTGAATGGATGAAAATGTTGAACAAATAGTGTATTTGTGTTCAAAAATAGCTGCTAAAAGAAAGTTGTTGTCTGGAGTGATCAAATTTGTGGGAGACAGGCATCTGGTTTTTCCATCACAACAATGCTCTCCGTCTTACACACACATAATTTTCAACAAGAAACGGTATGGTGTCTTTCTCCAAACATGGCCCATTCACCTGATTTAGTTCTGTATAACTTTTTTTTAATTACCGCATAAAAAGAGATGCTTATAAGTAAAGCGTTTTGCCAACACGGATGAAATGAAAACAAAAACCATCACAAGAGATGATTTTTCTTCTTTTTTTTTTTTAAATGTTGAATCCTGGAAGACTGGACAAGTGTCTTAGTACTAATGGAAACTACAATGGTTGTCCGTAAAATAAGGTTCCCAATGATTTTTCACAATGAAAAACATGTTTACTTGCTTTGAATTATACATTTTTGGAATGTTTAGACTTTTTCCTATTTTTTTACATAATCGCCATAGAGGTGGATGCATTTTTGCATGTGGTGTAGCAACTTCTTTATGCCCGAGTAGTAGAACTCTCCTGCCGCACTGCGCAGGTAGCTTAATACCTCACCTTTCAGCTCCTCTCTGGTTCTGAATTGAGTCCAACCCAGCTGTTTCTTCAATTCAGGGAAGAGATGGTAATCACTTGGGGCTATGTCCGGACAAGAGGACGGGTGCGTGACAAATCCCATCCAAATTGGTTGAGAAGATCGGTTGTCACACGGGTGGTGTGCAGATGAGCGTTGTCATGATGGAAATACACTCCCCTCGTCAGCATGCCTCTTCTCTTGTTTTGCAGGAAACATGTTCTTCAACGTCACACAGTAGTGGTCAGCATTGACTGTTTTACCAGCAGGCATGAATTCATGCCACACTTTGCCAGCAGATAGTGTTTGCTTGAAGTTCCATGGCTTCGGCGACTCAGGATGTTTCCACGGATAGGATTGTTTCTTAATTTCTGGTGTTGTGTAGTAGACCCAGGTCTGTTCCCAAGTAACAATTTAATCCAAGAATTCTTCACCATTGGTTTCACAGGCTTGAAGAAATTCACAGGTCACTTCAACACGTTGTCATTTACGGTTTTCCATAATCATTCTTCGGACCCATCTTGCACAAACTTTGGCATACCCTAAATGATCTGTCAAAATTTTGTCAATGATAGTCTTGCTGACATCATGGATCATCTCACAGGACTCCCGCACCATCACCCTTCAATCTTTCAGCATTTCTTCTTCCACTTTCGCAGTCGTTTCTTCTGAACGCTGCTCATGAAGGACATCTGTACGTCCATCTTTGAATTCTCTGCACCATTTGTGCATGTGTTGTATTCTCTTACACTTTTCTCCATGGGCTTCACACAATTGGGAATGAATGTCCCCCAACGTAGTGTTTTTTTGAACATAAAAAAAACAAATTACAGAGTGAAATTCACACCTGGCGTGAGTGGGAACTCTATCTCTAGAGTGAAGGTAGTCTCTGATACTGAACATCTATAGCAAGAGCTGCTACACTTTGAATGTATATATCGTGCCAATGGCTGTAGCACAAAAGAAATCATGTATGCAACCAATGTGGAAAATAAATAAATAAATAAATAAAAACAGATGTTAGTGATCTGAACAAAGCATGTGTCTTCTTGCCATTCTGTAGAGCTGTAACATTGAAAATAGATAGATTCCTCAACAAACAGAATATCCATTTGATTTATCATCCTCCACCCAAAATTGAGCACCTATTGTGTTCTCTGAAGGATGATCTGAATCTTCACGCAACAGCATCTACAGAATTCCTTGTGAATGTGGTACCAGTTACAATGGAGAAACTTAAATAACAACAGAAGAAAGATGCAAAGAATATATTAGAAATTTGACAGATGAAAAAACCTGCAATGGCTGAACATGCCACTGATAATGGGCATGAACGGTAGTTTGAAAAGAATGACACACCTGTGTCATGCAGATAATTTTTGTGACAGTGTTGTTAAAGAAGCAATGGAGATAAGACTTAATGGTAATGTAATAAATGAGGAACAAAGCCTCAACTTAAGTCAAATGTGGAAGCCATCTATAAAATTATTATGTCATGAAAGGTCACATCATATTAGGGCATAGTGTGATTCAAAGAGTGAGCAGTGCCTAGCTGGACTGCCCTTTCATGTGCCCTCCTCTCCCTCCTTGCTGGCAGATATCTATAACATACTACAGTGTGGCTAACTTCAGTTGACATTGAGCAGTAGCTTGACAATGGAAGCAATAATAGTTTCCAAAATGCCACCAGACAATGGGAATCTGATGCAGCTAGAAGCCCAAGAAGCTTTCTTTCAGTATTGCCACCACAAAAGTTATCAATTATACAACTATGTCTTGCATTTTGTGAGTTCATCGCAGCCCTCCTGCTTTCATGTTTGGCAAATGCTGGGTTTATTTTCCCTATTCTTTGTTATTTACATTGCTTAGAAAGCATTTCCTTTACCTTAGTATCATTATGTATGTATATTAAAGGACTTACTCTTGTGATAATTGAAAGCAGGATGGCAACGAAGAACACAAATTACAATATTTGCATGCACATCTGATCTTCCACATGTCTCATCCATTCGCAGGATTAAGGTTTACCTGTGAGCTAGTGTAATATGTGATTGTATTTTTGTTTTCTTTGCTATACTCCTGCCTTTATTTATGGTAAGTGTTGGGTATACTTTCCCCATCCTTCCATATTTTTGTCAAGTGTTTCCACTCTGATTATATATATATATATATATATATATATGTTAAACATTAGGGTAGGATAAAAACCACCGCTTACCATAGAAGAGGATTCCTGCGGTGTTGGAAGACGGAAAAAAACCACATGAACACAGATAGTAGAATACAATTTTCGAGCCCGATGGCTCTTCATTAATAGGAGTGAGAAGGCTGCATGCTGGCGGCTGGCACTCCTACTGATGTAGTGCCATCGGGCTCGAAAATTATATTCTACTATGTGTGTTCGTGTTTTTTTTTTTTCCTCCCTCCGTGTACCAATGCTGCAGGAATCCTCTTCTATGGTAAGCAGTGGTTTTTATCCTATCCTAATGTTTAATATATCCGCTTTCAGTGCCTTTTTTCCTGATAATATATATATATATATACAGAGAATAACCAATGCTTACCAGAGTTGGGGGGGCAGGAATGTTGTTGAAATATGTATAGATAAGTACGCATGTTGAGCTTGTTCTTTTCAGGTTTATGTCCCTTCTTCAACAGTAGAAAGGGATGGCTGCCACCAGGCCCGCCGCTAGCTGCTTGAGCGCCCGCGTGCAATACCGA
Source organism: Vandiemenella viatica (assembly GCA_031002005.1). Lineage (NCBI taxonomy): Eukaryota > Metazoa > Arthropoda > Insecta > Orthoptera > Morabidae > Vandiemenella > Vandiemenella viatica. Next base: position 343,319,706 of record CM061920.1, on the reverse strand, counting down.
TTATGCCGCCCCCTGTCTAACCACAGCCAGTGGTGGATCTAGGAAATTTCCGAACCGGGTCAAAAAACTGTGAGATTGCCGCCCCTTCGAAAATTATTTGCCGCCCCCATTGTTGCCATTCCAAGTGTCGCCGGCCGCCCGAAGCAGCTGTTGAGCTAAAAAAAAAAGGTCGCCCGTTACATAATGCGCTGCAAATTCGCGGGGCAGCGACTGTCGATCACTCGTTTTGCCGCCCCCCTCGACGTGCCGCCCGCAGTGCGATGCACGCCCACTTACGGTGGCACTGGCTGCCACATGATGGTGGTTAACAGCTAACTGAAAGTTTGCACTGTTGGTTGGTGTTTCATGGTGTAGAAAAAATTAATATGATGGGAATGTGGATTGGATAGCATAAGCCCTGGCACTTTAAAATGGGAAAATATATAGCAGAAACACATCAAGGGCCAGTGGAAGGAAATATTGTGCCCAAAATTTTTGTACACAATAAATAAGATAAACTGCAAAGAAACTAGAGTTAAAAGAACAGAAATTCAAAGGTGTTATACACTAATTTAAACAACAGCTCTGGTGAGCGGTTGTTCATATTGAGAAGAGAAGTTGGGAATGAGTATAGGAGAAAAAATGAAGAGAACTGGGTGCTATCTTAAATTGAGACATGGTGGCTGCCTGGTATCCCAGGTTGTACTGGTAAGCCAGTCCCCATCATCCGAGAAGCTGCTTCTGTTTGGGAGGATTCTGATTGCATGGGTGGTGAAGCAAGATTTTTTTTTAACTTCTTTATGTCTCTCAACAACGAGGTCTTTAGAGACGGGAAAGGACGGGGGCAAGGAATGGGAAGGAATTCGGCAATGGCCTTTTTAAGGAAGCATCCCGGCATTTGCCTGGAGTGATTTGGGAAACCATGGAAAACCCAAATCTGAATGCCCGGACGGGGATTGAACCGCTGTCCTCCCGAATGCGAGGCCAGAACGCTATCCGTTACACCACCACGCTTGGTAAAGCAAGAATTAAAACTGTTGGAATCATGCTTAGTGACATGAACAGATACTATGCCTCTCCTTTTCCTGTGTAACCCCATGATGGAACATATTCCTTGCTCAACAGTCTCCTACGTTGACCACCCTTGCAATATTCTACTTGTTGATGAAGAGCTAACCTGAAAATTTTGATGTATTTTGAGTTTATGTCTGTTATTTGTTAACAGTTCACAACTATAATCTAAGAGAAATGGTGATCCATTCATCTATCCTAATGTAAATGTATATATAAAATTTCAGGAATTTTTTAAGGCAATGAAATCAAGGAAGCATAGGGATGTTAAACCCAACACTTACCATAGAAGATGGCAGCTGTGAATGACAAATGCAAAAAAGATGGTCACGTGTAATACAATATTTCAGTGCTGAACAAACATTATTCTTGTAAGTAGAGAAGATGCTTAACATGGTCAGATGTGATCACGCTGACACCCGCTTAGCGAACAGATGAATCAGGCAGCTTGACCTGGACAGCTGGGATGGTGTTTAGAAATGACAGAAAAGTACTGAGTGGATAATTGATAACTCTAGAGAAATATTATTGTTGGAAGAGTGGGAATATTAACAATGTAATTAACGAGAGAGGATATAAATAAACAAAAATAAAATGGTAAATCAGAAAAACAGGAATTGTTGAAACTTCAAGTTTTCCTTTTCCTTACCCTCATATCGTCTACCTCCACTACCTAACATAAACCAGAAGCTATGTTTAATTCAATACTTTGCCGACTTATTGTTCTTTGCTACTTATTTTATTTATGTTTAATTGTATTATTTACATATTTATCATTTTTCAATCAGCCCCCTTTTGCCCAGTAACAACTGGTTTTGATTATGTGATTACTAATTTTGCAATGCTATTTTATTATCTTGAAGTCACTATTTCCTCCTGAAATTAACCAAACCATGCACCTCACCCAGCAGCCACTATCTGAGGCAGTGCCTTATAACATCTATCTTCCACCATGCTTTACTGCTGAAGAACTAAAGACACAATAATTAGAATGATTCATATGTTCGTGTGTCCTGCTATGATTTGAGGTGATCGGTTGTTTATTTCCCTTTCCTAATTTATATAAGTAAATCTATTTTCACAATAGATGAAGGCAGGAGGGTTGCGAGAACACACTTTATCATACTTCATCTTCAAGGATTAAAGCATTGAGGTTTGTTCCACCTCAACACATTTTGTTGTGTCCACCTCTTCTTAGCTTAACCTATCCTTCTTCTTCCCCATTTTGGCTTGTAATTTAGCAGCACCATTTTGGTATAAGCCCTAATCATGTTTACAGGCAGACATATGGAAAGGGGATTCGATGTACGAAGACTCACCACATGACTCTTGGTAAGTCTCCGCTGAGTACACAACCAATCCCTTTGCCTTTTTGCCTCTAATCATAATGAAGATTTATACTGAAATATTATAAACTGTGCTTGTGTTTTGTGTTTAATTGTTTGTTGCAGCACTTTTGCATTCATCTGTAGAGAGTGACAGGTTTAATTTCCCTATTTCTTATTATGTATATATCATCAAGGGGCTCTTATCATAAATTGTATTTTTAATTTACATGCAAGTACAAATCTAGATGTCTGATGTAAAACGAGAGTACTTATTTTCAATAGATAGTAGTAATTAAAGTTGGAAATGGAGAGAATTATAGAGTTCACAAATACCAAACTTTACCCATGTTAGGAAGGGCTCTGACGCATTAGACATATACAAAGTCCCTGGAATATAGATTTAGAAATGAATCAAGCCTGCCTCATAATGCCTCTACACAATTTGTGTGGAGACTCAATACATGCCAATCAAGTAATTTAAATTACTGACCAAAACTAGATAAACTAGAAATAATGAAATTTGTACAGCTGTATACTAATATTAGACATTTTACATTATTAATTTAAAAAAAAATTAAACAGCAGATATCGTTGGAAGATAACACTGCAAAAACAAAAAATAAAAACAGTATTGACACACATTATCTTGCTTTATGAATAATTGAAGAGTCTAATGCTAAATTAAAATAGTTAACATATTTCTCACCTGATCTGTATTTACGTTACGTGGAACGTAGTAGACAATGTTTTCAGTGATAGCCTTAGAAATATTAAACAAATGAGTCCCACCAACAGGTGGCATGATGCTTTCAATATCAAACACATCAACTCCTAAATACTGCGGTCCACCCCATGGAGGGCTGAGGAATACAACATCTATACCTCGTAGATATGGGGCCATGTGCAGATAGTCACCAACCACAAATTCTATTCGATCTGCTACACCATAAATACCTGCATTATGTTTTGCAATAGCCACCTTTTCTGGATCAATGTCAATGGCAATAACTGAAAATGCAAAATATGATAAATAAATGACTGTCTTCTCCAGGAAGAAGATTACATACATTAACAAAGCAAGGTATGAAGGTGAATAAGTAATGTTTCATAAGATCCCTTAATATGTATTAAATTCCAGATATGAGAAAAACTTGAGACAAGTCAAATTAAACACTCAAAAATAAATAAGCTTACAAACACACATTTCAGAATACATGATTGCATTTTAAAAATTGGCAGTGCATTTTTTGTCAGCATTATGTTTTTCTTTCTTTGTCACCCTCCTACCTGCAACTATAGTAAGAGATGAGTTTACTTTCTCTATCCGTTTCCACACTAAAACATATATTCCTGTATTGCTCTGTAGTTCAACAGAATCAATGGCCAGCCACACAAAGCACCCATGTGATGGCATTCTTATATATCTTGACAAACACATAAAAAGAGTGCAGAACATTCTACTTCCCAGAACCATAGCATCTAATCAAAACTGTAAAGCTTAAAAATAAAAAAAAATTATAAAAATCAGTTTTTCACAGTTGCCTGCATTAGAAATGTGAGAATTCTTGACAATGACAAAACAGTTATCAAAATTTTTCACACATCAACCATTGAAAAGGCATTTAACTAGTTGTCAAAGAAGTGACTAAACAATATGTATTCTCTAAAAAACTTTTCTGAATACGTTGTGTCACTTATAGAATAAGTAATGCAAAAACAATCATAAACCACACAAAACTCTTCCAAGAAGCTGTTTTCTAGCACTGTACAGGAGTATAATAATGATACGAGTAATGCCAAGATGCATATAAATAAGGAAGGAGAGAGGAATAATTGCTTACAACATATGATAATGTAACAGATAAAAATTGTTGAGATTAAAACCTCCTACAGCAGGAGAACATAGAATGAACAAAGTGGGACTCAGAGAACAGCTAACTAGACATTACACACTGACTCTGAAGGGTAGCAATGTCAGTGTAGGGGGATTTAAAATTGGAGTGACAAACAATATGAGACGAGTTGAGGTCAGAATTTTTTTTTTTTTTTTTAAAAGTACCATATCCAAAAAAAATTTAAGTCCGGGTTCATCAAGATAAAGTGGAAAGAAGCTCTTTCTGTTCATACCTAGTATTTCCACCTGTCTCTCAGAAGGTCACTGACTGTTCTTAACCATCTGTTTTGCTACTGTTCAGGTACAACTATATGCTCACAATGCTCTACTGGCCACTCTATGTTTTGAGTATACTGGAGTACCGTGACAACACAGAATCACTTTCTTTCCCAGCTCACTACTCACTTCATTACAGCATATCACTCTCTGTCACGGCCTGAATTTAACTGCAAAAATGCCACAGCTCACACACTGTTCCTAATACTTCAACCAGTATTCCTGCAAGCACCAACATATAATAAGGTATGCAAACATATACCTTGTACATTCCCAGTACTCTCTTCACCCTCCTCCTGTCCTCCAATGACTCCCAATCGAGCTCCTTTATCATATCAGGTAGTGACTGGGTAATGCGATAATTTCTAAAAACAAATCAAGCTACTCTTCATTGCACACCCTCCAACTCCTGCATTTCATACCCAAAATGTGGGTCCCAAAGTACACCACCATATTCAACCAATGGTCTGACCAAAGTTTTGTAACCCAATTCCTTAACATCACTGGTACATCCTCTACAGTAAATGTAGGATTTTGTAACCTTTTCCTACCACCTTGCCAATGTTTATTGTCAAATATTATGCCAAGATATTTACACTTCAAGCCTTCAACAAACAATCATGACCCCACCCTATAATAATAAAAAATCTTTAGTTCTAATCTGTGTGCCTAATGAGCTTTATCTTGGCATCTGTCTTCATTCCATGCTGACCTACCCATTTAGATATTCTATCCTGGTCAACCTGTAGCTGTTCAGTCTTCTTGTGTTTTGATCCTATTTGATACCATTAAGTCATCTGCAAACATCCTAAATTCTGACTTTAAACCATCAACATAATCATTCGTCAGAATAATGAACAGCAAAAGTCCCAATACATTACCCTGTGGCACTCCGATATTTACTTCAACCTCTTTTTATAGTATATTTCCTACTCTAACACTTGTTTTTCTGGTTTTTAAGAATTTCTCTACCCAGTAAGTAACTTTTTCATCCAATCAATATTTTTCAGTTTATTTAAAATCATTTTATGGCTCACTCTGTCAAATGCCTTAGAAAGATATTGAGCCACACTATCAACTTGGCCTCTCTTATCCAATTCTTGTGTGACATCCTGTTCACACATATTCCTCACTCTCATCTCCTGCCATTAGCTGTGTCCAGGTCAGCCTTGCATGAATATCCTCCCTTATGGTTTTCACAAATTTCAGCAATACATTCCAAACATTCCGTACAATACCAATTGCTCATATCACATACGATACAAATATATGCTAAATTGCCATAAATCAAAGTTATGACAATTTCATGCAATTGGTGTCACTTTCACAAATTATAATATGCCTAAACCATAAATCAAATCTGAAAGACACTGAACTTTTGGTAATTCATTTTTCTTGTTAAACAAATAGGATAAACAAAAAATTCTCTCTGCTGGAACAAAATTTAAAACTTGAAATTATAACCTGTTCTATTCCAGTGTTCAGTTTTTCATTAAATACCTGGTGCTGTCTACTGTTGTGTTGGGCAACCACCTCTGTCATTCACCTGTTGATTCAGCTGGTGGTAGCAGATGGCAATGATAAATGTTTCCAGGAACTGATTAGACCCACCTTGCTGCAGCGCTTTTCCCTAAAGCTGAAACATTCACTTCCACTAGGTACCAGCTGCGGGGAACAGTTGCCATGTCAGATTGTTGTTTGCTGAATTTTATTTTAGGAGCTTGTATTAGCCTGACAGGGGGCATAATTACAGCATAATTGTTACACTTACCAGGCCAGGTTTAAAATTTGTAAATATATCTATGAATTTAGTGGATAGAGATAACATGACATGCTGAAGCATTTTATTCATGAGTCTCTAGTTCCTCTTAGGCCCAATTCACACAGAAGAGACGCGAAGCAGAAGTCGGGCGGAGACGCGGCGCATTTTGAGGTCGCTCCTATGTTAACAAATGGCGCAATTCACACAGAGGCGGCGGGGCGCGGGCGCACCCCTTTGAGGTCCACGCCACGTCTCTTCCAAGCCTCGAGGGGCACAGTGAATGGGCGCGTGGCGCGGATCTCCAGGGGACGCATTCTCGCAGTTAAAAAAATGCGTGATAATTTGGAGTTTAATATACAATTTTGTGAAATCATTGAGAAGTTTCCCGAACTGTACGATTTTAATCGTTCAGATTATTGCAATCGTAATGTACAGGACAGTGCTGGCAAAAGATCGCTAAGGAATTAAATGAAACAGGAAAGTTTTAAAATTTATTACTGTTAGGTACATACAAGGGTGACCAATAGCTTCTAAAAAAGCAGATTATAGCAACTGTTATTAATATACACAATATCCATCCTGATACGGAATGGGTGCACGTTTTACGAAGTACTTGCACAAATACTCTCTTACGTATTTTGCATTTTGTCTTCTTGGATTTCCTTCGGTCATTGGATTTCCTATTACAATATTTTCAATGTGAGGTATTGAAAATTTACCATCGTATTTCCGTATTGCGTTGTGCAAAACGCACATGGCTTGAATCAGTAAATCAGTTTTAGAAGGAGAGCAACATATTAATGTATTCAAGACCCTGAATTTTGAAGTTAATACGCCAAAAGCACATTCCACACATTTCCTACCTCTACATAACTTGGTGTTGAATATTCTGTGACCGTTTGATAATTGGTTGCGAGAAAAAGGTTTCATAATATTTGGTTGCAGTGGGAATGCTTCATCCGCTATAAAATAGAAATGGTTGTTCATTGTTTCTCCAGGAAGAAGGGCAGGGTCGGGTAATTTAAGGCTCTGTTGTTGTAGAGCTCTTCCAAAATTGCTGCGATTAAACGCTTGACCATCATTGTTTCGGCTGTATTCGCCTATGTCTATAGTAACAAATAAGCCATCCGCATCTGTCACTGCTTGTTAGCAGTTTATAGAAACATTGAAATACTTTCAACAAAAATATAAATTGTTAAAAAAATAAAAATGAACCAAAAGCTCTAGAAGTTGATCCAGATATGGATTTTTGCAAAGAATTTGGCAGATATGACATCTATGACAGCACAACAAAAACGTAAAATCAAAATAGGAATTTTGAACAGAATGCTTCGGACTTATCGTCTGTAACCAGTGACGACCATCCTGATAACGCCAACAACTGATGCTGGTATCGGCACATCGACATCTCCACTCTATATTACATTATCATCAAACAGAGGAGAGACTTACTACCCATCAAGCAAAGAGCCTGCAGAGACTGATGTGAAAACAGATAGCTATACATTGAAAGACTTCTTTCGTTTTAGTAATTTTTTTTCAAATAAAGGTTTCTGTTTTGATTACTTACCTTAATGTAATTAACATCCTCTCTTCTGGACAAACTGGTGTTCTCCAGTTGGTAGATTTTTTTTCTGTATGCCATCCTTAATTTTGTTCGGTAGATAAAAGAAACATGGTTAAGACATTCTGTAAAAATTTTGAAAATGTTCAGGATACATTTCCAACTCTTTCATCAAGTCAAAAATTCAATACTTCCTCCCCTTCTTCAGCCATACAGGATGAAGCCAGAAACTACTCTTCTATTGAATATGATTTAAATGTAGTAAGGTTAAAACATCTTCATCGTCAGACGAAGTCATGGTAGAAACTATGTCGCGCGCGAGTCCCTTCTGCGTCCCTTCTGTTTGGACTGAACAGGCCACGTCCGCGCCGCGTCTCCGCGCCACGTCCCTTCTGTGTGAATTGGGGCCTTAGCTGCCAACCTCTTGTGGTTTTACATTTTGTTTGCCTTAGAGGAAAGGTTGCTTTCCCCTGTGAAGATTCACGGACTGTGCATAATACAGCTATGATGACCACAATCTATATAACAGGCAGACTCTTGTTTTCGTGCACACAGGATTCTCCAAAATGTATATTTCAACACTCCCTTCCCAAAAAGAATCAATGTCAAACTTTTGCTGTCACACAGTTGCTGTCAAAATTAGATTGTCCCATCACGCCTCTCAACTAAATTCACTGACAACTTTTTCAAGCCGTCTGTAACAATTTCCTCTCTTAGCAGATGACTTTCATATAATCATTTAGAACTGTCTCTGGGTAAGGCTGCAACTTTATCACTTGGCCAAACTTCTCACTGAAATGTAACTTCCAGCTGAAAACAAGGGTTGCTGTCTCCACCTTACTGCAATCACACACAGCAGATACAGCATCAGTTGCCGCTGGCACTAGTATTATTTTTTTATATCTTTCCAGGTAATGCATATCTCAACTGTATCCAACAACAAGGCTATTATTGCCTTCAATCCTATCCTGAATCGATATTTCTGCTCAACAAGATCCTTCACAGTTAACTGCCATTGAGCAACGACTAATTAGTTACTCTCTGAGTCCCATCTCATTCACTACAGGTTCTAATATTGAAGTATTTTGAAAATTTCTGAAATGTTCCACATCATCCTGGCGTTACTGGTGACAAGTGCTGTTTTCTTGTTTATATCTATACTTGCTATTCATTTAGTTTATTTCCCAAAATAGCCACTAATCTAAATTTGAGGCCATCAGACATGTTAAGAACAGATTTTGATCGCCAAATTTGTTGAAGGGTACATATCACATATGTCTGTGATACAGTCACTTCTTCAAATGTGTCCTACTTTTTTAGATATCCACATGCTAAAAAGGACAAAATCTAAATGCCCCATAAATAACAGAATCATTGTCATATTTTCTTAATTGTTGTGTGGTCTTTGCAGTAAGATGTTGGCATCATAATATTCTAACCTGGATTCTAATCCCAGCTGTACCAAAAAAATCTTCATAAATTCACAAGTATGACTTTTTTTTATTTTATTTCAACTTCATTTAATACTGTTATTGTATGAAATAACATTTAAAACAAATCATATTGCTTACGACAGATACAATTTCAGCTAACATACCCAATGAAATTTGGTCAGAAGGCAAATCTGTTAATAAACTGGAATCCGACAAAAGTATTTTGCAGTTTTTGTGTTTGTTGTTCTTCCATTACCCTGTCCAGCTCCATTTTGTCCAATTTTTAGTCAAGGACATTATTTTATTTTCAACCATTTACATGCAACCACTCTTGGAATTGTTTCTTCATTCCATGCTGACCTACCCATTTAGATATTCTATCCAGGTAACCCTGCTGCTGTTCACATTCTCGTGTTTTGATCCTTTTATATACCATTAAGTCATTTGCAAACAACCTAAATTCTGACTTTAAACCATCAACACAATAATTCATTAGAATAATTGACAACAACGATCTCAATACACTAGCCTGTGGAAATCCCATATTTACTTCAACCTCTTTTGATAATGTGTTTCAACTTAACACTTTGCTTTTCTGGCTTCTAAGAATTCCTCTACCCAGATTGTAAAAAGAAGAGGAAAAAGCTATCTTCTTGATGCTATGTATTACGATTAAAATACTTCTTGACGATATACAAGCACTGAATTGACAAATAGGAAAGAAATAAAATAATAATACCTATTTCAATTGAAAATGCACCAAAATAAAAAGCTTATTTACCAAAAGTGAAAAAATAATGTAAGATTGGAGACTTCCCTGACGTATGATTTTAATGAAGTCTTTATGGGTGTATGGCCGGAATGTGTTGTGAAAAACCAATCCAACGTTAGACCCGTGAAGACTTTTTTTAAAGAAAAAAAAAAAAAAATGATTTTCTGGGGAAAAATGATGCTGTATAGTAGATAATGTGATTTGTTTGGATATTATTATCGCATAGACCACACTGACATTTAATATTATGTGGCGACAATTCTGGTATTTACAGGATATTTGTTGTTTGTTTTCCCCAAATGAATATCTAAAAAAAAAAAAAGGAAACGATTGAAGAAACGACTGTACCACAGACATACAGTACATATATGCAGGAGATTGAAATATGTTCTTAACATGTCTAATGGTCTCCAAGTAGAACAGCATCCAAGAACTAATCCGATTATTTATAAACATTAAAAAAATCTTGAAGCTTCAGTTTAAGAATTAGGTAGAGAATTAAATCGCGTTATACTTAGAGGTTTGAAACAAAATGATCCACATAATAATATTAAAATTACGTTTCTTGGCCTTTACACCTTGTCGACATTGATGTCGCTAAAGATGAAAGAGGATGGAAGGCAAGGAATGGAAAGAAATTCTTTCATAGCTGTTTGAAGGAAACATCAGGGCATTTTCCTGTAGTGATTTCGAGAAGCAATGGAAAACTGAGATATGGATGGCTAGAAAGGGATTTGAACCCATATCATCCTGAATGAGAAGCCCAAGTGTTACTGCCCACCCACCAGTCTCGATATTAGGAAGTTGCTGCCACCCATAACTTTGTTCAATTGGCTTACAATAAGAAGAGGTTAGGTCTTTCCAGTATTTACTTGCACGGACAATTTGACCAACTTATTTGCAGTCAATGCGAATGTTTCGGATAAATACTGGTCTCAAAGAAAACAATGCAAAGTAAAGAGCTTGCAGATGTTATTACAGAAGTGACGGAAGTATGAGAGATTTCTGCAAGGAGATGAGAAAAGAATTACAGCATATGGACCAAGTGGTAGGAGAGGTCGAACAGATGGAAATTGTATTACAAATACTACCAAGACAAGTGCAAGATAAGCTGATTGTTACGCAGTGGGATAGAATGGAAGATTTTCTGGATGTGTTGGAAAGAATAGATAGCTGTTAAGAAACTTATAAAAATTTTGCTGAAAGAAAAAGATTGTGAGATTGGAGGAATGATAAACCGAGAGATAACCGGTATAATGGAAAGTCAAATAATTGGCCACAAAAGGACGTGATGAATATGGAAGAGGAGGAATGCAAATGCATCGACAGGATAAAGGAGAAACGTGGCAGCTTGAAAAGAATGCAGGCAACAGTGGTTACCGGTATAATAATGCATCAGGCGAGTGGAGCAATTATAAGCAACCGCACAAACAAGTAATGTATATGAGAAAAGAAGCGAAAGCACAAAATAATGATAAAGTAATGGCAGAAAACTCGAGTCCGCAACTGTGAAGGTCCGGACAAGGGTGGATTACGTTACAGGACCATTCAGTATGTGGAGAGAGGAGGCTATAAGTGCAGATTCTATGAATTATAGCAAACAGAACAGCAAGGACAGATATCTGGAATTGTGGAAATGCTTACATTTAATGGATAGTAAGAAGTGAAAGGCCGAATATGTACATAAAGAAAACGAATGGGAGAGGCGAGGAATTAGGGAGTTGGCACAAATCGATGTACAGGATAAAAGCAATAATGAAGAAGGTGTTTAAGAAAGATTGAGTATAGCAGAAGCTCGAAACGAGTTGTTAGAAGATACATTCGAGGAAGAATAATTAGCAGAAAATGATAGCGAGCTACCATTAAGTATTAATGAGAGTGACGAAGGTGAAAATGTTCCTAGCAGCGATGGGAAAGAGAATAAATATGAATGAAATGATGAAAATGGAATCAAGGTATTTTTTAAAAGGAGTTATGGTGAAGAAAAGGATGAAAATGTATCGCAGATAGGAACTGAAGAGAAGAATATGTACTAGGTAGCTATAAAGGAACGAATGTACCTTTCCGACATGGTAATACCGACGCCACTACTTACGTTTCTTTTGATGGGAAAGATGAAAAGGGAGCTATGGAAGTATTGTTTGCAGGATACAATCGATGATGGCTGAAGCCAACCGACCAATCATTTAACGATCCACATTTAAATAAGCTGCTAAAGAAAAATGCAATCTGGGTATGATCTAAAGAATGCCAAATTAAAACAAGAGTTAATTGACAGCAAAATCTTGTATCATCCAAACATGGAGCTACCTTTTTATATGGAATCTGACAGTTCAGACTATGGACTGGGTATCCATCTTTTCCAAATACAAAGTATTGGCAGCAAGGAGGAGCTAAAATCGATAGCGCTTGCGAGTCAATTGTTGATCAGGCATGAACGAGCGTATGGAATTTCAGAAAATAAAGCATTAGCATTTATATTGGGCTTTCAGAAGTTCGATATTATTTATGGGGGCACCATACTATTATATTGACCGATCATAAGGCTTTAACTTTCCTTCAAAAATGTAAATTACTACATGGTAGATTAACCAGATGAGCACTATTTATGCAACAGTTTAACTATGAAATAAGATACATCAAAGGTAGTGACAACAAAGTAGCTGATGCTTTATCGTGGCTACCTATGGGAGGAAGAAGCACGAACAAAATGAATGACTCGGAAAGAGTATTTAAAGTCTATTATATGAAAAGAGTTACACATGAGAAAGGCATAATAGAAATAGGCAAAGATTTGCGGAGGAGGCCGAATGAGGATGCATGTCTGAAGTTGGTAAAGCAAAATTGGGGAAGCAGAAGTGACAAAAGTTAATGAAGTACTATACTTTACATGACGGTGTTTTGTTCTGGAGGTGGGAGGAATCAACTGAAGATTGGAAGTCGTGCTGGCTTCATCGTTATGTAGACTTGATAATATATTACACCCACTTAAGATACGGGTACTATGGAATTGAAAAATGTTACCAAAAATTGTGTGAGGTTGTCATCTTTGACAATATGCGGAAGCTTGTCACACAACGGCTAGCTATCTGCAACCAATGCCAGCATACCAAGGTATCTGCTGTAACTACTAAGAATTTAATGCAGAACATATTGTCAGAAAACATATTACATCTATTAGTGGTAGATCTATATGGTCCACTAAAGTCAAGAGGCGGTTTTGTATATATTTTTTGTTTCGACGTGTTTTCGAATTTTGTGAAACTGTACCCGATAAAGAAGGCCACAGGAAGAGCACTAGTAAATAAGTTACAGAATGATTATTTTGAATTGGTCGGACGGCCAAAATCTGTGTTGTCAGACAATGGAAGTAAGTTTGTCTCAAAAAGTTTGTCCACTTGTATGAGTGAAAATAATCTAAAACATATTAAAATATCTGCGTATCATTCCTCGAGTAATCCCGCAGAACGGCAACTGAGAGAGATAGGCCAATTATTTCGGATGTACTGCAGTCAAACACACGAAATGGATAGAAAACGTAAGAGATTTTGAAAATATAATGAACAGCATTCTGAGCGAGAGTACTGGACACACCCATTACAGTATTACTTTATATGAGAAAATATTAAATTTCCTTCTGTACCAAATATTGACCAACAAGAGCTATTGAACAAGGTCAGGGAAATAATGGAAAAAAAGAGCTAATGAAAGGAAAAGATGATACGACAAAGGTATAAAACCAACTGAATTCATTTTGGGAGATATGGTTTTGGTGAAAACTAAACAAAAGTCTTGCGAAATAAATTCAGAGATAAAAAAATTCTTTAAAATCTATCACGGACCTTTTAAGATTGTTGCTAAGCCAAACGCGAGTGCCTATTTGCCTGCTTATCACAAATCTAATAAAATATTAGGATTAAGAAATGTGGTTTATTTAAAATTGTAACTACGACTAAAAAGTTAAAATGTTAAGTAGTTAACAAAGTAATGTTGCATTGATTGTAAAACAGAATCTATACTATTATAAACCTGTAATCAAGCTGCATGTGTCTCATTAATTGAAAGGTAACTGTGCAAAAACTACTGCAGCAATTTAAGTGGTGTTTTCAAATTTTGAGATGTTCACTCCTTGCATGAAAACGTGAAAAATTATCACACAACTTAACTCAGAATTCTGTATAATATTTTGACTTCGAATATTTAGTTACTTTTCTTTAATGCAGTAAATAAATGGAATAACTGAATCAGATGTATTAATATTGGTGTTTAATTGAATGTAAAAATGATGTGTTTGACCAAACATGAATATCTCTGGATTGTATACATGTCTTTGGTTATAATTTCCCAGTTTTATCAATTTTGATAAACATAATTATTCGGAATTCGTTACTGAAGTCATAATATTTTAAATCTTAAATAAAAGTAACAGAAGGGTAAAGTAATTTTGCTCTTAATATCGATAGTAAGATACCAGGTCACTGAAATTTTAATAGTGAATAACAATAGACAATTCGAAAGGAAATATTTTTTTTTGGTGATATATCACTTACTGGTAGTTATCGAGATATCAGAAGTAAAAATCAGTTATATGTATAGCTCCTTTGACAACGTTTTTAATCTGTTCCAGGCCGCATTTCAACCTAAACACAATCGCTAGGAAGGAAAAATGAATTAACTTTACATTGTGATACAGTCAATGTGTTACTGTGCGCGTTTTAGTCCTTTTGCAGTTGTATTATGAAATTAATTGTGATTTATGTTACACATACTTTGAATCCTGAAATAGACAATGTTGTCATTACCAAAAATGTATTTAGTGACACATTTAATGTGTTTAGGTGTATCTGCATAGTTTGATTTTGAAGCGGCAATATCAGTATAGATTGTGGTTAGGTCAAAATGAGGCCTGAGCCAGAATGTTCTTGCAACAACATAAGACATTAGAATTCAATTATTCTTAGTAATTAATAATCTGATTCAATGAATGCCATGTCAGTGATGACGTGTATTCCTGGAAACAAAATAAACGTTGTGCATGTCCAGCCTATATTTCCGTGTCGTTTTGGCGACATGTTTTCCTTGGTCCAGGCTGCATTTCAACCTAACCACTATTTTGAGGTACGAACAAGAAAGAAGACTCGAAATTTGGGTACATACATACAAGTTATTATGCAAGAACTACATGTTTCTACCCACAGCATATGAATACACAAATATCGTATATGAAAATTTGCCAGCGATTTCAGATTAGTTATTGCAAATGTTATCATTGGAGGCAGATATATTTTTAGAAATGGCCGTCGCCTGTACTGTCAACACTACCACAGACGGTAACTTTGTTGATGCCTTATTTCTAAGGTACATTTCTTTTTGCCTTAATATGATGCACTTTTTATCTCCAGGAGAGTGTGTTTGAAATTTTTGTCTAAAAGCTTAACTGATTCTTGATTTGTCGTTATTCGAACTATAGTATGAAAACTGAATCTAAGGTAATAACTAAAGGTGAGGAAAATATTTAAATGATGTTTATATTTCTTGCTTCTCCAAGCTAATACTTGGTACTAAAATAAAAAAAGGGGAGAGTATTTCTATACACGCCAAGATCCGCGTGTGCAGAGCAGCGGGTAAATGCTAGTAGTTTCATACAAGAAATATGAAAAGTAATCCAATTGTTCATAGTAATATATGTGTTGTGATTGTTAATGCCATGATGTGACGAGAAACTAGGATGATGATGAATGTAATGGTTAAGACTGAAGTTTGAGCATGTTTAATGTGAACTGAGTGTATGTGTCAGTGAACAGACAGCAATAGAATTGGACACTATACAATGTGCAGTGCCATTGTTGTCAGTTTTAGTCACTAGCAAAAATTTAAATACTGAGCTGATATAGACAGTGAAAATACATTGAGTTATAATCAAAATTAACAGTGTAATGTAGAAAATGTAAAGATAATGCAAATTGAATTTAAGAAAAACTGTTGAACATTGAATTCAAGGGAAAGTAGTGGTGTCATTATATATTTCAGTAACTTCTCAGCAAATTAAAAATTATGTTAAATTTATTAATCTTCCACGAAGTGGGGGCAGGTATAACTTATAAGCTACGACGCCAAGTGTACAGTAAATAGTTTTTTTTTTTTTTTTTTTTGTAATTATTAACTCTTAATAAATCATGGACAATGTAATAATTTGAATACATGTACTCGCTCACTAATTCCACAGACTGTTCATATTGTAATGTCATTTGGGTAGTATTAAGTTACAACAATCTTTGGTCCATGGGCACGGCCAGAGAGGAGAGACAAAAGTCACGCGTGTGTTTTTGGTTTGTGATTGCTGAGGTGGTACAAGAGCGCAGAGTGTATCAAAAAATGCTGCAGCATTTACTTATACTGGTTTATTAAATAGTACCTGGGTGACCGATCTTCGCTCGGCATCAATCTATTTCTGTCCAGTATACAAGATTTCGAGTAAAGTTTGATTAAAGTAAAAGCCTTGAAGGCGTCCAAGGCATTTTGAGGTGCACAGTTCCTTGTTCCAATCAAAGAGAAACTCAAGTAACTTCAGTAGGCTTACCGGTACCTAAAACCTTCTACATAATAATGTTAGAATGTATTCGAGAAACCAAATACAAAAATAGCTCCTTTTTTTTGTTTTTTTTTGTAAAATCGTGTTACAACCTTGAAAAGCAAAACGTTATCTACATATGAAATTTCATCCAAATCGCTAGAGCCATTTTCGAGATCGCCTGGTTTATGTTAAATACAAATCTTAATGCAAGTCTGGAATTAATTAATGGTGCAAGACATGTGCAAATTCAGGAAATTCTACGATACCCCTGGTGCCGCAATTTGATGATGTACGAAATTGAAAGTAAAAAATATATTTCTTTGATATCTTGCTTAGTTCTCGAGATAACATATCTCAAAATTGGCGTGAATAGGTTCAAATGCAGCCTCGACCAGAAGATAAATTTTGTCATAGCCAAATTTGATGATGAATTCGTATGTAACTCGTCGAGACAAATCTAAAATAAAGAATATATTTTTTTTTAATATCTCGCTTACTTCTCCAGATTTTATATCTCAAAAGTGACGAGGTTAGGGAGAGATCCGGCCTGAACCAGAAAAAAACCCCACCGACACCACTATGTCTACACGGTGGAAATATACTATAGATGTTTTATTTTCTTCCTAGTGGTTGTTGTTAAGTTGAAATACGGCCTGGACCAGAAGAAACATCACCAAGAGCACAAGAAACTACACCTATAACATATTTTTGACATGCTATATCTCGAAAACCAATACATTCTTTATTTTCGATTTGTTTCGTCGAGTTCTAAAGAATTCATCATCAGATTGTGACGCCACTGTAATGATAAAACTTCAGTAACTCACTTAGATGAGAACATCATCAGTGCTAAATTAATATTACTACTCTTCAAAATAAAATACCTTTTATTAATAAATACATACATATACTTATTTCCCCATTATTATACTACCATTCGATGACTTACCACGATGATAATCGCATGGATCAAATAGTGTACAAAAATTATTCGTTTAAAGTTATAAGAGTTCTTTGCTGTGATCTCAGAGAAGTTAACTAACCTCAACCCAGCTTACTGTTACCTGAAACGTCTAAGAGATAGCGCTAGTGCCGTTTTCGAGTGAAAAAAATTGTTAATATTTTGTAAACTCACTTTCCTGTAGGGAAGATAACTATTTAGGTAACTTTAAAAGTCAAAACCTTATCTATACACCAAATTTCATCCAAATCGTCATAGCCGTTTCCGAGATCCGAAATATATATGTACAAGAATTGCCCGTTTAAAGATATAAGATTTCTTGTTTTGTTGAAGTGTATGTATGGATTTTATTTAATATCAAAACCAACCAACTGACACCTACCACAACCTGCCAGGATTAAAAGAAACTTAGGCAGGTTATATCTGCCTAACCCTGCCAGGATAAATCAGATACAGCTTGGTTATATGTTATTACTTCAGAAATTAGTAAAATAAGTAATTATAATGATTTGCAGTCACAATTTAAAAAAAAGCAATGACTAGCATTATATATAATCATTGGTAGAAATCACTGGTAACTCAGCTTTTCTAACAGCAGCTTTTATCTATGTGCTCAATGGATGGGTTCGATGGCTTTTAAGTACTACTTACCTTCTGTCATACTTTCTTACCAGCTGCTCAAAAAATTTAAATTAACTTGTTAATCCTAGGTAACGCAGACCTCCAATTGAACCTGATCCACGAACCATCGGGTGTGCCAATTGTGAATATCAGTTTCAATTCTGAAATTATGGTGATGTTGGTACGCCTGTCTGTATACTTATCAACTTGGCTTTAAATGAATACTAATTTACACACACATTTATCTTATTCTACGATCACACACTTATCTTAG
Organism: Vandiemenella viatica; assembly: GCA_031002005.1. NCBI lineage: Eukaryota > Metazoa > Arthropoda > Insecta > Orthoptera > Morabidae > Vandiemenella > Vandiemenella viatica. The sequence goes on along the minus strand of CM061920.1, from coordinate 343,301,197 downwards.
CTCTTCAGACTTTTTATATCGTATGAAACTGAAATGTACCCTATTTCATTCCTTTGATTATGGCATGTACATGAAGATCCCATCAAAACTCAAATAGCGGTTTCTACAAGATTCATGTTCAACAAAAAAAAAGTACTTATTTGCAGAAACTTTTATCTTGATTTCTCAGCTTTTTGATGTAGCATGGGCTGTACATTATTTGAAACTCCATCAAATTTCCACCAGTAACGTTTTACAGTTTTATTACATATTAGCACTTACCCGCTACTTCTCGCACACGGATCTTGGTGTGTATAGAAATGCTTTACCCTTTTTTTATTTTAGTACCTAATAATAATAATGTTGAGAAGTAAAAGATATAAATTTCATTTAAAATTTTCCATTCTATTAGTTATTACCTTAGATTTGGTTTTCATACTGATGTTCAAAAGTTTTTTTGACCTACATTTTAACACAGTATAATATATAAAGTATAAGAAATTAAAGCTATGTGGAACTTTATCGCTAATGGTCCAATAAGGGCGCACCGATAATAAATTGTTCTGGTCAGAAAATTGGAAGACACTTTCCTGAGGACATACTTTTCAATACAAAGTATATATTAAAGTAAAAAAAATGTACCCTAGACATAAGGCAGCATGAAAGTTACCGTCTGCAATAGTGATGGCAGTAATGGTGGCGGCCATTTCAACACATCTTTGCCACCAATAATAACATTTGCAGCAACAAATGTAAGATTACTGGCGAGTTTTAGCAATACCATATGAATACATTCCTATGCTGCAAGTAATAACATAGTTTTTGTTTAACAACTTCTACACAAATTTATGAATAATTGTAACGTCAATGCAATTGAAATTGTTGTTTTATTTTCCGAACGCGTTTCGCTTCATTTGCAAAGCATCTTCAGCGGTTCTGTGTGTGGGTATTTATACATATAATTACATTTGTTCTATTTTACAAATTTAAACACGGGTATTGTGGTATATACAGATTTAAGCTTACTTACATTTTTCTTTGGTCACTTATGCTTATAATTGTACAGCATTTTAGCATCAGTTATGTCTGTAGCTGCAGTATATACTACACATGTTGGTTGCATCTTTGTGATTATTTGCGTAGCACTGTAATACATTGAGTTCTGATGGCTTATGTTTAGTTACTGTACATCGCTGATTAGCAGGTTTGTTTATCGTTTGTCTTCTGTTTTATTTGGTGGGTGGCGCGCTTTAAATATGTGTTCGTGCTTAGTTTGGTGTATTATTATTATTGGCTGTGTCTTTTTGTGATGGATGATTGTGTTTATTATTTGGTTTTAAGCATTGTGTATAGTGTTGGGTCCATCAGGTTCGTGTATTCGTTTATTATGTTCTTTTCTTATTCCAGCGATTTGTGGATGTGGTAGTTTTCCTGAAATGTAGTAGTTGTGGTTTGCTATTATTAATGGTTAGTATTTGCATGTCTGACTCTATGTTTGTGGGTTGGTGATTATGTTCTAGTAGGTGTTCTGTGAATGTTGAGTGGTTATTGTATTTTAGTGCTCTTAAATGTTCCTTAGATCTGGTTTCAAACTTCCTGCACGTTTGGCCTATATATTCTGAATTGTAGTCATTGCAAGTTAATCTATATATACCTGAATTGTGAAATTTGTTGTTTGGTGTGTTGTTTCTGATGTTTTTCTGTAGCGAGTTGTCTGTTCTAAATGCTATCCTGAGTCCTTATTTTTCAGAATGTTTGCTATTTTGTGAGTGTTCTTGTTTATGTATGTTAATGTGTGCCATTTTTCTGATTTTGCTTGTGTGGGTGTTATGTTATTTGCTGTTGCATTCATGTGGGTGTTAGTATTTGTTTGTTATGGATTTGGTATAGTGTTTTGTGTTGTTCTTAGTATCTGCTTTTTGATGGTTTTGATCATTTGGTGTATTCTGGTTTCTTTGTATCCATTTTTCGTGGCTACTTGTATGATGGTGTCAAGTTCTGTTGTGTAGTTGTCTTTGTTTAATGGTGTTTTGTTTAGTCTGTTGAGCATGTGTCTAATTGCTGCTTCCTTGTGTGTTTGTGGATAATTGGAATTAGAGCTTATTATCATATCTGTTGTGGTAGGTTTCCTATTTATTTCAAATTGGAGAAGGAGGTTGTGAGACGTTATGGCGAGGTCTAGGAAGCTGAGTTTTTCTTCTTTTTCTTTTTCCAGTGTAAAGTTTATGTTTTTGTGTATGGTGTTGATTTCTGCGAGTAGTTGGTTAACTCTGGCTTCTGGTTCATCTACTACACAAAGTATGTCATCAACAAATCTCAGCCAAATTATGATGTTGTAAGCTTTGTTGTGAATGATGTTATCAAATATCTGATTTTCTATATGATTTATGAAAATGTCTGCCAATGTTGGTGAGATTGGGGAAACCATTGCTAAACTGTCCTGTTGAGTGTAATAGTGGTTATTGAAGTGAAGTTACATTGTGAAAGCTATATAGGCTGAACATGCACAATGGGTGTTTTGTTTTCAGGAATGGTTTACATCGCGATACATGTCACCACTAACATGGCACTCATTAAAGCAGCTTATTAATCACTAACAACAATTGAATTCCTCGTGCCTTATGTTGTTGCAAGAACATCCTGGTTTTTTTAATGATACGGCAACCACCACTATCTACACTTTATTGCCACTACAAAATCAAATGTTGAAGATAACCTAAACACATTAAATGCATTTCTAACTACATTTTGGATAGTGACAACATTGTCTCTTTCAAGATTTCATATATGAGTAGCTTAAATTATAACAATTTCATAATACACATTTTTTTTACTTATGGCTTTATGCCTCGTTGACGGCTAAGGTCATTACAGGCGAGATGGGACTGGAGACAAGGACGGGAATGAATTTTGCCATGGCCTTTTTTAAGGAAGCATCCCGGCATTCACCTGGAGTGATTTGGGGAAAACATGGAAAACCCAAAACTGGACGCCCAGACGGGGATTCGAACCTGCGTCCTCCCGAATGCGAGACCAGAATGTTAACCATTCACCCACCACGCTCGGTCATAATACACATTCGGGTTGAACTGCAATAGGACTAAAGCATGCGTGATAAAAAATTCACTGTATCACAATGTAAAGTTTACGCTTGTTTTCTTCCTTACGGTTAATAAATTATGTAGCGTTTAAGTAATGAATTCTGTTTAGTTAAATTTATCAAAATTCAGAAAACTGAGTAAATATAACCAAAAAACAAATACAATATAAACAATCCAAAGATTAATATATTCAATTTAGGTCAACCTCTTCAAGTGCATGATGTTTGCAGTAAATTAACTATTGGTAATCCTTACTACATTTGATTCAGGTATTCCATTTATTTACTGATTTCCAGGAAACTGAAAAACTAAATATTCGAAGTCAAAATATTAAACAGAATGTTAAGTTGTGTGATCTTTTGTCAGTTTTTTGTCAAAGGAATGAACATCTGAAATACAAGTGTGATCCATGGCCCATAATTTTCCGTCTAGAAATGATTTCAATGATTGTTCAGCCCCAGTACATATAAATCATTAGCTATTTCCACAAAATTTAATCCAGACCATTAACTCTAAAAATTTGAATACACCAGGGATCCCCAAACTTTTTACCCCATTGAACCCTTGATATGATATTTGCCTTCTTACTGACCCCCACAAGTATTTAATAAAAGCATTAAATTATTTTTGGCATTTCTGATGCTAAGCAATAAGGAGGCCTGTATAACAACTCAACGAAATAATTTAAAAAATCCACACAATAAAATTAACAGAAAAACGAGATACTTTCCACTATTATCATAATCTCAAAAAATAGAAACAAAACTATGGATAGATGGAATAAATTTCGAATAAAGACCTGCCAAAAAGAGCAGATGGTTGTTGTACTGTTTTAACTTGTCACATAACGATGAATCCACCTTGCTCAGGAACTCTTCAACTCTCAATACTGCAACAATCACCTCTTGACAACCACCTTACCTCAGTGAGCAAAAGTAATTTGTTGAAAGTTTCATCATTTACAGCACATGACTTCACAAACAGACGGGAATTGAGAGGATGAGCTTTAATTTTACTTATTGACCTGATTGTTAGAAGACATTCCTATTTTTTCCTGTACAATTTAATTGATCCTCTTTAGTATTAATCGACCCCCTTTCGACCCCTGGAGATCGCTTATTGACCCCAAGGGGTCGGTATTGACCATTTTGGGGACCCCTGGAATACACCATCTAAATTTAAGCCATAGTTGTGTGTGATACCAGTTCAAACCCATCAAATGCATGTAGCTCGCTTACAGATTTAATAATAGTATAGATATACGAGGGGCAGTCAAAAAGTTCCTGGAATTTCATTGTTTTAACAAAAGATAAGTACACATTTACCTAATCTCCTTCAAAGAAGACTCCTTCTGAACACACACACTTGCTCCACCGCTCTTGCCATTGCTGGAAACAACGATGAAAATCCTGTTTTGGTATCTTCCGAAGTACAGCCGTCGCTTTGGTTTTGATGTCTTCTACGGTGGCAAAACAGTTACCTTTGAGGCCCATTTTCATCTTGGGAAAGAGCCAGAAATCTGATGGCACTAAATACAGTGAGTAGGGAGGCTGGTGGAGGACTGGAATGTTCATTTCTGCAAGCCATGTCTGCACAACAATCTATGTGTGGGACGGAGCATTGTCATGATGCAGTGACCATCCTCCTTGCCATTTGCCAGGACGTTTTCTTCGGATTGGTTCCCTCAGTCTTTTCAAAACTTGCACATAAAAAGGGCCATTAATAGTTTGTTCAGCTGGTAGAAATTCATGGTGCACCAGACCTTTGTTGTTGAAAAATGCAATGAGCATAACTTTCGTTTTGGTTTTGACATGACGTGATTCCTTTGGTTGAGGAGAAGACGTTGTGTGCCATTCTGATGATTGCATCTTTGTCTGCGGGTCATAAGCATACACCCAAGCCTCGTCACCAGTAACAATTGTCTGAAGAAACGTCGGGTCCTCTGTGCTTTTTTCAAAACATTCGGCAGCAGTCAAATTCCAAGTTTCCATTTGATCTGGATTCAGAAGCTTCGGGATAAACTTTGCAGTGACACGTTTCATCTTCAAATCACCTGACAGGATTGCGTGAATGGATCCATGAGAGATCCCCACTTCTTGTGCCAACTCGTTGATGGTCATTCTTCGTTGTGATCTGATTAACTGTTTCACTTGATCGACTATTGCATCGTTTCTGGAGGTTGAAAGTCTACCATTGCGACTCTCATCTTCCAGAAATTCCTGTCACCATTAAATCTTGAAAACCACTAGAAAATGGCTGTTTGCTTTAACAAATCGTCACCGTAAACTGTTTGTAATGCTAACAAAGTCTCTGAACCAGATTTCCCTAATCTGCACATGAACTTGATGTTCGCCCTTTGCTCAAACTGCGAGATCATACCAACTGATTACCACACACACCTACCTTCAGCTACACTGCAGACACACTGACTCTTATGACCAGTTATAACAATTGCATCACAAATGCCAACACTATGACAGAATTCCGGGAACTTTTTGACTGCCCCTCGTATAGACAAGCACTGGTGTAACTGATTATTTAAATATGAGCTGTGCAAACAAAAAATATGTATTTATTGCAGCAGCAGCAGCAAAAAAAAAAAAAGGATTCTTTAGAAAATTTCAGAATAAAAATCTATCAAAGAAATTATTGGGTACCCAAAAAACATTTAGTAATACTGAATATGAGCCGTTTCACAGAAATGCCACTTCAAAAACCAAGTTGTTTGGATTTGTTTAGACAGGACAAGATATTTAAAAAAATTGTATCAGCACAAACTTGTTTTTTTTCCAGTGATGCTCTTCAGCCTACAGTAGGAAATAATTTTTTTAATCACAGCTTATTCCACTAACTACAAATTTGTCCGACTTTGCTCCTTTGCAAAACTAAATCTACTATCAACAGTTATCAATTTGAATGCACTGAGGAAATTTTGTTAGCAAAGCTGCAGAGCATCCTATAAGACAGATTTGAGAAATCTTTCCTTTCATGGCAGAAATGCTGAATTCAATGTAATCTTCACTGATTTCTACCATGAAATAGAATCTGAACAACTGCTCAACAATAATGACTTGCATTCAGAATGAGTATGCAGGGCCACTGTAAGCACGCATGCAAGGCATGCACCACACGCGGGCAGCACGTCGGGGGGGTGGCAAATCGAGTGATGACAGCAGTTGATAGTCGCCACTCCATTGTCGCCGCGACATAATTTGCAGCGTATTATGTAGTTGGCGACATTTTTTTTTTGGTCCAACTGCTGCTTCTAGTGACTCTCGGTGTGGCAACAAAGGGGCGGCAATCTCACAGTTTTTTAACCCGGTTTGGGAAATTCCTAGATCCAGCACTGGCTGTAGTTAGACTGGGGGTGGCATAATTGGTATTGCACACAGGCGTTCAAACAACTAGCAGCAGGCCTGTGAGTGTGCACCACCTTGTTACATTTCTCACTTCTTTTAAGTATGAAATAAGTTTAAAATTAAAATATTGTGAATTATGTTTGGCCTTTTATCTATCATTGCTGACCTGCTTCCTTCATCAGCGATATTCTGCTGGATTACTTTTTTAAAAAAATTTAGAAGCTGTATATTTTCATGTATTAATGTTGCGCTAATTTTAAATCTGATACAACAATGTTTTAATCCCTGTATGAGCCTTTTCCTCTGCACCTATAAATTTTCCTGCATTCTTCCTATAATACCAAGAAATTCATCACTGTGTAGCATTATTTGATACAATAAAAATTTACTGTCCCACTTCTAGCATTAGGTAACAAATTCCTCATATCAATTTAAGTTCTTCAGAATTCTTTTTCCTATGACAATAAATCAGTCATTCTGATAATGTGCTTGTCAGTTATTGTAGCTTACTTAATAAAACGATGATCATTTTAAAACTTGGTTATACTTTCAAAGAAGGTTTTGTGAAAATGGAAACTCTGTGCATGACAAAACACAATTTCCAAAATCCCTCTGAAGCTCATCACATATTGTCATAAAATTCTAATTAGGTTCACACAGAAAAAGATGGTATTCAACTGTTTAGTATTCTGTGATTCTGCTTATGCAAAGTGAAATGTGTGATCTTCTTTTCAAGCTGCTACTCCAAGGCCTTGTGCACCTGGCCTGGAATTAAAGATGACTTGATTTTAAATCAGGATTGTAACAGAGATCATCTTTTTGGAACCAAATATTCAGTACATGACCGGCAGAGGTAAAAAGGTAAATATACAATGTAAGAATATTTTTCACAACAAATTCTACATTTTGCGACAGCATCATCTATTTCCAGATAATATTCCAAGATTGGTATTTTTCCTCTCATGCTTTCAACAACAGAAAATTGTGGTATGATTTCACAAGTAAATTAAATTAGATACTTAACTATGTTTGTGCCAACAAAACAATCTTTGGAAAATGAACTTTGTGGAGATGACGGCTCAACTAATCTGAGCGACAAGCACAAGATCACACCATCGCATATCACCATGCAAACCACCCACCTTTTCACTGCTTATACTTTATAAGTAAGTTCAAATGTGCAATTCGTTGTGTAGTTAACATTATTAGGCTAACTGCTGAACCATAAGATGAAAACGTGAAGGGTGATGTCATCTAAGCGACTGTGTAAAATTTTGTATAAATGCAAGCTGTATTTTATATATATTCCCCAATCCTTCATTAGTTTTACATGTATATATATTTAAAAGTAAACAAAACCTCCATTTTCACTACTTTCCAGAGGTGGAGGTCGATTTCAACTTTTGTTCAAATTCCCATCCCAGTCCCAGGTTTCAGTTTTCCATGGTTTCCTGAAACCACTCCTTGAAATGCCAGGACAGTTCATCATTAAGTCAAGGCTGAATTCCTTCCTGTTCCTTGTCCCTCATCCTTGCTCTGCTCTTACAATCTCAATGTGTTCGATGGAAGTTTAGGTATGGCAATGGGGAATGAAAAGGCCAAACATAGGCAGTGGTAGTTGCCTATGAGAAGAATTATTCTCATTACTACATAGTCTTATAATCACTGTTTGGCATAGCAGTTTTCATACTATACATTAATAATGAATGTTTAAAACATGAGGTTGGATAATGTCTATTACTAGTGTGTTTGCTATTGGATCTCACATTAATTTACAAATGCAGTTATAAATACTAACCTCTTTCACAGAAGAATGCAAACTGTATAGCATTTCCTCCACAACCACAAAAAGCATCCACAATCATATCACACTGACATCGCTCAGCTATATGCTCAGCTACTCGCTCTGGAGTAACTGAGAACCAGCTATCTGCAAATTGAACAAATAGCTCAGAATACGGTAATGTATTTAATAAATAATTTAAAGACGATAAGGCTTACTTTTATGCATATTATTTTCACACATGTAATTAATTAAATACTTTAACAACTCGGTTTCATTATTAGTGAAATTGCTACTGTCTAAAACACTATCCATGAAATTTTTAAGTTCCTTCTCATTATCACCACGAAATCTTTGTAACATCATGATAGCTTGTGAGATCAGTGAAAAAATACAAACAAAGAAATTATATTTTCTTTACAAGAAGTAGTGGAATAGGTCAAAATAGGGAAATTGTAAACATCACATGTTAACACGTCATTATAGAATACACACAAAAGCCATCTCTGGGATATAAGGTGATGTTACCTGCATTTATTTTGGGCAACACAGCATTAAGACCTACGGTGATCATATAATTTCTATGTGAAAAAAAACCTTGGCAGCCATGGACATCACATGATTGGAATATGTTAATAACTCTACACCAACATTCCAATTTGTGAGTACACAGCGAAATAGTCATGTTGTACTACCTACTGCAAAAGCTCATATCAAAAAGTAAGGTTACTTTTTATTTTTATCAAAGAATATTTATATATTTATCAATATTTATGCTGTCCCCTTCAAACTAATCCCCCTAAGATATAATACACTTGTGCCAATGTTTTTTCCAATCCTCAAAGCATTTCTGATAAGCAGTTTTTGGTGTAGCCTTGAGCTCTTTCAGCGATGCAGTCATCTCCTCAAGCATTGCAAATCTTCATCCTTTCATAGGTCGCTTCAGTTTTGGGAACACGAAAAAGTCACAGGGGGCCAAATCAACACCACCTAGAGGGAGAAGGCCTGGCCTCTCAGTTTGCGACGTCACACATGTTAGGCATAAGCTCCCATCAGACGCGACAGAAGAGCAGCAGCAAAACATTACAGTAATTTGTTTTCTGTTGTGCTATAAAGACTTCTTTTGGTAGGCACTATTTCACATTTTTCTAAATAGAAGCAAAAGTGTTTGAAAAATATCATTATAACATCTGATAAACTTTGAAATGCTTCAACGTTCTTATTCATTTGAAAATAAATTGGTGAACAATTAACAGCCATTTTGGCCTAATTAACAAATCTTTTACTTTTCCGATAAATACAATGTCAGTGCTGTTTCTTTTCAATTAAAAACAATAATTATCGATATTTATTGAAAAGACAATTTCTGTGATATTTATTTTCCATTAGAAAAATTGATCGTGAGTTTGTTTTCCCATTTGATATACTGTCAAAAAATCAGTATCTTGTTTTTTCATCAGCCTGCGCAATAACAGGCAAATATATGAAACCTCAGCAGACATATAGATATCTGTTTAATTTGATGAGAACACAAATATTTTAACAAACACAACAGCTAACATTGGTTTTTAAAATAATAATAATAATATTTAATAAGTGGATATTTTTTCAAATTTTACACACGCTCACACACAGTAAGAATAGACAAATGATTTTGGCTTAGTCTTTATTGGAAGTGCAGCACAATTAGTGACAAATGCATTATGTGAGCAAAAATAACTGATAAATGGCAAATCTATTTTAGTTATTAAAATAAAATAAATTCAAATGGATCATATAAATCACTGAATTTTTTACAGTGATTTTTCTTATGTTATTGAAGAATAACCATAATTCTTTATTTCAGTCACTAAACAGAGTACTGATACTGACAAAAAGAACCACAGAACACTGTCCTTTGAATAGCCTCTTTCAGATCCAGAATCACTGAGAGTAAAACCAGCCCTCTTAAATCTTAGGAGTTTCCCAGGCTGTGTGCCACCTCTCTTAAATGAAAACTTTTAAAGCACTTATGTTTATCACAATAAATTAATTTATAAACTTAAATGTAATTAAAATTTCTCATATTTATTGAATTTATGAGGAAATATTAGAGCCTATTAGTGTTTTGTCACTCTAAACAGGCATAGCTTCTCATAAATAATACACATTTAAGTCTTTTAGCAACTCATGGGCACAGTATTCAACAAAGTAATCCAAAACAATTAGGAGGAAGTTAATCTGCTTGATTTTAGAATCATTATGGACTGGAAATGTCAGACCTACAAAAAAGATGATCTTCCAGTTCATTCCTGGCCCCATGTATCTAATTCTTTTTATACTGAAATACTCGCAAGTTCTATCTGATTAATTTCTTATATAAGCATGCTGCTGCAAATATTGGGATCAAGTTTACATCGCGATACAGTGAATGTGTTATTGCGCTTGCTTCAGTCCTATTGCATTTCACACTGAAGGTGTATAATGAAATTGTGCTAACTAATGCTATGCAAACGAGAAATTCAGTTGCAGAAAATACTGCTACCATTTGTAACGTGGTTCTGATGCATTTAAGATGTGTGAGCATTGTTTGATTTTGTAGCGGCAATAATAGCAGAGATAGAGGTTAGGTTGAAATGCAGCCTGGACCAGAATGACCTCCTTACAGCATAAGATATGAGTACTTCAGTTATTATTAGTAAATAAGCTGCTAGTGATGACTTGTATTGCAATGTCAACTACTTTCGAATATTGTATATATAAACAAACTAATCAAAGAACTTCTAAAATTTAATACAAATAAACAGTATTACAGAAGGGAATTCATGTTTATAGAATTGACGGAACACTAACGTTACAGTTAATTAAGAATAAAAATACAAGATGAAAGAAACATGTAATATTTTTAAACAGAATCTATACATTTACTTCACCGTTTCGGCACCATACATGGGAATATGAACACAGAATGTACAATAAATTACTTCCTTATTTCTCTGTGGCACATCCTTGTAGCATGTCAGGCTTCTGACGCTTCTTAAAAATGTTTCTCACCCCCATACCTTCTATAACACTTCCCAAGTATTTAAAACTATTCACCTTCGATTGTTCTCCTACCTTCACAATTCCCAGTTATTCTTCAGGGTGGCCACAAGGTAATGATTAAAAAATCCCTGATATTTCCAGGCTTTCCAGAAAAATATACCACACTTTTCCCTGATTTAGAATGTTTATTCACGTGATTAAGATATTTAAAGTTATAATTAGATTTTAATTGTAAATAATTAAATCTCATATAAAACAAAATTAGAAAAAGAAACCTGTTTAAGAATGTTTATTTGAATATTTTATAACTAATTTTATAATCTCATGAAGCTTAATTAAAAATGAGTAGCACAAAAAATAAGATAATGACTAGTATGAACTAGTAATTAGTAATTTTTCAATATTTGGTAGATAAAATAATTGAAGATTTTTAAATTGTTCATTAGTAACTTGACTCAGTCAAAATCTTAGCTTTTTTATGCCTTTTTTCATCTGCTACACTTTTCTTTTCAAATATTCTGGTTCAGTTATTGTAGCTTCTTTTGTTCCATCTTCAATTTCTTCTGTTGCTGAGTTAACACTTTCGTGGAAGTTTCTGCAAGTCTACGCAAGATAACATGAACACGAATTTTTGTATAAACTTTGCAATTGTGTAGGCTCATCTTGCATGGTTGCTTGTGTGTGCCGCTCACCTTTGCATTAGTTTAATTGGTGAGAGTCAAAAGCACGGTGTTTATACTGTCACATCGATTCAGCATTTGAATAAGGGTTTGGGAGAGGCTATACTAGCCTTTTCCAACCAAATGTCAACCTCTCCTTCACGTGGTGCACCCCGTTTGCACGGCCGAGGCTCTGCGGACTGAAAGATTCTCGGTATAAGGAGTCACCCACTGCTTGTCAACGGCCTCCGAAATGAGGGCGGAAGAGCAGGAAGTGGTTCATGGCACCCTCTTGCCCTTGGGGTTGGAAACGGCCCCTAAAGGTGGATGAATCAGAAATGATCAATGGCATGGGGATGCAGAAGGCAACGGGAAACCACTGCATTAAAGACCCAAAGGGTATCCCGAGGACATGTAATCCTCTAAAATTACATATATCATGATGGCTTCTTCCTGGGTAAAATATTCCGGAGGTAAAATAGTCCCCCAATCGGATCTCCGGGTGGGGAATGCTCAGGGAGGAGTCATCAGAATGAATAGAAACATTCTACGAGACGGAGCGTGGAATGTTAGAAGTCTAAATAGGGCAGGTAGGTTAAAAAACTTAAAAAGGGCGATGGAACAACTTAAGTTAGATTTTGTTGGGATTAGTGAGATTAAATGGAAGGATGCAAAACAGGATAATTAGCACACAAGCTGTCAATGGAGTCACTGGTGTAGGGTTTGTAATGAACAAGAAAGTAGGGAAACGGGTGAGTTATTATGAACAGTTTAGTGACAGGATTAGAAACTAAACCCGCCCCAACCACAAGTGTATATGCCAACGTCACAGGAAGATGATGAAGAAATAGAAAAAATATACGTCGAAATTGAAGAATTAATCCAATATGTGAAGGGGGAGGAAAATCTAATAATCATGGGTCATTGGAATGCAATAGTGGGAGAAGGAAAAGAGGGGAATACTGTAGGAAGTTTTGGTCTTGGTGAAAGAAATGAGCAAGGAAGCAGGTTGCTACAATTTTGTGAAAGATATAAGCTAGTAATGGCAAACACACTGTTTAAATACCATGCAAGAAGAATATACACCTGGTAACGTCCTGGGGATACAGGCAGATATCAGCTAAATTATATCATGGTCAAACAGCGATCAGGAATCAAGTTCTAGACTGTAAAGCGTACCCAGGAGCAGACATAGACTCTGACCATAATTTGATAATAATGAAGTGCAGGCTGAAATTTAAGCGAGTAAGGAAGCAGTATAAACAGAACAGACTGGAAGTAAATAAACTAAAACAATCTAGCAAAAGAGAAAAATTTGCAGAAATGGTAGACTTAGGTCTAAGAAATAACTCTGAAAGGAGTTCAACCGACGATGAATGGAATGCATTTAAGACCGAAATAATGAAAGCTGGTAAAGAAACATTAGGCTTCAGGGAACAAGCTGCCCGAAAACCTTGGATCACAGAAGAAATTATGGAGCTGATGGATCAGAGGAGAAGGTAAAAAAATGCTCAGGATGAAACAGGAAGAGAGCAGTACAGGCAATTTAGGAATCAAATAATTAGGAAATGCAAAATAGCAAAAGAAAAATGGCTACAAGAAAAATGTGAAGTAGAAAAGCAAATGGTCGTAGGTAAAGTAGATGTTGCATATCGAAAGATCAAACAGAATTTTGGATAAATGAAGAAAAGAGGTATGAACATTAAAGCTGCTGATGGGAAACCTCTTTTAAGCTCAAAAGATAGAGCTAACCGATGGAAAGAATACATTGAGAAACTGTATGTTGGGGATGATTTGAACAATAGTGTAATGGAAAAGGAAGGCGATGTCGACATTGATGACTTAGGAGATCCTGTTTTAGGACAGAATTTAATAAAGCTCTGAATGACTTAAAAGCAAATAAGGCAGTTGGAATTGATAAGCTCCCTGCAGAACTTCTTAAATCCCATGAGAGGAAGGTATCGAAAGATTATTCAAGCTGATATCAAAAAGTTATGAAACAGGAGAAATTCCAACTGATTTTAATAAAAATATCATCTTCACACTTCCAAAGAAAGCACAAGCCGACAAATGAGAGATTTATCGCACCATTAGTCTAACAACACATGCTTCAAAATTATTGACCAGAATAATATACAGAAGGGTGGAAAGGGTAGTAGAAGAGATAGTAGGTGAAGATCAGCTTGGGTTTAGGAAATATCGCAGTACAAGGGAAGCAATTCTTTCTTTGAAGATTAATACTTGAACGGCGGATCAACAAAATCAAAGAAACTTTTATGGCATTTGTATTTAGAAAAAGCTTTCAAAAATGTTAGGTGGGACAAGATGTCCAAAATTTTAAAGAAGTCAGGTCTAAAGTATCGAGATAGAAGAATACTTTATAAACTATATAAGAATCAAGTGGCTGTAATAAAAGTAGAGAATCACGAGACACATGCATCAGTTAAAAAGGGTGTGAGACAAGGCTGTAGTCTATCCCCGTTAATATTCAACTTGTATGTAGAAGAAGCAATGAAGAAAGTCAAAGAAAAATTTCCATGTGGCATAAGTTTTCAGGGAGTAAAAATCAGTATGCTACGATTTGCTGATGACATTGTCTTGTTAGCAGAGAGGGCTGAGAATATTGAGAAGTTACTGAATGGCATGAACAAAATACTGAAGGAAGATTTTGGACTGAATATAAATCAAAGCAAGACAAAAGTGATGAAATGTAGCAGAAATGATACCAATACTAGTGGATTAAATATAAAAATAGGATCAGATGCAATAGGAGAAGTAAGCAAATTCTGTTACTTGGGAAGTAAAATTACAACCGATGGCTGAAGCAGGAATGATGTTAAAAGCAGAATAGCACTAGAAAAAAGAGCCTTCATGAAAAAGAGAAACCTTTTAGTTTCAAATATTGATCTAGGAATTAGAAAGAACTTCTTAAAACTCTATGTGTGGAGCACAGCACTTTATGGTAGCGAAACATGGACTTTAGGAATACCGGGAATAAAGAAAATTGAAGCATTTGAAATGTGGTGCTACAGAAGAATGCTGAAAATTAAGTGGACAGACAAAGTAAGAAATTAACGAGTTTTGGAAATGGTGGGTGAGAAAATAAGTTTGTGGAAGAAGCTTACAGAAAGAAGGGACAGGCTGGTAGGTCATATTTTGAGACATGCAGGATTGGTTATTTTGTTAGTGGAGGGAACAGTCGAAGGTAAGAACTGTAGAGGAAGACAGAGATTAGAATATATGAAGCAGATAATTGAGGACATGGGCTGTATGGGGTATGAGGTTAGCACAGGATAGGAAAGGATGGAGGATTGCATCAAACCACTCAAAAGACTGACGACAGCAAACAAAAAAAGTGTTATTTTGTCCATGCTTTAATTCGCCTTATATCATTAATACAAAAAGTTATAAAGCTGTATAATTATCACTATTCACATTATTGCTGGCATTGGTATCTTGAATCTAGGCTTTTGTTTTGATATTAAAGGTTCAATTTTTCTCAAAAGAAGTTAAAAACCAGCATGTGACATTCTACAGAATTTCGAAGACTCTCCACAAATTCAATATTTTTTTTGGAACATCTGTTTCACACTTTGTTTGAAAGTGTAAAACTGTTTAGTGAAACATAAAAACACCTTTGCAAACTAACTAGTCTATGATTGCCGTTTTATACAGTAAAAAGTATAACTTCTGAGTTTACATGTTACTATAATTCTGTTTTAGACTTTTTTAAAAAAATATAATTTCGAATGCTGAGTTCCAGAGAGAGTGTAAACAGCAGTTAGTGTCAGCACTCGTGTATGAACATCTCATAGTCGTATCTCGACGAGGCGTGAGCTGAGATGCAAGTTGCTAGTGCAAATGCGGCATTTGTTGGCTATTTTATGTCAAAAATATTTAAGCTAAATTATTTAATGCAAAAGTTCATTATTAAAATAAATTATTTTAAAAAATTCAAAATTTTGGGTTGTTGTAATTAAAATTCCCTGACATTTCCATGATATTTCAAGGTTGCTTTCGATTCCCTGATAATTCCCGATATTCTAGGTTTTCCAGGTTTGTGGCCACCCTGTTCTTTCTTCTGTACTAATGTTTCTACAAATTAAATTTCATATCATATTTACCCGAACTGTAGATCCAACTCCAACAGCCACTGAACTTTATCTCCTCCTCTACCCAGGTCACTTATGAATTCCTTCACTTTCATGTTTTCCTCTCCCATCCTCAATGATTTTTAACCTTTCTTTCCTACGGATATTTCCTACATATTTTCAATCTGGCTCCCATCCATTCTACACTTTGGCTAATAAAAGATTCACCATGTTTTCCCCTTCTCTCTTCACTGTACGTTTTAACAGTTGATAAAAAGTAATGATTTCTTTCTGCATCTCTCATCTCTCTCCTTTTTTTTTTAATATCCATACATGGACTGAAATATTGTTAAAGACATAGAAAATTGTAGATGGTTAACAAAGAGGAATGAGATTTTTAAATTCTTTTTGCCAGTGTTTGAATATTTGTAATTTTGAAATTGATTGCACAATAGTTGTGAACAGGGTTCAATTAATTGTTTCATCTATAGTTTTGTACTGCTGTATATTCCTACATGGATTTTTCATTTTCTGTGTGCCAATTTTCTAATTTTTGGTGAGAGTTCAATCAAGTGAGAGAAATACTTGTCACAAAATTTAACTGTGATATTTATGAATTTTCAACTGGTACTTTGTCTGCTATTTTTTCCAATACAGTTTTAATATAAATTTGTATTTTGTTTGCGACAATTACTGCTACTCAATACCATTTCCTGCATTTAAATATGTGAATTAGTTTGCATCCACAACATTCTTAGAATGATTATACCCCTTATTTCAATTAGTTTAACATTTTTGGAGATATTTTTGGGATTCTATACTGAAATACAGGATACCAATGAGATCTCAGATTAGAGTGGAAGGATCTACAGTGACTCTTCTGATTTCAATTATTTTGCAATAAGTTTTCGTAGACTAAAATATTAACTAAAACATAACTTTATTTGAAGAAAAACATATCTGAAAATAAGGATCAACCTCCATTTTACTTTGATGCACCATTACAGGGACTATAATTATCATTGTTCAACTCTTCACCCAACATTACCATCCCCACCCTTTCCACTTCGTTCATCTTTGGTTCACTCATGACTCGGTATGTACAGGATCCCCCTGTCATAAGTAATCTAATCATGATTTATATCAATATATTGTAAAGTGTTTTTGTATTCATGTGTTCGTCAGGACCCTCCTGCCTTCATCTGTGGTGCATGATGGGTTTATTTTCGCTATCTTTCCGTATTTCCATTGCCCAAGAGCATTTTCATTGTAAATATTTTCTAAAAAAAATATATTTGGGGTGGAAAAGCAACACAAAGTTTTGGTGTAGTAAAATGAAAATTGCGTTGTTTCTTGTAATAAAAAGGAAACAATTTTGATAAAAACTAATTGCAAAATGTAACTAGTCAGGAATGATAAAAACACAATTTTCTCAATTTCATTTCTGAATTTCTTAATTTTAAAAATTTGTACCCAAATATTGTAAGCACTGTCCCCCAAATATTTTGAAACAAACCATGTGATATAGCTTGAATTTTAACAGATCTGAAATCCTAATGGTGGTCAATACCCTTCAAACAGTATCTGAAAAGTGTTTCCATTGGAAAAAAATAAAAATTCTTAGGTAGAGAGTAGGTAAAATAAATACACTTTGGAACTGAAGCATAGGTTTTACAAATAGGTATGAAAAATAACCACTGATAGTTACTGCTGGAAACAAGTAGTTAGGTAACTGTAGAAATATTTATTAATTTAGTCCGCCAAATCCTAGAACAAAGAATCAATTAAACAGTCAATGATTAAAGGTTAACATACCATTGTCCATCCTGATACCTTCGTCAAATTTTGAGAATAGCTGATAACGTCTCACCCAGTACTTCATTAAACTAGGATTTGACACAATTTCTTCTGGAATTTTTGAACTCAATCTTTTCCCTTTCTTCTTCTTTTTTTTCTGTTGAGGTTTTCTAGTAGTTGCCTGGTCATCTACAAAGGCAACCACATCTTGATCATCTTTACTTGGTGCCTCTGATAAAGAATCTTCTGGAACATTTGAGACATCTTCTAGATCCATGTTATTAACAGGTTCTACATCACACCCACATAGGGAAGGCCGCTTTCTATCTCTCTTAGTAGAATTCTTTTGCTGCTGCCTATGTCCAGAAGATATGTCATCATCAGAACTTGAATGTCCCTGATACTGAAGTTCTGACACAGATGGCACTGCCCCATTATATGGCTGCAGACTGGTGGAAGTGGTACTTTGTAGGAACTGTTTTGTCTGAAATGAATTAAATCATTCAAGTATATGGAATAGGATTATCTAGTTCCATATATGTCATAATAATAATAATAATAATAATAATAAAGTCACACTGGTTAAGCTAGAAGCTACACAAACAGCTCTTTGGTTGACCACCAAGTGAGCACATCCAGCCCAATTTCAGTTCACAACATTTTGATCAGATTTAAAGTAAAAGGCTGATGGGATGGCCTCACTTTGAGACACAGAAGGAGGTGCAGGTTAGGAAGTAGAAACTTTTTTAAGCAGCTAATACAGCTCCGAAGAAAGAATTCATGTGTCAACGGATTTAACTAAGCACTCAATTGGAAACATGCATAAAAAAGTAATCTAAATGAACTACCATATTTTTTGTAGTGGTTTATGTAATCAAATTAGAATAAGCATACAGGATAGAATAATACATCAACATCCTTATTCAAGAGAGAAGTTAAATAAATCAAAACCAAAAGAAATATTCCAGTAGCAATACAAGAGTATAATTGCGAATGATTCCTTAGGATGCATATTGCAAAGGTGGAACAAATATAAATGAGCCTTTTGCAAAAAAAAAAAAAAAAAAAAAAAAAAAAAAAAAAAAAAAAAAAAAAAAAAAAAACATTTTTCTGATTTTTCTATATAGTTCCCTTCTTATCTATGCACCTCCTCCAAAGCTCTAGTAATTTTATAATTCTGGTATCATAAAAAGATCAAACCAATTGCAAAAGAACAGCTGCACCATCTCATTTGTTGTGAAATGCAGTCCACCAAGGGCTTCCTTGATTGGGCCAAACTAATGGAAGTTGCATGGTGACAGCTCTGGTTTGTAGAGTGGGTGTTATAGGGCATTTCAGAGCATGTTAAACAATTTTTGTGCGTGTTTCTGCTGTGACGTGGTGTCTGGCATTGTCATAGAGAAGCAATACACTCTTGATCAGAAAGCCTCCACTTTTTGACTGATTGACAGCTCAAAATTGGCTCCTGCAACATAGATGATCTGTTTCGAACAACACTGAATGCACTTAAGGTTGGAAAGTACTGGGCGAAAGGTATTTAAAGTTGTTAATTTGCAAAAAGTTTTAACTGTGTATTTGATTTTTATGACTTGAGAATAATAATAATAATTGATGGATGTTCTTGATAAAATTGAAAGCAGAATGCCTTTACAGTTCCAGAACACAGTGGCCTACAGATGTCGTCATCTCTGCTTTCACTGGTGCACCTTTGCCAATTATCTGCCACTCCATACCATTCCTCTTCGAATCGGAGGTGTATTGATGGAATCAAGTCTCATCACACATGACCAATTTTCCCAAAAAAGCATCACCATCCCCCACGTAACTCCTTAAGGAGGTTCCAAGAAATTTCAAACTGCATAGCTTACTGCTACGTATTCAGTAACTTTGAACCCATCAAGCCGACATTTTTCAGACTCCAACCTCATTGCGAATGATTAATTGCATACATCCAAAGCTGGGCTGAACTTTCTGAGAAATTTTAAGAACAGTTATGAGCTGATGGCCTTTGACAAGTTCTTGAATGGCCTCAGTGCTCTGCAGTGTGATGCTGATGTGGGGACAATACAGGTGGACAATGTTTCCACACTCCCATCCTTTCTTAAATTTGTTACACCTCTGTTTTACAAGCTCATGGAAGGGTTTTTCCCTAAACTGTGGTAGTAAACGAAGCCACATTTTCAGCAACATTTATGTTTTCACTGGTGAGAAATTTAACATGTTGTGCAACTGTGGGCCATAACTCTTTCTCACTTAACTGATTATTACTGCCTACCACATGACTCCCCTCCTTTGTCCAAACCATTTCAGACTTCCCATGCCACTGACGGACAAGCAATATAAAAAGGCTCAGTTATGTTTGATCCACGCTTGGAAATCATAAGTTGCAGTCAGAGTGTATATATAGTTACCAGGAAATAATAGGAGATAATTAGCAAATGGATTTACAAAAAAAAGGGATAGCGAAATGAACCACCGCTTACCTTAGATGGTGGTATCATGGGGTGAACACACAAATAAGCACAAAACACAGGTTATTATATATAGATATAATAACAATGAGCAGGAAAATGCTTTAAGGCAATAAAACTAAAGAAGGATAGGGAAATATCAACCAACACTTACCACAGATAAAGGCAGCTAGGATGACGAACACAAAAAAAAAAAAAACCACACACACAAGAGAAGCGCAATATTTCGGCCTACACCCTTATACATGCAGAAGTGAGACACCAGGTTTATATATATATGCATAGATTTACAAACAAACAAAAAAAAAAACAAAAAAAGTATATTAAAATGAACCGCCACTTACCTTAGATGATGTTTTCGTGGAGGTGACCACATAAAAAAACACAAGAACAGGAAAAACAAGGAATATTTCAGGACTTGGCCCTTCGTCAACAGGGGAGGGAGGGAGGTGCAGGATACAGATTCACAGAATGACCATTAGTCAGGAACATGGTGGGGGCAAATTCAAACAGAGGACAGGTAGAGGGGGCAGTGAAGGATCAAAATGTTGCAAAAAGTGTTGAATAATATATTAAAATGTTCATAACATAAATCTGAGAAAGTAAAAGTAAATAAGAAAACAGAATAATCAAAAAAATTAACAAATATAAAGGTAATAATAAAAAAAATCGAATCTATGCAGATAAACATCACATCTGGTATGTGGTGGTTCAATACAATGCATGGAGGCAAAGAGTGGATAGAGGGAAGGAAAAGTACTGACTGGGTATTATCTCAAATTGAGGCCAGGAGGTCGCCTTGTGCCTAGTTTGTATTGGTAGGCAAGCTCCGACCTTGTAAGTTCAGAGGAGCTGCTGTTGTTTGGGAGGACTTTGATAGTATGGACCGTGAAACAAGAATTAAAATTATTGGTGTCATGGGAGATGGCATGGATGGCTACTGGATGTTTTGAATTCCGCTGTGTTCTCCTGTTGACGAAGGGCTTAGTCCTGAAATATTCATTGTTTTTGCTGTTCTTGTGCTATTTCCATGTTACCATACACATATTGCGTGCAGCCATCTCACTTCTACTGAGGAAGAGCCATGCTCGAAAATTCTATTCTTTGTGTGTTCGTGTTATTTTTGTGTACCAACGCCGCTGGAATCCCCTTCTTTGGTAAGCGGTGGTTTTTTATCCTATCTTAATGTTCAATATATCCGCTTTTAGTGCCTTTGTTTCCTAACAATCTATATATATATATGAAAGCAAGAAGTTGGCAGCAATGAAAGAATACTCCACAAACACAAAAAAAAACAATATTTCGTATCATGTTTTAAAGAAAATAGAAATATGTGACTGAGCCCACCTACAGCCATATTTATAAAACTGAGGAAGGATATGGAAATATGACCCAACACTTACCACAGATGAAAGCCACCTTCATCTGTGGTAAGTGTTGGGTCATATTTCTCTATCCTTCCTTAGTTTTACTGCCTTAAAGCATTTTCCATGTATATATATATATATAGTTGCGGTATGAATCCACCTACCACTACCTATGGCAACCCTACTTCTGGTGAAACCTACCCCATAATAGGTTCATGTCACTTCTACAAACACCCATCTCATATACAAGCTCACCAGCCTCCATTGCCCAAGTTCCTACATTGGCCTTACCTCAAACTCATTGTCCATCAGAATGGTCACAGACAAAGTTTTCTTCCAAAACCTGACCTCCTGTTGCTCACCATGCCAGTCCTCACAACAGCCGCGACCTTAATAACTGCTTAACAGTCAGAGCCATTAAAGTACTTCCAGACACTAAGTCCAAACCTGAACTTCGCAGTTGGGAATAGGCATATAAACACATCCTGCCGACTAGACATCCCCAGGCCTTAATTTACATTAATATCTTCCATTCTCACCCTCTACACCTATAACTGGCCAGCACAATAGATTCATATATATTTATGGACCTTATTTCAAAAATTTCCAATTATATTTTTATTTATATTTTTTATTACTATTATTTTTTAAATGATTATTATTATTCCCAATTTTAATATTTCTTATGAATTATACTCGCGGTTATATTATCGTTGCCCCCCCCCCCCCCCCCCCACCATCTATTTCATTCTATCAGTGGCTGTGTCGAATGCAAGGCTTGCACAAGCCGAGCCACTTCTGTTTACTTGGAAAAGGGTTTTACCCGAAATATTGTATTTCCTTGTTTGTGTGTTGTTTCGTGTTACTGTTGCCCTCTTCCCTTCAACTTTGGAGAGTGTTGGGTGTATTTTATCTGTCCTTTCATATAACTACTGCCTCGCGGCAGTTCTTTCCTTTCATTGTTACCTATATATATATGTTGTTAGGAAACAAAGGCGCTAAAAGCGGATATATTGAACATTGGATAGGATAAAAAAACCACCGCTTACCAAAGAAGGGGATTCCAGCGGCGTTGGTACACGAAAAAAACACGAACACACAAAGAATAAAATTTTCGAGCATGGCTCTTCCTCAGTAGAAGTGAGATGGCTGCACGCAAGCGCTGCTGGCAGCCAACTCCAGCAGCGCTTGCGTGCAGCCATCTCACTTCTACTGAGGAAGAGCCATGCTCGAAAATTTTATTCTTTGTGTGTTCGTGTTTTTTTCGTGTACCAACGCCGCTGGAATCACCCTTCTTTGGTAAGCGGTGGTTTTTTTATCCTATCCAATGTTCAATATATATATATATATTTACATACAAAAAAAGGATAGCAAAATGAACTACCACTTACCTTAGATGACGGTTTTGTGGGGTGAACACACAAAAAAACACAAGAACAGGAAAACAATGAATATTTCGGGACTTGGCTCTATGTCCAGGGCCGGCGCTAGGAATTTCGGGCTCTACAAACTAGGCTGACAACAATAGGTGGATTCTTTGCTTCGAGGCCTGGGGCCCCTGCAGCCGGTGATAGGGGCCCTCCATCAGCCGGCGGGCCCGGGTACATTTGACCGCTTACCCCCCCCCCCCCCTCTTAACGCCGGCCCTGCCTACGCCAACAGGAGAACTCCCCCTCCTTGATTTTCTTCTGTTGACGAAGGGCCAAGTCCCGAAATATTCATTGTTTTTCCTGCGTTTTGTGCTTATTTGTGTGTTCACCCCATCATACCATCATCTACGGTAAGTGGTGGTTTATTTCGCTATCACTTTTTTTTTTTTTTTTTGTAAATGTATATATATTGATAGAAAACAAAAGCACTATTAAAGTGAGGAAAATTAAACATTTGGATCTGAGAATAAACACCACATACTACAACTGAAGTTAGAAATGGTATCGAAAGACATATAGACATGTAAACAAGTTAGGCAATGTAATTTTTGGATTCATGTCCTTCGTCAACACTAGAACCAGGTGGTTGCTGTATGATGGCGACTAAGTTAGCTACTTGCTTCAGTAACCGTCTTAACCTGAGCCAACTTCCAATCTAAAACACGTGAATACTCATTTAACGAAACAGCCACAAGGCTCTTTCCCAGCAATAGAACCCCACTGCAAGATGTGCAACATACAACCATGCTTCCACCACCTTCACTAACCCCATCACTGGTGAAATCTTTCCCATCTTAGGAGACAACACCTGAAAAACTTCCCATGTTTAGCCTGAAACTGCTTCTATGCTTCCTACATATGTTTGTCCACCAATCCGCTAGCCATAAGAATGAATGGCCACCGACAAAAGGTATTCACCAAGAATTCTAACCACCCAGTAGTTTATCCACTCCATTTTCCATGAAAAAATATTTTTAATTCTTGCTTTACAGTCTGTGATCTCAAAGTACTTCCAAACAGCATTAGCTTCTATGAACTCAGAAGGTGGGAGCTTTGTAGCATTCCCGATAGTGTAATAACATCCTTGAAGTAGGCGTTCCATGTCACGAGCCGGTTAATATTCTTTTAAGGAAGTTTCCTTAGCAACGAGAAGATACACAGATACTAAGAGATTGCTTAGAGCAGCGGCTAATGAGAGCTTGCGAGGAAGGAGTCCGATATTGTATTTAAAACGATGTACTTAAATAATAAAAGTGTGATTATATTGTGAAGGAAAACGACTAAAGATTAATTATTTACCAAAGTCGCACAAAAGTCATACTATGATAAGTTAATCTGAAGATAAAGTATAAAGAGAATCACATCGTGAATGCAACACGGCGCATTTCTTAATAAATAATACCAAGCAAACTGCTATTTAAGAAATACGACATGGCGATCGTGCAGTGGACTTGGGTGCTGCAGAAAGAATAAAGAAATACTACGTAAATTTATGAATTTGAGTATATAGAAATGAAAAAAAAAAAATCAAGAAAAGAAGAGAGGAGAATCCTTGGAATTTGAAAGCATGCAGCGCTACTAGCGGCCGAGCGGGAACCAGCAGAGACAACAACAGCTGAGTCGAGTGAAAGTTCAACCAACAGCTACGAAATACATTAAAGTTAAGTGTTTTCAAGACTCCATTATCTTTATTCTTGTAATAAAAAACTTGATGATAGTAACAAGAAAGTTGACTGTGACAGAAGCGATGTACGGGTAGGATTAGTTTTACGTTTTTTTTTGGAGTTTAACATAAGCTATCCTTTCGAATTTTCGTTGTTTGCAAATCTTTTCCGGAACCTGTTTTTTGTTATACAAGCACAATTAAGTAACCATATTAATTTGTTGTTTAAAATATGGAGAGTGACCAAATCTTTACTGATAGGGACTCCGTGAGTCAACAAAACATAACAGATGATGATTTCTCGCAACTGGCCCCAGAATTACAATCGACTCGCGTGGAGAACCTTTTACCAACAGAGCAAAGTCATGTAGTATCACAAGAAATAAGTGCACCAGACTCAGAAGTTTCAGTTGGGAATAACGAACATGAAATAGTCACTGTAGGTGCATTAGAGAAAATACTATTTAGATTGGGAGCACAAATAACAGCACAAGTAACTACACAAGTAACAGCACAACTTACTACACAACTAACAACACAATACACAACTAACAGCACAACTTACAGCTACACAAGCACAATTAAGTGAAGAAATAAAAACCTCTAAAAAGTCTTTAGAGGATCGTATAATTAGATCAGAAACTGATGTACAGGCAAAGTTAGATAAGTATGTAGAAAGGGCTGAAAAACAGTGTACAAGGATAAATGAGGAACTAAAGATATGCAATAAGAGATTTATTCAATTAGATTTAGAATTACAAAAGAACGAAGAAAAATTTGACAAGGTATTCAGTGAGATGGGAGAATGTAAGGAAATGTGTCAGGCAAGTACGCATGAAATGCAACGACAACTTAGTTGTACATTCAAGGGTCGAAGGAATGGAGGTGAGATATGTAGTAGGCTAAAAGATACTGAACAGCTGAATTACGTCTTGGAAAAGAGGCTTACTGGGGTTGAAGAGGACATTAAGTTACGATATAAGGATATGGATGATCAATTGTGGGATTGAATGACAAAGTGGAGAAGGTCGAAAACATTTTCAGGAAGTAAATAGGAAGTCAGAACCTCCCACACTCACAGTTTAGCTGATACCCAACCAGGTATCATTAAACATCCCGGAAAAGATTGAGGTGGAACACTTCACTGATCAAGGAGGGGTGCACCCGGTTAGCTTTATAAGAGGTTTTGAAAACTTTAGAAGTTTCAATGCTTACGATGATTATGAAAAGATAAACTGTGTGTATAAACATTTAAAGGGTAGTGCCCGCATTTGGGGAGAACGACAGGTACAAATTGGTAAAACTTATGAAGAATTCAAATCAAGTTTTTTAAATAATTTTTGGTCTAGTGAGAAACAACATGAAATTAGACGGAATTTATGGAATGGTAGAAAGTTTCAGCCTGGGCGGGAATCCCTTAAGGATTTCCTACTAAATGAGACATCTAAATGTCACTACTTAGATAACCCACCACCAGAGAAAGAAGTAATATTAGACATAGCCCATCGGATGCCAAAAGAAGTCAAAACCCTTTTAGTAATGCATAATATCAAAACAATAGAAGAGGCAAGTGAATTTGTACATCGATATGAGACACAATGTGACAGGGAGAGATTTTTTCAAGAAACACCAATAGAAATAACTTCTCAGAGGGAGGCAACACCAGAGAGAACCACGAGTGTGTGATGATTATGATAAGGGGAGGAATGGAAGGGAGTTTTCGCAACAAAAGTTCAGGAGGCAATGTACGTGGGCTAAGTGGAAGAGGAAAGACAGTAAGAAATTATGTACCACAGAGAATAGTTGATAGGGAGGAAGGTTCAGGTGAAGCTCGTACTAACAGGCAAGAGGACAATAATGTTACAAAAAATTGAAAGTTGCCGAAGTTATGGTCCGGGCGGAGGCAAAGATAGAAAACGGACCCAATCATGAGAATAGTATAATACCAGTTCGAAGTGTTTTTTTAATAATCCTTGTGAAGACTTAATAGAAGAAGAATTTCAGAGTGAAGAGCCAATTGTCAAAGCACCAGTTATAGTAGCATCGGTATATGGAAAGGAGGTATTACTGGATTCAGGAGCTGAAATTTCCTGTATATCAGAGAGTATCTTTGAAACTTTTCAAAACCTTGCAAAGGAATCACAGATCAAAATTGAAACATTACCAGTTAGTGGCATGTCAGTAGTGACTGCAACGGGAGGAAGGAGTAAATGGATAAGGAAACAAATATTATTACAAGTAAAAGTGGGAGAACTTGGTTTTGATTTTGGTGTTTTTGTGGTACCTGACCTCACGACTGATTGCATTCTAGGCATGGACTGGTTAAGGCGTTTTAAGGCCATCATGGATTTTGAACATGGATCTCTTGAATTCACAATGCAGGGTAGAAGATTGAAAATACCAATAGAAAATTTTTGGAAAGAGAAACAGGAAACAACTGTCCGTGTCCTAACCTGGGGAAATGCTGCAGGTTTAACAAAGGAATCTAAAGTTTCATGAGAAGCTAGTTAAGTTTGTAGTACGACTATAAAACCAGATATAGAGGCGAAAGTAGAGGATAAAAGTTTTACAATAGGGAAAGATTGTATTAATGAAGAACATCGAAACATATTAAACAACATTACATGAATTCAATGATGTGTTTTCTGATACCCCGGGTCTTGTGAAAGGTTATGAATGTAACTTTACAGTCAATTGCAAGACACCTTTTTACGTTAAACCATATGTTATACCGGTTGCCAAGAGAAAACAAGTGGAGGAAGAAATTGACAGAATGATTAAATGGAAAGTTATAGAAAGGTCTAATAGCCCGTTTAACAACCCGCTGGTAGTTGTTAGTAAAGCTGACCAATCTGTTCGACTGTTCTGGATGCAAGAACGTTAAATAAGTTTCTAGTGACTGAGAGGGACCACCCCCACCGGTGGATGAAATATTGCAAAATTGGGGGTAAGAGATTCCTAACTTCATTAGATCTAACTGCGTCTTATTGGCAGATACCAATAGCGGAAACGTCTCGGAAGTACACGGCTTTCTTATACCAAGGACGTAGTTATCATTTCCGAGTGTTACCTTTTGGTCTCAATAATGCAGTAGCAAACTTCATCCGGGCATTAGACTTAGTCTTAGGAAAAGACTTACTAGACAAAATATATGTGTATGTAGATGATATATTAATTGCGAGCGAGACTATTGGAGAACATTGGCGAACTTTGAGAGATGTATTAACTGCTCTAAGAATGGGTGGTATGACAATAAGACTAAAAAAATGTGTGTTCTTGACTAGTAAAATTGAATTTCTGGGTCACACTGTTACCCCTGCTGGAATCACTCCGAATGCGGAGAATCTTCAGGCAATAAGGGATTTCCCAAGGCCGACAAAGAACAATTGTTAAGTTTTCTAGGCCTCTGCAACTATTATAGAAAGTACATTAAAGGACAAATACTGAATAGTCCACACTTTGAGAGATTAAAAAAGAAAAATGCTCACTGGCATTGGACTGAACAATGTGAACGTGACTTTCAAGAAGTAAAAGACACCCTGCTTAGGAAGATAAACTTATATGCTCCAAATTGGAACCTACCTATATGTGTTGCAGCAGATAGTTCGGATTATGGTCTTGGATCTGAAATTTTTCAAGAAGTTGGAGAAGGTGAGAATGTAGAGCGAAGACATCTAGCCTTTGCAAGCCGGGTGTTAAACAAGTCAGAACGTAATTACTGTGTCACTCAGAAAGAAGCCTTAGCAATAGTCTGGACATTTCAGAAATTTAGGTATTTGCTACTTGGAAGAAAAATCATAGTTTATACAGACCACAAAGCGCTAACCTTTCTGATGCAATGTAAGCTAGTCCATGGCAGATTGACCAGATGGGTTTTGTTATTACAAGAATTTGACTTTGAAATCAAATATATATCAGGCAAGGAAAACAAGGTGGCTGACGCCTTGTCGAGAATACCCCTTGGATTGGATGAAATTGAATCAACACAGTTAGGAATGAAAGACACACACATATACTATATCAAAGGGGTATTAGGGGAGAAGGAGGTGAAACACTGCTTGCAATTCATGAAGGAAGAGCAGGAAAAGGACAGTTTAATAAAAGAAGTTATGGACAAACTACAAGGGAAGGACGTCCATAACAAATTAAAATTGTACTACTTAATGGTCGATGGAGTTTTGTTCAAGAGAAATCATGAAGACAGTGACGAGTGGAAAGTATGGGTGCCTGAAAAGTATGTGACTTATTTCATTCTACAACACCACTTTAGCTACGGTCACTATGGCACTAATGTTATAAAATTATGAAAGAAACATTGTACTTTCCGAACATGGCTCGACGCATTCAGAAAGTTATTACCAATTGTGAATTATGCCAGCTAGTTAAGGCTGATAATGTCAAGCGCGCTGGAGAAATGCAATGTGTAGTGCCTAATGAACCAAACGAATTAATTGCTTTAGACATTTTTGGTCCACTACCAAGGTCTAGGGGGGTGTAACCCAAATCTGTGTAATACTGGACGTTTTTTCGAAATATATAAGACTATATCCTCTAAGGAAGGGTACGGCCAAAGCAATTTGCTCAAAGTTGATCAATGACTATATTCCTTGTGTGGGCCAGCCAAGAAAGTTATTAACCGACAATGGACCTCAGTTCCTAAGCAAAGTATGGACTGAATGTTTTAAGAATTTGGATATCGAATTAATTAAAACATCATTCTACCATCCCCAAGGAAATGCCGTTGAAAGGGTCATGAAAGAAATAGGGCGTTGGTTTCGAACATATTGCTGTAATAACCATAAGAAATGGGCCTATGAACTAAATGCGATAGAAGATGTCATTAACACAATCCCTCACAACTCGACTTCTCTAACACCTTTTGAACTTATGTTTAAGAAAAAACCACCTCGTATTGTATATGAGTATGTTCGATTCCCAAATACTGACTGTGACTATACCGACAAAATTAGAGTAGCCTTGGAAGAATTGAAGAAAAACGCTCAAAGACGAAAGGAAAACCATGATGCATGTATAAAACCAACAACATACAAAATTGGAGATTTAGTACTTGTACAGACACATTATAAATCTTCAGCCTTAGAGAATGAGATTAAGAAGTTTAAATTCTTATATGAAGGGCCATTTGAGGTAATTGGTAGAGACCACAGTAACTCCTACACAATTGCGTACCCAGGAGGGGGTAAAGTTAAAGGAAGGTACAATATCATAGCTCTAAAGCCTTTTAAATGCAGCTAGTTTAAAGTGAATGATTTAACACTGTGCAAGGCACAGGTGTGTAAAGATAAACTCCATCATATTGGAATTTCCTATTATTATTAAGTTGTAGTTAGCATATTATTATTCAGTGCCACAAAACACTTGTAAATAGTACTGATTGTTGTGGCTGCGCACAATTCAACTGTAATGATAGTAAAAGTTTATAACCACTAAGTGGAAGCTGTCACTTACCAATACTGATGATCTCGATCAGATGTGCAGTCTTCGGCTGTTACCACAGCATACCATTACATAAAAGTTTATTGTCTATTAAGACTACAGCTAAATGCTATTAAATAACAATTCTGTAGTATAATATACTTATTGTAGTTTTTTTTTTTTTTAAGTGATAAGGACAGTAACTCTGTGTCAAAATGTGTGTTACAGACAATATGCTGTTCCAACCAGTCGCGGCTTATGGAAAACCACTTAGGAATATTACATCAAGCTATTGGTCCTCGTATATGTAAAAAAAAAAAAAAGTGTTGTTAGCCAAATGTAAAATGTAAGCTCTCCTTACCTAAAACGTATCATTTACAGGAAAGTTTACCATAACCATTTATAATGGTATGGATGTCAAATGGTATGGTAAACTTGGGGGGGGGGGGGGCTGTAGCATTACCGATAGTGTAATAACATCCTTGAAGTAGGCGTTCCATGTCACGGGCCGGTTAATATTCTTTTAAGGAAGTTTCCATAGCAACGAGAAGATCAACTAAGAGATTGCTTGGAGCAGCGGCTAAGGAGAGCAGGAAGGAGAGTCCGATATTGTATTTAAAACGATGTACTTAAATAATAAAAGTGTGATTATATTGTGAAGGAAAACGACTAAAGATTAATTATTTACCAAAGTCGCACAAAAGTCATACTATGATAAGTTAATCTGAAGATAAAGTATAAAGAGAATCACATCGTAAATGCAACACGGCGCATTTCTTAATAAATAATACCAAGCAAACTGCTATTTAAGAAATACGACAGCTTGCCTATCAGTACAAACTGGGCATCAGACAACCACCCGGTCTCAATTTACGACTCAGTCATTGCTTTAGATTCTCTCTCTAACATCCTCTCCGTTCTTCCACCCCCACTAACTTGAACCCGTGCTAACCAGAGATGATGTTTAACTTCATATCATTTTTTGGTTTAATGTTTATTTTTATTTACTTAAATTTATTTATACACTGAAGAGTGAAAGAAACTGGTACACCTGCCTAGTATCGTGTAGGGCCCCCGCGAACACGCAGAAGTGCCGCAACACGATGTGGCTTGGACTCGACTAATGTCTGAAGTAGTGATGCAGGGAATTGACACCATGCATCCGGCAGGGCTGTCCATAAATCTGTAAGAGTACGAGGGAGTGGAGATATCTTCTGAACAGCACATTGCAAGGCATCCCAGATATGCTCAATAATGTTCATGTCTGGGTAGTTATGTGGCCATCAGAGGTATTTAAACTCAGAATAGTGTTCCTGGAGCTACTCTGTAGCAATTCTGCACATATGGAGTGTCGCATTGTCCTGCTGGAATTTTCCAAGTCCATCTGAATGCACAATGGACATGAATGGAGGCAGGTGATCAGCCAGGATGTGTACGTATGTGTCACCTGTCAGAGTCGTATCTAGATGTATCAGGGGTCCCATGTCACTGCAACAGCACACACCCCACACCATTACAGAGCATACACCAGCTTGATCAGTCCCCTGCTGATAATGCAGGGTCCATGAATTCATGATGTTGTCTCCTTACCCGTATACGTCCATCCGCAAGATAAAATTGGAAACAAGACTCGTCAGACCAGGCAACATGTTCCCAATCATCAACAGTCCAATGTCAGTGTTGACGGCCCCAAGCGAGGCGTAAGGCTTTGTGTCGTGCACTCAGCAAGGGTACATGATTGGGCCTTTGGCTCCAAAATCCCACATCGATGATGTTTCATTGAATGGTTCACACGCTGACACTTGTTGATGGCACAGCACTGAAATCTGCATCAATCTGCAAATGGGTTGCACTTCTATAACGTTGAACGATTATCTTCAGTCGTCGTTGGTCCCATTCTTGCAGGATCTTTTTCCAGCCACAACAATGTTGCAGATTTGATGTTTTACCGGATTCCCGATATTCGCGGTGAGCTCGAGAAATGGTCGTATGGGGAAATCCCCACCTCATCGCTACCTCGGAAATGCTGTGTCCCATCTCTTGAGCGCCGACTATAACACCATGTTCAAACTCACTTAAATCATGATAACATGCCATGGTAGCAGCAGTAACCAATCTAACGCCTGTGCTCGACACCTGTTGTCTTATATAGGTGTTGCTGACCACAGCGCCATACTTCGAGTGTTTACATATCTCCGTGTTTGCATAAGCATGCCTATACCAGTTTCTTTGGATCTTCAGTGTATTTATGTATTTAAGATTTTATATTATTTTGCTATCTGCTCTTTTTGCCCACCCATAATTAGCTTTGATATTTTACAGTACTCACGTAACCACTACCCCCCCTCCCTGTCCTCTATTTGAATTTTGAATTAACTCCAACCATGGATCATGTTCCTTGCTCAACAGTCACTATAAGAGTAGTCTCATATAGCACCCACCTTCCGCAATGTTCTACTGGTTGATTAAGGTCTAAGACCTGAAAATTTCAATGTCTTTTGTGTGTCTCTTACATGTGTTAACAGCACACAATCATCATCTAAGAAAAGAGGCACTTCTCTTCCCTATCCTAATTTGTAATTCCTTTTTGATACTCAGCAAAATCTTTATGCCTCTAGACAAAAATGTGAATCAATGTAGCCTGATGGTCGATGCATTTATGTTCATCACATTTCTTTATTCATATGAATCTTACACTCTCCTTTTACCTATGAAATAATATGTTAGTAATAAATTATAAATTAATATACAATTGTGAAACATGCTGAATGTTGGCAAATTTTAGAACTGATAAAGCATCAGTTTTTATAAGAATCATATTTTAAATAAAATATAATAGCACATATGTCAATTATCTTACACCATGTTAATTTAAGCCAGTATTTGACCCATTTGTGGAAAAAATATTTGATGCAGGACCTTAATATTAGTACTGAATGTTACATGATGATAGTACAGTCAACTGTACTAATATCAACTTTATACGTTTTATAGTTTTTAAGAAATAATTTTTTAAATTTATTGTTGAAAATATTAAGTTTTTTCTGCAGAAAATGTTTTTGTGAACATCATAGAAGGGGAATATTAATGCTTGTAGTACAAGAGGTGGATTTTTTTGTTATGAAGAGTCTCTGAAAATTTCATCCAATTATCTTTGATAGTTTCTGATATAATGGGGCATATGTACTGCAAATTTTAGTTTGCGGAAAAATGACTTTAAAGAAAACAACTGCTTGCAAATGCACTGAAACAAAACTAGCAGTGTGTTTCAAGGTGAGTTGTTTAAAACTGCAGAAACAAGAGAATACTGACCGTCGCACTCCAAGGAGAGCCAACACACTCAGGAGTCAGAGAAAAAAATACCTAATGTGCAATATAGGCGTTATAAAGGTCTAAAATATATGCAGAAAAGTGGGTGTGGCACCGAAATGCACGTGGTAGGAAAATACTATTTAAATGCTAGAATTTTTTTTCCCAGCGAAATCCTTGTCAGGATACTTAAAGAATACCTTAATCTATCGAAATATGATGAAAACCAAAAATCGATTTTTTTTTCAACCTAACCACGGGGTGGTCTCCTTAAACTCAACAGCTTTTATGACAGAAATTGTTACTTACTCTAGAAACTGATGATTCAAGCTCATTTCCATCATCATCATAATATAGGTGACGAGATGCCATGGATCGGTTCAGATTCATTTTTAGCTGTCTGTTTTGCACACGTATGTTACGTTTGCGGTACAGTACTGAACCTTTTGCTATACGTTGGTTAGGCTGAAAAGCATATCCCATTAAAGAGAAGGCAGCTTTTACTCGTTGCAGGCTTGCTTCATCAGAATCGCTTTCGTGGCTGAAAATCAAAACACATCAAATTTTATAGCCGTCACTCAACAGCAGAACTGTGAAGCTAGTAATCATAAATTTACATTTTGGTAATGTTTATTATGTCCACAAAGAATCATACAAAGAAATAGTGGATTTATGTGAGCAATGGCAATAGCTGCACTTTAATATTTTATTCGATACAAAAGGTTCTAAAGATTAGGTTCATTGCCCTCCAAAAAGTCCCACACATTTTTTTAATTAATGATCATATTTATATAAAATTTCATATTTTGCTGCCAGTTCTTTTTCTGGTAAGATCGTTTATTAGTCCTTTCTGCCTGAACCTTTTTTCAGGCAGATTTATTTGAACTTTGGGATAACACATTACCTAATACACAAGAATGTAAATTATAATGTGGCGGAAAAGCGAACTTTTTTCACATATTTACACTTTAATACACATTTATGTACACCCAGACTCCTCCTTAGCTCCTCATATGATTATCTCCATATCCTCACTCTCTTTCTCTGACTTTACGCATTGCTGCCTACATTTCGTATAAACCATTGGCTATCTACCACCTGGCTCTGCTGGTGAAGACTCCTGGCAGCATCAGTTGTAGTCTCCGACTCACTTCATCGCTGACGACCCTGCTAACCCTGCAAGCTCCTACCTGACCTGCAAGCCAACCAAGTTGATGACGAGGATCCCTCCTCCGATCCTATGTTGTTTTACCCTCCTTGACACTTGTAGGACTCGTAGGAGGGAGTGCCCCCAGGCCAATCAGAATCTTTCCTATCCTACCATCTCCTCAACCTGACGTAGTGCTCACTCCTAGTTTCTGCTGACACTCTGTTCCACTTTGGAGTCGTTGCAACCTTTCTTGCTTACATTCCAGCCTTTACCTTGTTTAATTCTATGTTGTAATGCGCCCTGGTTTCGTCTCTGCTACAGACAATCACTTTCACCTGCCAATATTAACTTTGCATAGAATTATCCTAAAATTCCTTGTCCAGCCACAACAATAAGTTTACAGCAGATGGCTAAAATAAAATTAGGATGTAAGTACTTAATGACAGCTAATGTTATATTTGTGAGAGAACCATAGCCGAGATGATTTTAGCTGAATATCGAGTTCAGTGATTTCTCTTCTGGTTTCATACCTAAATGAATTTTTGTTAATATGTAATAAAATGATAAGCTCCCCAAATCTTAAAGTGTTTTAAATTAAATTATAAATATTTCATTCAATTTATAGCTCCTGGAAATGTGATGAATGCATATTACATTATTTACATCAATGTCAGTTGTGAAATGGAAATGTGTAGTCATCTTATATGGAGAGTATGAGACTGCTTTTCTCATTAAAACTGCTATGTTCTATGCATATAAATTTTTTCAGTTATATAATAAGTTTGTAAGAGGACCAAAATAAATTTAGAGTAGGATGAGAAAATCTATCTTTTGATACATCCAGAAATTAAAATGAGGTCGAGGATGACACCATTAGAATGTTCCAGAACTGTAACTGCAAGAATTTCTTTTATTGCTACACAACTTTACAAAACCCTTTAGTCTTGACTCCTTGATATAAAAAGATGGAAACTGTAAACACCACAACCTCTTTCCACATGTATATAGAATAATTATGCGAGTTTGATGACATACATTACTCTCCTGCTCAAAATCATTTGAAAACAATTCAAACACTTTAAAAAGTTTAATTTTTCTCATTTGCCAAAAATAAAATATCAACCAAAAGTGTGACCAAACACTGGGATTTATAATTTACACAGCAGCAACAGTTGTGAAAAGCACCTCCACGTTCTACAACCACTTTTAAGTTCAACAGCTTCTTCGATAGGATGGTACATTGTAAAAAATTTAATATCACTATGAAGTATCTGATCAGTATAATCGTAGATGGATGAAAAAAATTAAACCTGTAGCACTATCAAGAACATCCATTCTGCCATATTCATGATGAAATGTAGTACAGTAGAACTCCAATTATCCGAATCAATTGGGTCCGGACCCCAATCGGATAATCAAAATTTCGGATAATCGGATTTTTCCCGTAGAAGGGTCTATTTTAATTAATTATTCTATGTATTTTAAAATGCCTTCTTTTAGAAGTGTGTTTTTTTTGGGTTATTTTACACTTCAGGGACTAAAATTTCACTGGTAAACAATGCTGCAGTCATCCGAACTTTGGGTTGATTTTTATAAAAGAGGAGAAGCTTTATCGCAGACCGTTTCCGTCATAATTAAAAAAGTGATTTGGATAATCGGCTATTCGGATAGTTGGAGTTCTAGTGTACATTACATAAAGGAAAAGGCAAATACAAACAGCCCAAAATCCTCTCATATGAGCCATGTTATGGGTGATCATCCATAACAGAAGATCTTGAAACAAAAGCATATAAAATACTGATTACAAGAGAGGGCGGAGGAGGACGAGCATCAAAAATTTCAAGCAATTTCCCACAGGCTAACGAACTGATTTTTTTTTTCTCTTGGCATTATGCCACGTCAACATTGTACTCACTAGAGGCTGAAAAGGACTGCAGGCAAGGAAAACAAAGGAATTTGGACATGGCCTTTTTTAAAAGAACCAACTCAACATTTGCCTGGATTCCAGAAAACCACGGAAGGCTGAAAACTAGAACGCCAGACGGAGGTTCGAACTTATGTACTCTTGAATGAGAGGCCACAACATTATACTTCTCACCCGCCACATTCAATAAAACAAACTATACAACCTTCACACATTAGTATAGATAATCATAAAGTCATCAGACAATTTTTTTTATTAATTACTAGCTGAACCCACGACTTCGTT
Source organism: Vandiemenella viatica (assembly GCA_031002005.1). Lineage (NCBI taxonomy): Eukaryota > Metazoa > Arthropoda > Insecta > Orthoptera > Morabidae > Vandiemenella > Vandiemenella viatica. The sequence goes on along the minus strand of CM061920.1, from coordinate 343,264,369 downwards.
CGTGTTTGTAAAGAATTTGGATTGACAGCTAACGACATCTAACCACCATAGTGCACAATGAGAGACTCGATGCTATTACCACACACAAACGCCAGTCATCTGTACTATGTAGTTCAGGCAGCAAAGTAAAATATACAGACACACGTCTTTGGTCGAAATACGAAAATATCCTTGATCGACCAATTTCAACCACCATATCTCCCACGCTCCCACAGTTACCGAAATTTAGCCAACGTTGTAATCGACGGGTGACTGTGCTACTACCACACACAAACACCAGTGATCTGCGGTAGATAGTTTTGGCTAAAAAGTGATACACCATGACACATACGTTTTTGGTAGAAATATGAAAGTACTGCAAGGTCGAGTACTTTCAACCACCATATCTCCCACACCCCCATAGCTACCGACATCAAACCACCAAAGTACACGATACCACTACCACAGTGGTCTATGGTCAATGGTCTATGCTATGTAGTTGTGGCAGCAGAGTGACATACATAGACACACATGTCTTTGGTCGAAATACAAAAATATCCTTGTTCAGCCACTTTCAACCACCATATCTCCCACAGTTACCGAAATTCGGCCAACGTTGTGATTGACGGGAGACTCTGTGCTACTACCACACACAAACACCAGTGATCTGAGCTAGAGTGTTTTGACTGAAAAGTGATACACCATGACACATACTGTTTAGGTAGAAATATGAAAGCGCCACAGGTCGACCACTTTCAACCACCATAGTGCACAATAGGAGACATGATACCACTACCACACAAACACCAATGGTCTATGCTATGTAGTTGTGGCAGCAGAGCGACATATACGGAGACACATGTCTTTGGTCGAAATACGAAAATATCTTTGATCGGCCACTTTCAACCACCATATCTCCCACACTACAACACTACCACAGTTACCGAAATTTGGCCAACATTGTGACCGATGGGTGACTGTGCTACTACCACACACAAACACCAGAGATCTGCGCTAGATAGATCTTGCTGAAAAGTGGTACACCATGACACATACGTTTTAGGTAGAAATAAGAAAGTGCCGCAAGTCGACCACTTTCAACCATCATATCTCCCACACCCCCATAGCTACTGACGTCTAACCACCATAGTACACGATACCACTACCACACACAAACACCATTGGTATATGCTATGTAATTGTGGCAGCAGAGTGACATATGCGGAGACACGTCTTTGGTCAAAATACGAAAATGCCCTGCATCGACCACTTTTAACCATCATATCTACCACATCCCCACAGCTATTGACATTCGGCCAACGTTGTGCACAACAGGAAACTCCATGCTACTTCCACACACTAAGACCAGTGATCTGTGCTAGGTAGTGGTAAATGAAAAGTGAAATATAGGAAAACACACGTCTATTTTTATATATACAAGGGTGCTCCGATAAGTAACAAAAGAAAAAATGAAAATTTTGGAAAAGTGGTGATTTATTTCTCAACATAGTATCCTTCTAGCTCGATACACTTGACCCTGCGATTCTCCAACTTCTTTAACCCGTCTGAAAAAATACGTTTTCTAGAGATCTGGAAAGCAGGCCTCCGTGGCGGCGATAACCTCCTCATTCGACTCAAATTTCTGTCTGACGAGTCTTCTTCAAGATTGGAAACAAAAAGAAGTCGCACCGGGCCAAATCTGGAGAATATGGTGAATGGGGCAGCAGTTTGTAGCCCAATTCGACCAATTTGGCCGTGGATGTGTGAGCTGGTGCGTTGTCATAGTGGAAGAGCACTTTTTTCTTCACCAAATTGGGTCATTTTTTCTGCAATTCGGCGTCAAATTGGCCCAATAATTCGGCATAGTAAAGCCCTGTGATTGTTTTGCCCTTCTTCAGGTAGTCAGTATAGATCACACCTTGTGAATCCCAGGAAACGGTGGCTATCACCTTTCCGGCCGATGGGACAGTCTTCGGCTTTTTCAGAGCACATTCGCCGGGTAAAGTCCACTGTTTTGACTGTTCCTTGGTCTCTGGTGTGTACCAGTGGATCTATGATTCGACGACGGTCACGCAGAAAATCCTTCAGATTGCTCTTAAACAGCGTCAAACACTGCTGTGGAATGGTCTTATGGTTGTGCTTGTTGTCCGGAATGAGCAAACGCGACACCCATCGCGCCAACAGCTTTCTCACGCCCAACATTTAATGCAAGATATGACCCACACGGTCTTTTGAGACGCCTATTGTCCCAGCAATCTCGCGCACCTTCAATCGGCGGTCTGCCAATACGAGATCATGGATTTTTGTCACGTTATCCTCCATGGTAACCGTTTTCGGGGCACCTGGGCGTGGCTCATCAAAAACCGATGTGCGACCATGTTGAAACTCGTTAAACCAACCTTTTCCAGTCTTTATCAAAGGCGAAGAGTCACCGTACAGCATCCAAGTGCTCTTTGATTTTGCTGCGCGATTTTCCTTCCAAAAACAAGAATCCAATCACTGACCGATATTGCTCTTATTCTATTTTTCTAAAATCCGCGGACACAGCCACTTTCACACGTGATCAAAACAAAACTACGAGTCCGATTTGGCTGAAATTTAAACAATAGCCATCTAAGATAATGTACTACACGATAAATTTCTCTGGCGGCAGTGGCGCCATCGGGAAGAGAGGCAAAATACTTATTGGACCTACCTCGTATATGAGATAAGATTTTTCCTTTTTCGCAGGTGAATAACGCAAGCTGCCAACTGGCCAAACAGTGGCACAATATGTCAAATTCTTACAATCCCAGGGGAATAGAGCAAAATAAAACCAGGAAGAGAAGAAACCTGTGAATTTACAAGAGAGCCCATTCTGCAATATACATATTCACAGGAATTTTAAACTGATCACAGAACAATTTCCAGAGCCCTTAGCAAAGGATGGATAAAATTGGGAATATGACACTGGAAAATACAATAAGATCCACCTGGAGCATTTTTCCTAAGCAACTGTGCTTTTAAAGTGTTAACATGTGAGTACCATAATTACACAAGAAACAGCAAACAAAACAAGATAGATGAAGAGGATTTTTTTCAGTCAATTAAGCACAAAGGGTGAAACCTATGATGCACATACAAAAAACAAGAAAGGCATTTATTGCCATGTCACCCCCTCCATCATAAAGATGTAAGAGTACAAAGATCAGCTGCTCAGACAACACTGCCAATTTTCTTGGAATATGGAGATGTTTTTCTGGTGGGCTATCTCCCACAAGGTCAATCATTATTACGATTACTGTGATCTCCCTTCTCCACTATGTGATTTATGCCTCTCAGAAATGGAGTGTCTTCTCAAAGGATAACTATTATTTAGAAGAAACATTCATTTCTGATCCAAAGTGCATTGTTCTATAAAAATAGCTATCTGAAGCTGAAATAACACAAATGTAGTATGACCAGGTAGTCATGGTGTCATAATTGCCCAAAGCTGTTTACGTTAATTTGATTGAATAATTTTTTGTAAACTCAGTGAAATGATGTTAAATCTTACTACCGGAAATATCTGTAAACTTAAATGGAATTGACTGCAAATATACGTAATCATCACGATGGTTTCCCCAATTGTTGATCATTTAATACACTTGGAGGTGGATATTGTTATTGTTGAAGCCAGAAGAAAATTCTTAGCACATTTTTTATACCTAGGGATGAATCCTTCGTCATCTACCTATATAATCTCCATAAACCAAAAACTAGAGCTTTCTTCCAAAAGGATACAACATACTACTCTCCATAAAAGCTATTATATACATTCTTTTTTTTTTTAATTTTAATAGCACAAACAAAATTGATTAACTTCTGAAACTTTAGACCTCACCAGCACTTGCTACACAAACCTTCTGTAAAAAGTGAGATGCAGTGAATTAAATGCCCTCTTATAATTATCATCAGTCTTGTTGTCAACAATCCAGTCACCCATTTTGCCAAGCATGTAGTAGAAATGAAGAAGTGAGGCTATCAAAATTTTCTTGCCGCTAACCCACCATATCTTGCATATAATGGGCCTTCAAGAAGAACTGCTGTTATAATGGGTTGTAGGAAAAAAAAAAAAAAAAAAAATGCTGGCATAAACAACTTATTTTCTGAAGAGAGAGTGTGGTGAACATTTAAATTGAATATACAATGTCTCGTTTGTATCTCCTTTTACATCTCACTACCTTTAATGCCAAGAGTAAATCTTATTGCCTGTCAGGTGTTAGTTGGTAATTACATTGGTTTAAGTAATAACATGGACTTAAGAAATATCTATGCATGTGGAGCTGTAAAACGCTGAAAAGCATCTAATGTATATTCTGGCCAAAGTTCAGGGAATTGGAAAAACATGTAAACCTTTTAACTACAACAAATTATTATAAAAAAGATGTGAACTTCTGAATCCACTATAATGAGAGTATGGTCTGACTGACCATTCCTTCACAAACACAGACATAAAAATCTTCACAACATTCTCATTTTACAAGGGTGACAAAATAAGTGTTTGAAGGGCAGCAAATTATGTCACAGCGACCTTTCTCCATTTTGTTTTTTTTTTTAGCTCCACTTATGTTTCCTGAGGTGACAATGGGATTAGCAACAATGTAGGTGGCAAAATAATGTTTGAAGGAGCCCAATCTCATAGTTTTTGCCCCGGCCCGGAAAATTCCTAGTTAGATCTGCCTCTGATGTAACCCAGTGTACCTGGTGAAGTGTGTAAGGGCCAGATCTAAGGGAGGGAGGCAAATCAGGGCACTTGAAAGGGTGGTAGATGGCAAATTCAAGTGACAGCAATCTTCTTTTCTACTGTCCCGAGTGGCAATCTTAGGGGTGGCAAATCAAAGAATATATGAATATCTCTATACTGCCCCGGACAGCAAATTCATATTTTTTCCCCGGCTCAGAAAATTTGTAGATCTGCCACAGAGAAATACCAACATAAAATAGTGAATAAACTAAGGTATTTTTGGACTAAACACAAATTATAAATTAACCATCAAAAACAATTTTGTTATATTATTTTTCATTGCATCATGATATCCTTAAATTTTTACTATAGTGTTCTATCAAGCTCACTTCAAAGCTTGGAAAGAAAGATTTACTGAATTCTGGGTATTAAAGTGATAATTCCATTAATCAGTTATAATTTAAATCAAACAGTACAGAACAAACTCTGCCTCATTGCCAGTGCAGTTATTATTATACTTTCTCCTTTTTAAAGTGTTTTACTGACTGATTTAAATGAACCAACAAAATAAACAAAGTGAACAATAACTTTACTGCGAAAATACAAAATTTTAATGTAGCCAAATATAACTTCCTGTAAATTTCCCATTATCTAATAACAGCAGGCCAATGTATGAACATAGTATTAAATATAACTAACATATACCACATAAATTCATTCACTACTACAGAATTAATAAAAAATGATGTCAAACACAATATATGTTTGATTTTTCAGGATTAGCTTATGAGCTGGCAGTGATTGTTAAAGAAACAATGTGGTTTCTTCCTGCAGATTAGGCTATTACACAAATACTTAATCAGTACTTTTTGCTTCATTTTCAAATTTGCCAGAACTGCACTTCATTTTCCTAACATTAATATCAATTTTAAACTATTTCTTAATCATTTCTCACAAGTGTTTACTTAATTTTAGGTATTCTATCTTATAAACTTGATCCTAACCTCTTTTCCCACTGTTTTTTTCTTAATTTGAACCACCTCCTTACCAAATCTATCTACTCAATTTCAAAGCCAGTTAATTCCTATTTGACTTCCACCAAATGCAAATCAGTTGTTTACACCCCACTTTCTAATCATCTGTAACATTTGGTGTATATTTGTCTTGTTTCACATTCGCAATCCTCATCAAGTTATTCTAGGTGTATTAACTGTTATTCAGTTGGTTCACATTGGAATTGATCAATATAAAAATTTCGAATTCATCTTTTCTTAATTAATACATATTATCTGAACATGTATAATACGACTATCATTCAATACTATACCTCCTTTTCCTTGTTAGAATTTTTACTTCTTCCGCTGTATCTTCCCCTTCTTCTTCTTCTTTTGCAGTAACGGGCTGGGTATTTGACTGCGACACACTCAAACTTTTTAATAAATGTCCAACTGAGTCCATAAGCTTCCTGCAATACAAGACTACATCTCATTTCAAAATACTTGAATCTTTAACCTTAAACACTTGGCAGTATTCTGGTCTTTAAGTTTTCACAAATGCCTTATCAAGAAAAGGCTCTGAATAGCCAGAGGATCTAAGATAACACCTCATTGACCCCACACATCAACAAAAATCTTGATTTGGTCTTCTACGAGTTACAAAGGTATGTAAATTGGTGTGTTCTTCTAAAGTTGTTTGTTTCCCAACATTTCTAGTTTTTGAACTTTTAGAATTTTTTTTTTTTTTTATGTTACTACATAACACTACAATGATTGAGCTTCAAGCATCTAGCTACTGCATGAAAAGTTATCTCATACATAATGATCCTGATAGTGAAAATAATGAAGGTTACCTTAAGTAAACCCAAAACTTGTCACTGATAAAGGCGACAAACACATGAAAAAAGAAGACATGCATATAAAAATATTTTGGAGGTAAATGAAATATTGTAATATATATGTGATTTTTGTCCACCAACATATTGTAATATGTGTTCATCACTGCCATCCTAATTTCATCTACGGCAATTTGTTAGTTTGCTTATCCCTATTCTTTCTTATTTTCACAGCCTAAAAGCATTTTCCTTTTATGGTAATATTAATTGTAACTGCAACCAACATATATTTACTTATGAACTGTTTTACCACAAATTTATCTGCCAAACTGGCACACTGTAAAAAAAAAATATGGAAAAAGCAATACCTGGGTATCACAAAGTTAGAAAAAGGGTAATACTGATTTGAAGGTAATGTGGTGCACTTGATAAGGAATGCGTGATATATGGTGGCATTGGAATTAACAATTAATTTTGCTCAAAATAAATCATTATTAGCAAAAATTGAAATAATTCCGATGATCTTATTAAACCCTTCCATTCTGCTGTTTCTAGGTACAGTAGAACTCCAATTATCCGAACTCCGATTATCCGAACTCCGATTATCCGAATTGCCAATTATCCAAATCGATTTTTTAATTAAGACGGAAACATACTGCGATAAAGCTTCTCCTCTTTTATAAAAACCAACCCAAAGTTCGGATGACTGCAGCATTGTTTACCGAGTGGTATGGCGTATGGCGAAATTTTAATTCCTGAAGTGCAAAACCACCAAAAAAAACCTTGGAAGAAGACATTTTCAACATACATACAATAATTAATTAAAATAGACCCTTTTTCAGGAAAAATCCAACTATCCGAACTTTTGATTATCCGAATAGGGTCCGGTCCCAATTGATTCGGATAATTGGAGTTCTGCTGTATTACTTCATCAAAACATTTATTGTCTAACAGTAATTCATAAGTGAGCGTTGAGTCTCACCCGGCGTACAGATGACAAAAATTCTTCTCGGGTGCTCTGCTGGATCAGTTCTTCCATTTGCGATGTTTCAACAACAGTCTCTGTTGTATTCATCAGGGAAAAAGGTGGAAGTTGACACTGTGACAGCAAAACACCAACCGTCTTGCTGTCGCAGTGTCAACTTCGACCTTCTCGCATGATGAAGACAATGCAGGTTGTTGTCGAAACATCGCACATGGAAGAACTGATCCAGCAGAACATCCGAGAAGAATTTGTGTCAATAATTCACATGGATAACACTTTCAGTGAAACTTCAAAAATTATTTTTCTATTCAAAGCAAATGTTAATATAAAGGCTTTATAATGCAGTATTGTGAAAAACCCACAAAAATAGTCGATACAGGATTATGTGATTGAATCTATTATGAATATCACCCAGTAAAAGTCTGCCATAACAGCAAGAAACTTCTCATTTGCTAAACAACTCCTTAGATTGCCATGGACTCCGAATAATGAACAGTTGTGAGTGCATTATTAATTATAATGAAGCTCGTGCCCAGTAGCAATTTTAATAAATATCAAATTACAGTTGTACACATTTTTACTTTAAATTCCTTTACAATCTGAGGCATTCAACAGGCAACTTGTTCCAAGTCCCCAACTTCCCTACTTACAAATTAAATACCGTATATGCCCTCATGACTGAAATCAAAAGCTAATTAACTGTTAGTTTTCACTTCTATTCCAAATACTACTTCCAAGTTTACCCCAACATTTATCTATGCTTTATTGCCAGTAAACCTGCCTTACATATAAAATAAAATCCTAGGCTTGCATAAACCACATCATCGAGAGCAAACCACAGAACCAATTTAGGCCATATTCACATGAAATGTTACCGAGATGGTGCAAAAGGTTTTATATATATATATATATATATATATATACACCAATGGGTGGAGCCAAAGTATAATTCCTATAATTAGGTTTTGCTGACTGCAATTAACAAGCTAAGACAAGGAAAGATAATGATGTTGAATATCTTTGGTTCGAATTGTTAAATTGAACTAATGTCTGAAATTATTTTCTATCTGATGTGAGAAAATAAGTATTCTTAATTACCACAAGAAGTATATATGTGGATCAGAATCTAAATGAAATATTTTTGAAGCAGTAATTATATGATAACAGTTATGGTTTTTTTTTTTATCTGCTTAACGTCTCTCGAACAGTGAGGTCTTTAGAGACGGGAAAGGATGGGGGGCAAGGAATGGGAAGGAATTCGGCCATGGCCTTTTAAGGAAGCATCCCGGCATTTGCCTGGAGTGATTTGGGAAACCATGGAAAACCCAAATCTGGATGCCCGGGCGGGGATTCGAACCGCCGTCCTCCCGAATGCGAGGCCAGAACGCTAGCCGTTACACCACCACGCTCGGTAACAGTTATGGTCTCAATACCAAAGTTCACCCTAGCGTATAGTTAACGGAAGTCGCCATTTTTAACATATGAGATTTCTAGTAGATTTTCTTGTATCGAAAAAAGTGCTGGATCGAGGGGAGGGCAAATCGTGTTTGAAGGGGCAATAACTTGCAAATTCATGTGGTGGTGATCTTTTTTTTAGCTCCACTGAAATTCGTAGGTTGCACTGATCATGAATGTTAAATAAAAAATGAATGCTGTTGGTTTATATTATAAAGAGGTTATAATTTATTAAATAAGAGCACTAAAAATAGTAACATGGAAAAAGTGTGTGTGATTTCACACTTGTTGTGGTGTTCGTTCATAGCATGCTTTGCTTTTGGTCGGTAGTACTAAAGTCACATTGTAAGTGTTAGTAAAATATAAAATTAGTGAAATTTGTACAGTTTGAAAAGTTGTCTCGCCTGAACTATTAGTGTCAGTCAAGTTGGGTGTGAGACAAGACTCGAATATCATTACAATTACACATGAGTTTTGCCACTGGATATTGTTACAAATTATGGCCTGAAAAACATATGCAAAATTTATGTAATAAGCAATTTTGATGAATTCTTAGTGTTAGGCCCTCTTCACACTGAGCAATTTCCAGGTGATGCAATAGAGACTTGAGTATCTTGATAGTATCTAGTAAATGACTTCCAATGTTATGTCATGGGGAAATAGTAACGTCGGGAATCTTAAGAGACATGTATCCTACCAAACTCATGCGACCTGCAAGGAAGTTGGCTTCCAGTCGCGTCTCTTGGGAATCTAGTGAAACATGGCAGATGAACACATGTTCAACATTTAGTTTGTGGGTGAATCTGAGAAAACAGTATGTGTAATTAGTATCCAGTAGTTTTCTTTATCATTTAAAACTATTTCAAATGGATTTTAATTAACATTTGGCTTTAATACGCAGTGTAAGACTTTGACAATGCTAGATTATTACTTGTACTATTCATTGATTGGGGCAGTGCAATATTATTCAGTTCAAAGTGTGGAGGGAACATTCAGTCTTCATTGCTTGATTAGTTTAAACAGTTAACAAACAATATTAATCAACAGCAAGCATTTTTTTTGCAGTAATCAGTCAAATGTACATGTCAACGATCAGTTTAATAAAAACTTTTTTTTTGTTAGTTATCATTTGTACAGTTGCAACATGTCATTGGCTAAGGAAATTCAGGAAGTTATATTTATTTATTGTGAGAGAATGCTTTCTCCTGTGGTAAATATCGTAGTGTAACATCAAGAAAACTAATTTAATTAACTAACACCACATTGAAAACCTTGCAAGTTTATTTATTTTTCATTAATTCTTGTTGCTAGTATTAATTTCAAAATTTCATAAGTGATTGACATCTTTTCTTAAATTTATTTATTTACCAACCGTACAATATGTTTACCCCTTTTTTCTACTTGGGTTTTTCTTTTTCACTTGACTGACAATGATAAACTCAGTCTGAGGCTGTAGCAGGGGTGTTTAATAGAATGACCCTTACCATGGCTAGAGGCAGACTGAAGAGACTATATCACTTCACAATATCCTGAGTGTGTGGTAGTATCTCGCCTGTTAGCATCGTACTCACAGGCAACTCAAACTGACGACACTCAAGTCTCAGTCACATTGCTTCCGAATTCCACAGTGTTAACCCTTTAACTGCTACGGTTCGGCCGGCCGAGCCCTCGCCGAGTGCGGCTTTGTTTACGGCTAAGCTGTTTACCTGCGCTGGCCTGCCGCGTTAGACCGGACCGCTGTGTGCTGAATACGTCTGGAGCGTCGTGTGTGGCGTTCTTCTGCTGTCGCTCTGCGGTTTTGAAACCGCAGATACAAAATAAATACAGTTAATATAACATTTAAAGGTTTTCAGTTTAAAACTCCTCTAAAAGTGAGTGTCTGCGTAATCAAACATGCCGGTACTTCATATACTAAACAGATATTACAGCAACTGAAATGTTTTTAGTTTGTGAGCGTAGTAAATGTAATATAATTATAACTCTGCAGTTAACCATGGTTAGTAATTCATTTGTGTGATAAGCCTTGAAAAATGGTGCAACACACAGTGATACATTACATGTTCTGCATTGGTTTTTCGACGCACTTTCTGTATCCTCACGGACCTGATCTTACAAGACGGGGAGGGGGGGGGGTGTCAGGAAATCCTGAAAAATACCTCACGAAATTTAAATTTATGGATGCAACAGACGAAACTCTGCAACTGGCATTTTTCGTCCGGTTACTACGCGGTGAAGAGCGTGAGCATTTAAAATGCAGTGTTCGAGAATGTGGAAAAAGAACTTTTTAAACCACTTCATAGTGAAAATATAGTGTGAATTGATTCTCGCGTGTCTGTTGGTCTCATCAGCAATAGATATCATATGATATTCCGTTAGAAATATCAGGAAAAATGACAAACTGCTGGAATGTTAACGTAATCCACACTTGTGTCCTGCAGCTTAATCGACAAGCACATACTGTCAAACGCGTCACTAAAGCATTCTCTTTTTCAACACATTTCGCTCGCACAATCTGTAGCTTCAAACTCTGAAAAATGGTCATTATCCACTAGCTGATGTACACAGCATAGGAAAATTACATCGAGATCCTGTCGAAGGGTTATCACTGTCATCCATATCAAAGTGATCATATTCACTGTCGCTTCCATTAAGAATCTCCATGATTTCTTCCGCGGTACAAACACGACGGCGTATTCGGGAGGACGATGCTTCGAATCCCCGTCCAGGCATCCAGATTTGGTTTTTCCATGGTTTCCCCAAAACACTCCAGGTGAATGCCGGAATGTTTCCTTCAAAAGGCCATAGCCGAATTCCTTCCCATTCCTTGCCCCCCAATCTTTACCATCTCTAAAGTCCTCGCTGTTAAGAGACGTTAAGCAGTTAAAAAAAATAATGACTGTATGCCATTTTCTCAGCGAAAACTAAAAGGAAAAGAGCAACACAAATTAGATCGCAGCTGCCAATCCTCAAGGGCCGAATGAGGAAAACAACTAACCACCCTGGGTGGAAATATGGCTTCATACCCAGGCCGCTAAGAGGCTAGCGTGTTAACACGTCTGGAGTACAGACAGGGCGGCGGGGCAGCGCGTGTATACACGTCTGGAGCAGAGACAGAGCGGCAAGGCGGCGCGCGTATACACGTCTGGAGCACCTGGGCGCAGTAGTAGCCACGCGCGTTAACGCGTCTACAGCAGTCAAAGGGTTAAGAGGGCCTTGGGGATGATTAGGGTTTGGATTATCAGGATTATCAAGCAGTGCAAACACTGAGGAGGGTGGATCGACAATAGGTAATAATTTACAGTTTATCTTCTGCATGAAGTAAGCAGTATCATTACTGAGAAAACACTTGACATATTCAAGCAATATTCACACTATATGTTATTGAAGTGGATTATAAGGTTTTAAATTACATTTCATTCCAACACGTGGTGCTATAATATAACTTCTACATTTCACTACGAGTTTTGCATAAATGTTGCAGTATTTCATTGCTACAGTGATCAATTTCAATCTTTAAAGCTTGAACGGGCTTCTTGGTGTAAACCCTGCCACTCAGAGCTGCACTTAGGCATAGGCTACAAAGGCCGTAGCCTAGGGGCCTGCACCACATACAAAAAATAGTAATCAAAGATGTGCAAAGAAAGTAACCTATTTCTGAAACAGTTTTAGTACTGAAAATCCTGAAATGCTAGCGAAAAATAAAAACAACGTTCGCACGTGCACAATTCAATCCTTTTAAGTACGGGTGTACAGCAAAATAAAATTTCAGTTCATCTATATTGAAAAGTAACTACTTATGACCCTTGAAACATAACAGTATACTGTGGTCGGGGTGTATGAATGTAAACTGTTGTACACCTGTAATACGAACTATAATTCCATAACCTTCATGTGCGGAAGGTTAGGTAAGATAAATTCATTTTGTATACGATGTAAACAGTGAGTAGCGGTGGGAGGTCAAGTTTTAATGTTTTGTTTGAAAGTATTTATAAAAAAATATTACACTCGTTTATAACTGAAATAGGTGTATTTAGAATTTAATATTAATTCTATTTTTAATTAGTTCTTACTTAATTTGTTGTTTTAAGTCTTTTTATTTTCAGCATTCAGGAAACTCAATCTCTTGGTGTGGCATGAGAAGGCTCTGATTAGTGGAGCACTGTCTAAAAAAAAGTTTAGTCGCTGTCTTCCTGTTGACATTTGGGTGTGAATAATCAATCTTGGGTGTTTAATATTTATCTATTGCGTGCTTTGATGATCTTAATAATCTTTTATCACTTGTTTTATCTTAATATGTAGGCCTAATCTTTCATATCGTTGTAAAAACTTGGAATTTGTAAGTCCGAGGGCTTTTGCTGAGAGTGTTTGGTTGCAACAACATAACTACAATAAGCAGTACCTTATTTATCGATCATGAGTTGAAAAATTGAACTTGCGAACATCACTCGCTAACCTCATTCACTTTAGTCTCGGAAATAATACAGAAAGCATGTTTTGTACTTTCGATTATTCAGCAAGTTATCTTCGTATATTTTTACTATCATCACGTTATCCAATACTTTGCAGTAAAAGGTTAGTTAATTTAATAATAAGTAATTGATATTGATTTATATATACTGGTCGCATAAGGCCCGCTTCACACAGGACAATCGGTGTCCGGCCACTGAATCACTAGGCATCCCTAGAAAGTTTTTCGGGTGGTGCGAGATCTCATTGTGGCGTTCCAAATAAGCAATCGCTTATTCGTGATGTAGACAGACTGAAGATAACATATAGTTTTTATATCCTAATAATATCATAAATGTAAAAGTTAATTTGCTTGAATGTTTGTTACTATTTCATTTTGAAACGGATGAACGGCTTAGGATAAAATTTGGAATAATGTATTGGCCATTTACTTTTATCCCAAATAGCAGTTCCCGTGGGATCCGAACACAAATACGTGTATGAATGCGTTATGAATTCCACTGGAGAAAAGATAGTCTTTATATGGAATAATAGTAACTAAGAAACATTAGTATAGGATAGCAGCGGTATAAATGAGAAACAACGGTAAAAATTAATACTTGTAGTTAAATGGGATTCGGTGGGGAGGGGGTGATTTTTTTATTTTTTGAATTATGATTATTTCTGTTGCCAAGAATCTCAAAACCTGCCAGATTACAAGAAAACTGACAGTTAATGTTTATTTTGTTCTGTTGGCAATTACACTGCTAGACATAATTACAATTACCATTATCACAAAATCAATCAAAGATATAGAACACAATGCCTAAACGTAACATTTATCCGATTAACTAGAGCAAACAGTGACTGAATTTAACGTTGCTATGATTCAGGAATTATTAAATGAAATTAAATATTAAAGTTAAAGATACATGCATGATATGTCGTGATAAACATCAGCAGTTAGACAATATGCACATGAAAATTAAAATTAATCTTGGGCACCGTTAATACAAGAAAACATTAAGGAATTGGTGATAAGCAAGGAGCGTTGTTGTTGTTGTTTTTGTGGCTATAGGGCGCGTCGACAGCGAGGTCATTAGCGCCCTAACAATGACCAGCTAACACTTTAGCTAAAACAATACTAAAATGCCATCTGCATGGTCGACTGTAAAAGGGTCGGCCATACAGACAGCAAATAAAATAGTTCACAAAAATAATACATGGCTTTAAAAGGGCCACCAGGACCTAAGACCAAAAAACAACTGGATGGCTGTAAAGAGGCCGAACAAGTTCACAAGATAATTAAAAACACTACATGTCTCGCTGGCTGTATAGTGGCCAGCGAGACAGGAATTATAAAGATATAAAAAAAAAAGCCAATGCAAATGGATGGGTGGCTGTAAAGAGGCCACCCATATATCTTAAAATGAGGCCGATCTGCCCAAAAATTTTAGGCACTAAACCGGCCAATACACAAAACATTAAACACTCGCCACACTGTTGATCTCGTTAAAATAAGAGACAGATCGTCGGTCAGGCCGACGCCTGCCCTTAAGTCTAAAAACGTTGTTGTTGTTGCTTTAGGGCGCGTCGACAGCGGGGTCAATAGTGCCCTAAAAATTACCAGTTTTTATCGTGGCTAAAGAATGAACTAAAATACCATCTGCATGGTCGACTGTAAAGGAGTCGGCCATACAGACAGCAAATAAAACAAATCATAAAATCTGACGTGGCCTAAAGGAGCCACCAGGACTTAATGGTATAACAACTGGATGGCTCTAAAGAGGCCAGACAGGTTCAAAGGATTATTAAAAAAACTACATGTCTCACAGGCTGTATAGTGGCAAGCGAGACATGAGTTATAACAGTGTAAAAAATAAAATGAATGCAAATGGATGGGTGGCTGTAAAGAGGCCACCCATCCATCATCCTACCGGTTTAGTTTCACCCGCCCCGGTTCGGGTGGGTCTTTGGTCTCTGCCTGCTGAGGAATGAGACCGGGCTCGTCCACCAGCATTTCAGTTTCTTCTGGATCCGAAGAAACACACATATCCGTCTCAGCAAACTCGCCAAACACCTCTATGGCTTTCTTCTTCCTCGTCCTCTTTCCCTTGTTTTCCCTACTACCAGGTAACCTGGGAGGGGATGAAGAGGGGGATTTCACGAACTGAGTCGGATCCGTCTGCCGAAACTTCGGGCCCCGAATCTTTTGATCAACTCCATTTGCATTGGAAGCAGATGTTGCGTTTCCAAGCAATGCACGTGGAGGAATTGGAGGTGGAGTGGCTTTAACTGTTGCTGGTGGAACATTTACTGCTGCTGCTGGTGTGGTCGAGGTAGCAGACGTGTTGCTAGCGACGTCCACGGTCTTAGGCGTAACGACCTTAGCGGGTTTGGCACCGCATCTGCACTGACATGAGCACGTAGTGCTTGTGCCCATGTCTGCAACGGACGTCTGGGTAGCAACACTCTGCTTCCTGATGGGAGCTGAAGCCATCTTAGCAAAACTAGATCCAAAAATTGGAGCGGCGAGCGACTTGGCCTTCTTTTTAGCTTCCCCGTAGGGAATCCGCTCTTTGGTCTTCAGCTCCTGTATCTTGCGCTCTTCAAGATACACTTGACACTCTCTACTCCAGGCCGGGTGCGATCCGGAGCAGTTGACGCACACCTGTGGTAGCGTACAACTGACACCCGGCTCATGTGCCCCCTTGCCGCAATTTCCACAGGTGGGGCTGCCCTTACATGACGCCGTGGTATGTCCGAACCGCTGACACTGAAAACAGCGCATCGGGTCCGGAACATACGGGCGGACATTCAGGTTTAGATATCCGGCCTTAATATTCTTGGGCAATACTGGAGTGTCAAACATCAGGACGAAGGTGGCAGTCTTTTCAACACTGCCATTCACCCTTCGCGTGATCTGACGTACCTCGACCACTTTCTCCGTTTTCCACTCGTTCAGAAGCTCGTCTGTCCCTAAATCCATGACATCACGACAGGTGATTACGCCTTTACTGGAATTTAGGGACTTATGGAGTTCGCATTTTACGGCGAACTCCCCGAGCTTCTGACAATTCAGCAGTTTGGTAGCCTGCTTACTGGTGGTTGTTTCCAGCAGCAGCGTCCCATTCCTCAGTTTTTTTACATTATTTAGGGTACCAACTAAACCCTCTAGACCCTTTGAAATATAGAAGGGTGACACCTTCTCAAATGTTCCTTCTACTCTTTCCATTATAACAAAAGCGTTCACTAACGAACATTCTTTTCTGTGACTTTCACCATAAGAAGCGGGGGTGCTATCAACCCTCACCCGCTTCTTAGAACTGGGTGTATTTATATTTGCCTGCGGCACACCCGTACCGCAGGGTTTTGTGGTTTTATTGGAAGACTTCGTTTTGGTCCCACGAGTAAAACCAGTTTAAAAAGAAGCGCTAATACAACAGGGGTGCGCAGGTGCCCCTGAGGTTGCACGTTAGCAAGTGATCTGCCTCTCACCCATGCACCTCCTCGGCACGTGTCCGACCTTGAGGTTAAGGGTTTTTTTTGTAGAGGTTTATACCGTCCTCACGATCCGGGCGATGAAGCCAAGATCCCCGTTCTCCTAGACACACAACGTTCCACCGCCACGCCCTACGGTGGTCGCTGAAGCATGGTAGGAGTTTACGGTGTGGGAAACTTGCGGCGCTCACAAGTTTCCAGCTCGGGCACCGCGGGTTCGCCAAACCCGTACCTGGCACTTGTGTACCAGGCCCCTGCGGGGAAGCAAGGAGCCTCCACAACACAATGTTCTTCCAAATATGCCGACTAGCTCAGTATGATTCAGGTCTTTATCTCAAGTTCGCTTACGGTTCTGTCACAGTCTGAAGAACCAAACAAAGCACGATCTGGCATGAACACATTACCATCTCATAGACTGCGTCAATGATGATTGCCACACAGCCTATCACTGTGTGATATCGATCCTGCAATCAACCGGGTACGATCGTCCTGCTTGGCCAACAAGGATTATCAGTCAGCAGACATAGCACAGTCACTGCACAACTCCTTCCAGGGTCAAACCGTCTATCCCAGACCACGTACCAGACCAGAATCCCCATCTCCACCAAAGAAAAAGATGGCTTCCTCTTCTCCTCGCTGAAGAACATGCAGGGGAGAAAAATAAGCCCTGCTTTAACTTATGAGAACCCCAACATTACATTTCATTGGCGGGACAAGCTATGTTGAAATCAAATGGTGTCACAGCTCGCTGCAATTTGTGAACATCGGGCGCCAGGTCCAGGGGAAGCCGTGTGGTCTTCAAAGTTCGGGACCCCATCCCACGATGCAGTGCCCCTGTCCCCTAAGCGGCCGTAACAGTACAAGGTAGCTACCCCATTGTCTGTTCGGCGTCGCTCAGGTGGGAAGTTTGGCAGCAGGCAATCGGCGTTTGCCTCGTGGCCTCCGAACTCTCACTCTAACCAGCACTGTATCACTTGAATATTTTCATCGGCTCCTCTCAATACAAGTACTCTTTGTTTCATTAAGCACGCATAAAATAACGAGATTTGGGGTTAACTTTGATACATGATCCTTTAGCTTAAAACCGAATCCACAACACATTAAAGCCGGGAAAGTAGATAAACAGGTTACAGTAATAATAAATAAACAGTTTCTAATAAGAAATCACCTGTAAACTTACCATAATAAGTGTCATCCTTACCCATCTAAAAATGTAAATAAGCAAGTTTGGTTACGTGACCATATCACTAATAATCTACACTTTTTTCCACTGTAAAGCACTTTTGCAATAATAATTAGGCCAAGGAGAATAAAATTCACTAATAACCTGTAGTTTCTGATAGATTTAAAGCATTAAATATGATCTTTAAAACATTGAACCATGTGCCCATCTTAAATAAAAGATTACAATCCAGCTAAGTAATTTCAGAGCTTAGAAAGTAATTTTTATACCTCCAAATAATATTTACACTAATATTCCGTAAGTTTCAAGTAGCTGCCAGCCATTTAATGAAGGATATAAATAATTTTAGAGTCGCAAAATTAAGACACAAAAACAGTCGCCTATAAAATAGGATTTTGAACCGGCAAACATATTTCTGTAACTCAAAACATTTGGAAAACACTTAAATAAATTAAAGAAAGGTTTTAAAATTGATATCCGGGAGATATAAGTTGTAAATAAAAAATTAGTAAATTTGAGTAAAGTGGGAAAAACACCGATTTTAGAAAAATTAATAACGTTTGATCCACTCAACCGATTTTAAAGATTGTGAGCTCATTGTAATCAGCAGGCACGCAAGAACATTTCTGAAATGGTTTAAACTAAAAATTATAAACATTAATGGGGAGGTTCAAATAGCTGTACTATTCCACCAACTAATTAAATGTTTTACAACGATTTGGAAGTATTTAGAGCAAAAACACACAGAACACAAAACACTTGTTAAAACACGCTCTACACATTGTGATTTTCTGGAAGCCCTCCGTGAACACTAAAATTTTGAACACCTGTTGATCCTAGCAGTATAATGCAGTTTTGATATAAAGAAATCCCGGTGTTAGACGTGTGATCCATTAACATAAGTTTTAATTTTCGATCAGGGTTCGGCGGTTCTGTTCTGCTTCATTACTTGTGATCTTTCGTGTGACGATTAGACTGATGCCTTAGCTAACTGCCAGTCATGTACTTTGTGGAATTTTTAAGAATCTATTGTTTTCGTGATCTGAACTTCAACATCTTTCATTTCTAAGTTAGTACCCTCCTTACATAGGGTTTGTTTATGTAAGTGGCGGCCGTTTCTATTGTGCCGTTAGTAATTTCCAAAGATTATTCACGGTTTCAGAATATTTCTTTGACTTTAGCAGTATTTTGAAGATGCTACAGTTTAGGTGTACAAGCCAATACACACCCTGTTATGGGTTTGGAACCTAACATCTTGCATATTAACAAAACACTTAACAATTAGGGCTGCCCAAGATCAGTACAACTAATCTAATCTAGGACCCAAATAAATTAATGTAACAAAATAATCTGAAAAATACAAAAATTTAGTGTGTGACGAAAAGCGTCATACTACATACCATATGTTTGAAAAGGTCTATTTGAGCTACTATTGGGTACACAATGCTCAAATCACTTACATGTCAAATTCACAGATTTTAATATTTTTTAAAAAATTATATGAAAATAGAAAATATATGAAAATAAAAATTCCCACTTTTAATACCGAAAAAAAAAAAATTACCAAAATTTTGCCAGAACCCTCGCAGACCAATGCTTAAACAAGTTAAATGCATGTATTTTTTTTTAAAATAAAATTATTTTCAACAAGTATTTTTACTTTTTTTTAGCCCAACCCTGAAGCTAATTCTGGCTATGGCCTTGGAAAGTTGTGCAAATCGTGTGACCAACACATTCTAAATTGCGTCGATCATATGCTAAACGTGTGTTTAATGTAAACAATTTTTTCTGGATCTCTTGCTATCTCATTCATGGCTCATAGTAAAAAATCTCTACTTTCTTCGGCATCTGACTGGATTAATAATAGGATATGTCCCCAGTTTAAGAATCAGTTTCTCTAGCTGTTATCAGAGCCAGTACTCTTTCCCAAATACCGAGCTGTTTTTCAGCAAGTGTGAAACGTTTCATAAATCCAATTTCGGTATGCATAGCCTTTGCTTACAATATTTACCAGAAACAATGCATTATACCAAGCACCACCGTAATTATGAACTCAAATTGCTCCATAATCTGGCACAAGGATAAGGTATCTGCTGCTGCAACTGAACAATTCGTTTCCAGAAGGGCGTCACGAACTGAATAGTAGTGATAACGAACAGCAACGAGACTAGAAACTCTATTCTTGAAACGAGTTTTGCAATTTTTTTGGCAATAGTCCTAAGTGCATACCACTTCCCTCCGCTTTGTTGTTCCAGAGAATAGAACAAATTTTCTTCAAAGAAATCCAGACAAGAAAACTGATTTAACTGATGTTTTAGTGGCACTTGCTATTGCCATATTCAATGACAGCTACATCGATTAAAAAATGCTTGACAATTCAGGTTCAGAATTTTGCTTTGAACACATTTGTTTCCACCTATCATATTGGATCTCTTGTCATATCTTTGACCTCAGCAACTGTTCACAGCCAAATCGAACTTTTGCGAATATCATCAATAAACAGTCCAGTGAATCCAGCTTCCATATCCTGAACTTCCGAGGAAGTTTCGCGAGTTTTGAGATGCTCTGATAGATAACTCCAGTCATCGAATCCTTCTTTTCCAAATAAGAATGAGACCTTCTGTTGAATACACAACATAAAAACAATATACTTCATCTGAAGATTTAGAATAAACAAACCATCTTCATTTATAAGTTTCTCCATTTGGTGCAACTCTCTGAAAATGCGTATTTGAAAAATGACGTTCAAAATTTTTTTTCTTGGATTTTTTCATTGCTTGAATAACTATTTCATCTCTGGCTGCACAGTCAATGAAATATCATCATAATTTGTATTTTGAAAAGGCGATGGTGGTGGTAGGTCTGGTATAACCCATTCTGTGATATTTTGAACGGCACACGACGTTCGAGACATAGTTAAATCTTCTCGCGCATGCTGCTATTTATCATCATGAGCCTCGTCTGAAGAACTTGCATTGAATGTTTCCTTCCGTCTCATGTTGAACTAGTTCTGATGACGATTCAGATGACTTCTCAACTCTAAAAAATTTTGTAAAAAATTTTGAAGCTTTCTCAGTTTCACCTTGATTTTATTTTCTTTTTAAGTATTGTGTGCTAGATAGTCTCTCTCTCTCTTTTTTTTGAAGGTAGTGACATGTCTTATCTGTAAAAGACAGATTAAGCTTTGTAAATATTTACGATACCAACTTAACAGTGATTACCTACGGTCTAATAATGTAATAATAGATAAATAGGTTGGCCCAGTGCACATGCACCCGCAAGAGAATGAACTACAAGACTACAGCCGAAAAGGCAGGAAACAGGCACAGCGCAGCACTGTGTGATATAACAGGCTACTATAATAATTACTCTGTGAAATGGGTAACTAAGGAAACGTTTATATAAACAGAAGAGGATAGATCAAGACTAGACAAGCTTGGTGAAGGCCATGTCGTGTTCGCTTTGAATTTTGAGTTACTGTGGAAAAGAACCTGCACATATTCAGTTGATTAAGGATGTTATAGAAGTATAATAAAAAGGGAATTGATTCACATTAGAATATTATTTATTTGGCAAAGCTGGATGATGTGGAACGGAAATTGTGTTTCTTATTTTCTCATAGCTAAGGAAATAAAACTTTAGAAGTAACTACAATAAATAATTAAGTAGATATTTTCACTAAGACGACAAGGTAAAATAAAGTACGAGAACAGTAAATAGAAATACGAGATGTTCGGAGAAGATGTAAATAGAAATACGAGAACTGGAGAGTGCTAACTTTGGGAAAATTTGTGATTTTCATGATTCGAGTAACTCGAATTGTCTCTATTTTATGATGACATACGACTGTACATTAAGCTGAAACTCTTTTAGATGATGTGTGTTAAAATAGTAAAGGAACAGTAAGTTGGATTATTATAGAATTTATTTTTCATTTTTTGCACAGATGATCTATCGCTGCATTTTCGGCGCCCCCCCCCCCCCCCCCATATCACGGTGCCCAGTGTGGTCGGCCAGCCGTAGGGTGGCCCCTGACCGTCAGAACACAGAACAGAATGAGAGCGTTCACACGGAGTGGTTGTGTTTGGTGCCAATAGCTACTGTGGTTGGTCGGTGACTTTACGCTCTAGCCACCTACCTAACAATCACTTCTATTAGAGTGCTCACACAAGACACCATCGGCTCGTGATTTAACATGGAATGCTTTGATACTGAACAGTTTATAGAGCCCATTCGAGAAATACTGTCTCTATGTGATGTTCCAACAGTGGAATATTCAAATAAGATATAAAAAGTGCTGAGATGATATATTTTGTTTAATTGTACCCAATTTCGAGGAAGTGCCAGATGTATCCCTGAGATGCATTTTCGCATATTGGTGTCCAGGTATTTAAATCCAAAATTTATTTTTTCATGTAGTTGCTGAAATGTCAACAATGACAACCGGAAATTATATATTTTTTACCTCGTTGACATTGAGGTAATTCGAGGTGGCAAAGGATGGGGGGGGGGGGCAAAGAATGGGAAGGAATTTAGCCATATCCTTTTAAAGGAAGCATTCTGGAAAACCCCAATCTGGATGCCCAGATAAGGATTAGGGCTCGCGTCCTCCCGAATGCGAGGCCAGAGCGTGAAATAATTGAAGAACTTTCTATCATCTGCCACAACTTTGTTAATTAACGTATAAAATGCTTCAGTTTCCAATCTTTTAGCACATACACCGTTCTTTTCATTTATTATTTTTTAGATTATTTACAATGCACAACGGCGTGGCCGACCCCTCTTGTTTGAACATTCAACATAAAACTAGTACCAATATCAATACCACACCTAGGGATGTAAAGGATGTCATCTTTGCGACTGTTCAATGCTTGACATCTGTGCATGTGGATGTTTTGTGGAAGCGGAGATAGAAAAATAAATTTATAATTATTTAGATTTTAATATTTTACCAAAAATAAATTTAAAATCAAAACAGTATATATATTTTATGACAAATTCTATCTTTTTTCATAAGTAAAGGCTATGTCCATAGAATACTGCCATACTGATTTATTTTTGCCTCATCTTTCAACAACAAATAACGTGGGATGATTTCACAAGTGAATTAAATTATTAACATAATTAACATATTAACATAAAAACCAATTTTTGTCATTAGAACTTCGCAGAGTTCGTGGTTCGACTAATTCAAGCGTCAAGCACAAGGCCATGCCACCGCACATCTCTATGTACTATTTTTTTTTTTTTAATGACTAAATGTTTCTTCAATGTTGATATTATTAGAGGCGTGAAAGGATCGGAATTGGAACGGGAAGGAATTCAGTCATGCCCTTTTAAAGGTAGCATTCACCTGGAGTGGTTTGGGGAAATCATGGAAAACCCAAGTCTGGATGCTAGAATGGTGATTCGAACCCGCGTCCTTCTGAATGTGAGGCAGGAGCGTTAACGTTCACTCACCACACTCGGTTCTGTGGTCACCACCTTCCCATCGCTCTAGTGGTGCATTCACAGCACAACTTTTAGGACCTACAATGATCTGATTTTCGATAAAGAAATCTTGATGGTCTGTGAAAGGGGTTTCAGAACTACTTGTAGGATGTGTTGGATGTTGTTGGACTCCCAGGCAACCAAAAAGAGTCCTTGCTGTCCAACAAGCTATTGATAATGGAAGCTACTGGAGGAAACATCCTATGAGTGTGCAATAAGGACACATGGTGTGCCATGAGAAAGTATGAGTGGAAAGGATTGCTTGAAACAATTTGTTGGACCCCTTCTATTGCCATAAATGGGTTAAAGCATTCTACAGTAGTTCTACATGGATGTCCTATAAGTTGGTCAGTGAATAGACCGCTTTACTTTATATGCAAGCTCAAACTTGTAAATTCCTTGCTTAAGTAATAACACCATTCAGTTCATTGTTACTTTTATTGCAAGATCGTCAGGAAAAAAAAACACTTTGTTGTTAGCTAAGCAATGATGGGCAGAATCTGGTATAAAGAGAAAAGAATTATATATATTGTAATGTAAACAAAACATTCGCTATATATCCACATTAAAAATTGCAGATGCGGATGTGAAAGCGGATGTATGATTTCATGCGAAAATTCCGCACTTATGGATGCGGCTATCCGTTACATCCCTAATTACAACAATCACTTTCTTTGTCGGTGAGGGACGCAGGGGCTGTGTCTTTTTCGTAAGGGACACCGAATGGCTCTTAAGTGGCTGTGTCAGATTCCGGTGGCCGGAGTCAATTCAGTGGCCGGACACAGTGTGTCCCATCTGAAAATTATCTAAGGGCACGCTCCACAGTTATAGCCTAGGGGCCTACAGATGCTAAAGGGCCCGCACCACAGGTATACCCTAGGGGCCCACAGAACCTAATGTTGTTGTTGTTGTTGTTTTTCGGGTTTTAGGGCGCGTCGACGACGGGGTCATTAGCGCCCTAACAACAACCAGGCGTGACAACGTGGCAAAATTGCCGTCTGTGTGGCCGACTGTAAAGGGGTCGGCCACAGAGACAGCACAATAAAATACTA
Organism: Vandiemenella viatica; assembly: GCA_031002005.1. Lineage (NCBI taxonomy): Eukaryota > Metazoa > Arthropoda > Insecta > Orthoptera > Morabidae > Vandiemenella > Vandiemenella viatica. The sequence continues at coordinate 343,239,742 of CM061920.1, read as the reverse complement.
GCATACTAATTAAAATACCGTCTGTGTGGCCGACTGTAAAGAGATCGGCCACGCAGACAGCAACGTAAAACATAAAACTTAAAATAGGCAGTAAATTATAAAAATACATATATTAACTGGTTGGCTGTAAAAGGGGCCAACCAGTTTAAAAAGCGTGTAAGCTGGCTGGCTGTAAAGAGGCCAGCCATATAAGCAGTGTCACAAGTAAAAACATTGCTTGGATTAGTGGCTGTAAATGGCCACTAATCCAATCTAAAACCTAGGCCGATCTGCCCAAAATTTTTGGGACAAGACCGGAGAGACTGCAAAACTTTAAAACCTTAGCCACGTTGTCACGGTCATCGCTTAAAATAAGGGACAGATCGTTGCCTAAGCCAACGTCTGCCCTTAAATCTAAAAACAATATACATTCGGTTAAAATGTGGCGTACCGTCAAAGGTACACCACAAGTATCACATTCCGGAGGGTCCTCTCGGCGGAGAAGGAATCTATGAGTAAGAGGACAGTGCCCTATACGGAGGCGAGTAAGGAGAACCTCATCCCTCCTCGCCCGCTGGAAGGAGCTGCTCCACGGCTGGACGGTCGCTTTGACCTGCCGGAGCTTATTATGCTCGACTTCCAGCCACTGCCTCTGCCAGATATCAAAGATAAATCTCTTCACCGCCGAGGCAAGGTCTGACTTTGGACCGGTGCAAAGTCGATTCGGACCTTGTCACAGGCTAACTTGGCAGCTTCATCTGCTGCCTCGTTCCCCCTGATTCCCACATGGCCCGGTACCCAGCAGAATAATACCTCCTTTCCACGAGATTGGAGGGAAAGGAGGGCGTCCTGGATGTCCTGGACTAGACGGTCTGCTGGGTACATATTACCTATGGCCTGAATACAGCTGAGGGAATCACAGCATATGATGAAACACTTATCGGGATTACTTTCATATGCTGGAGCGGACTTTAGCACGACGTAGCACTCGGCAGTAAAAACGCTGCACTTGCCGTCCAGTTTGAATGTATAAGTCGCTCGAGGGAACACTACGGAGCATCCTACTCCGTTAGCCTGCTTAGACCCATCCGTATATACCGGGGTGAATGTGTGATACTGATTTAGGATATCGGTAAAAACATTAACAAAAACAGTATTATCGGTAAACAATTTATTATACCGACAAAGATTTAAAATTATTCTGGGCCTCGTTAAAAGCCAGGGAGGAGATTTACTCCATCCCTGGTGATAAAAGCGGGCAGCTCACAACCATATTCTTCTAAAATAGCCTTTGTACGGTGGCTGAACGGTTTGGTCGCTCTACAGCGATTGGCATATAGCCGTTCAAAGTTCGGACGCATCACTACGTCGTGCACGGGACTACCAGGAGTTGTGGCAATATGTACATAGTGTCGCACCATGAGGAGATGCCGCCGGGTGGAAAGCGGCGGCTCGCCAGACTCAGCACAGATGCTGGGTATGGGGCTGGTGCGGTAAGCACCAGTGGCGAGCCGGATTCCTGCATGGTGGACACTATCCAGTATCCGTAGATAACTGTCCCGTGCCGAACCGTATACTATGCAACCGTACTCTAAACGCGGACCGTACAAAGGCTCTATAAAATTGCAGCAGGCAGGAGCGGTCAGCGCCCCATGACCTGCCACAAAGACATTTTAAAATATTCAGAACTTTCAAGGCCCTGGCTTTCACATCTTTAAGATGAGGCAGCCAGCTGAGCCTTGTGTCTAGGATAAGGCCCAGAAACCGAACTGTATCAGTAAAAGTTAAAACGGTGTTCCTCAAGGTAAGGTGGGGCTCTGGTAAAAGACTTCTATTACGAGTAAAAAGTACACACCGGGTTTTCTCGGCGGAGAAACGAAAACCGGTGTGTACTGACCATTCATCCAGCCTGTTCAACGCGAGCTGCAACTGCCGCTCAGCGCTTCTCAGGCTGGAAGATGCAATAAAAATTAAAAAGTTCATCCACATGTAAGGAGTACCGTATGGGACTCCTTATTGTGGCTGCAATACTATTAATTGCAATTGCAAACAATGTAACACTTAAACTGACCCCTGAGGGACACCGTTTTCCTGGATAAAAAGATCTGACACTTCGCCACCAACTCGGTACCGGAAGCAACGTCGTGATAAAAAGATTTTAAAAGCGGGGAAGTTTTCCTCTAAAACCCCATTCATGTAGTTGTTTTAAAATTATGTGTCGCCAGGTAGTATCGTATGCTTTCTCGATATCGAAAAAGACACTTATGAGGTGTTGGCTGCGGACGAAAGCGTCTTGGATTGCAGCTTACAGTAGGATCAGGTTGTCCAAGTGGAATGGGACTTCCTGAATCCACACTGAAAGCGGCTGAGAAGATTTTGGGATTCCAGACGCCAGACGAGGCGGCGATTTACCATCCTCTCTAGCGTCTTACCCACGCAGCTTGTAAGGGCGATGCTACGATAGCTACCTGGCATAATTTATCCTTTCCAGGTTTTAAAATTGGGATAAGCGTTGCTTCTTTCCACGAGTCGGGGAAGTGTCCTTCGGTCCAGATCTGATTAAAAATATCTAAAAGGTACTCCTTAGCATCATTACTAAGATGCCTCAGCATCTGGTACTGGATCATATCAGGCCCTGGAGCGGTGTCATTGGCACTGTTTAATGCCGACTCCAGCTCCCAAGTTGTAAATGGGCAGTTGTAGGCCTCTGTATTCGACGAATCGAAGCACAGCGCTCGCCTCTCGGCAGCAACCCTTCGTTGCTGAAACCGAGGATCAAAACTGGCAGATGAAGTGATGGCAGCGAAATTCTCCGCCATCAGCTGCGCTATGCTTCGTTCGTCGGTAATTACACGTCCGTGATCCAGTAAACCAGATACTGGTGGGCGGGAGTACTTCCAGATATACGGCGAATGACTCCCATACTTTCGACGAAGGTGTGGAACGGTTAATGTTGCTCACAAAGTCCTGCCATGACCTTTTCTTGCTCTCCTTAATAACACGACGCGCCTTTGCTCTTGCAATACGGAACGCTGCCAGGTTGTCTGAAGTTGGGTGCAACCTAAAATGGCGCAACGCCCGTCTACGACCCTGAATAGCGGAACGACATTCGTCGTTCCACCAGGGGACGGGCGTCCTTCGCAGCGTTCCGGAGCTTTTCGGCATGGAAACGTCAGCTGCCTGGTGAATCACCTGTGTAAGGTGATTCACCTTCTCCTCAATACTGTTGTACTCCTTGAGAGTAATGGAGTGCTGGTAAAGTTTCCAGTCGGCTTTGCTGACGTTCCATTTACGTCGGTTACTCCCTCCTCCGCGTTCAAACTCTACGTGCATCCAGATTGGGAAGTGGTCACTCCATGAAGGTCGCGATCCACCTCCCAATGCACGGAGTCCGCGATTGAGGGGGAGCACAATGAAAGGTCGATGGCAGAGGACGATCCGGAAGCAGTGGTGAAATGAGTCATTTGCCCTGTATTTAGGATACAAATGTCCTCCTGCTCTATCAATCTACCAACCACTCGGCCCCGGGGGCAATCGGTGGTAGAACCCCACAACGCACTGTGGGCGTTGAAATCTCCCAAAAGGAGAAAGGGCCGAGTGAGTTGTCGTATGATGCCAACCAGGTCGTCGTAGTCGACAGACAAACTGGGTGGCAGGTAGAGAGAGCATACGGTCAGTTTGATTGGACCGTGTATTTTCACCGCTACTGCTTGTAGATGGGAGGTGAGAGCAACGGGTTCGGAGTGGACAGTGTTCCGAACAAACACAGCCACTCCTCCCTTCGCTCGATCACCCTCGGTATCGTCCTTTCTATAAATGTCGTATCCTCTTAGCACTGGTTGGTGTAGTGGTCTAAAATGTGTCTCTTGAATACAGAGACACAATGGATTAGACCGTGCTAAGAGGTGGACTTCCTCTTTGTGAGCCTGAAATCCGTTTACGTTCCACTGAAGTATGGGAGCCATTCTAACTATTTAAAATCACCCGCCCCGGATCGGGTGGGTCCTCCGATGATGGTAGCTGACGAACGGAACCAGGTTCGTCCACCAGCATTAGAACGTCTTCGGGGTCCGAAGACGAATCTGCATTTTGTAAGGCCTCGGTGCCTGGCGGTTCTTTCTTCCGCCGAGACCTTCGCCCCTTCCTTCTCCGCCAGTCTGTGCCCTGGGGGGAGAAGATGAAGGAGACTTGACAAACATACTAGGATCCGTATGTTTGAATTTCGGACCCCGAACCTTTTGCACTGTCTGCCATCCGCTGCCGGCAGATGGCGTTGCCGATGCTGTTTTCTGATGTGGATGCTACAATCATTTACAGGCGCTACTTCTGCTGTTGCAGAAGCACTAACCATTGTAACCTTTGCAGCAGATGACTGTGCTTTCGCTGATGGACTTGCTGAACCTGTTGCATTTGTGGTCGGGTTTTACAAAAGTGTTGCTGCCGACGTCAGAGGTCCTAGGTGTTATGACCTTTGTGGCATTGGCGCCACAATTGCATTGACATGAGCACGTTGTACTTGTGCCCATGTCCGCAACTGTCGTCTGGGTGGCAACACTTTCTTTCCTGACGGGAGTTGAAAGAGTCTTAGCGAAGCTGCTAGCAAAGATGGGTGGTGCTAGCGCCTTGTACCGCTTCTTCGCTTCGCCGTAAGGGATTCGCTCTTTTGTTTTTAACTCCTGTATCTTTTTCTCTTCAAGATACAATCGACACTCCTGCTCCAGGCTGGATGTGCCCCGGAGCAGTTGACACACACCTGTGGGAGGGTGCAACTAATACCTGGCTCGTGTGCAGCCTTTCCACATTTCCCACAGGTGGGGTTGCCCTTGCAGGTCGCCGTCGTATGACCGAACCTCTGGCACTTGAAGCAGCGCATGGGGTCCGGTACATACGGGCGTACATTAAGTTTTAAATACCCTGCTTTGATGTCTTTGGGCAACGTTGGAGTGTCGAACGTCAGGACGAAGGTGGCCGTCTTTTCAAGACTGCCGTTTACCCTTCGCTTTATCTGACGTACCTCGACCACATGTTCGGATGCCCACTCCTTAAGGAGTACCTCGGACTCTAAATCAATTAGATCCCGGCAGGTGATCACGCCTTTGCTTGAATTCAGAGTCTTATGGGGTTCGCATTTTACTGCGAACTCCCCGAGCCTCTCAGACTTAAGGAGCAGGACAGCCTGCTTGTGAGTTGACGTTTCAAGCAGCAAGGTTCCGTTCCTCAGCTTTTTGACTGATTTAGGGTTCCCGCTATACCCTCTAAACCCTTTGTATGTAAAATGGAGAGACCTTCTCAAAAGATCCCTCCAGCCTTTCCATGACAATGAAGGCATTATCCAGTAAATAACCCTTCCCGTTACTGTTGTTTTCCTGGTCACGGGGAGGGCTTTCCACCCTGGCCCGCTTACCAGTTTTTTGGGCGTTGGAGTGACATTGCTCCCGCGGCGTGCCCAAGCCGCAGGAGGAAGAGTTTGGTTTTTTGTTATTTCTCGTTTTTGTCCCACGAGTTCGGAGGAACTAAATGTCGAGTGACGTGGAGCCCCCGCATCACGCCACCAAGCCCAATACAACAGGGGTGCGGCAGGTGCCCCTGAGGTTGCACGCTAGCAGGTGGTTTGCCTCACCACCCATCCACCTCCTCGGCACGTTACTCACCTTGAGGTTGAGGGGTTTTTTATAGAGGTTTGTACCGTCCTCGCGATCCGGGCGATGAAGCCAAGATCCCCGTTCTCCTAGGCACACAACGTTCCACCGCCACGCCCTACGGTGGTCGTTGAAGCATGGTAGGAGTTTACGGTGTGGGAAACTTGCGGCGCTCACAAGTTTCCAGCTCGGGTACCGCGGGTTCGCCAAACCCGTACCTGGCACTTGCGTACCAGGCCCCTGCGGGGCACAGAACCTAAATGCAGCCCTGCTAACACTTGTCTGTGGTGGCCATAACCAGGAAAAGACTTGCGCAAGACCACTAGTGCTGCACCCTTTTGATAAAACCACATCTTCAAGAGCAATATCTTCGAATTAAGGTACATAGAACTGGCACAAGTTCTTGAGTCAATTGCATTTTGTAAGCATGGAGATGCAAATCTTCAGTAAGACTACCATGAAGAATGGCTGTTAAAATGTCCAGTTCTTGTGCATGATGATTTGAGGTCCCTGGACTCTCAGTCTCATTCTCGTGAACTGCCATGATGTTTTCTTCTGAATGACTACCATGAGCTGGTGCTGTATGTTTTACATCAACAACTGAACAAATACTTTTAAATTTTTCACTGTAGATATATTCAGTACATTATTTCTATCAAACATTACAAATCATGGCATACAAACTTTCACCCTTTTGACATTGTTGTATAGTGCTAAAAGTTTAGTCTGTCTCCTATTGCTCCATCACAATTATTGGCCAATCAAATAATAACAGAAAAAATGGCATGCAATTTAAATATTGCACTTTTCTTGAAACACCTATACAAGCATACAATACTATTAACCCACCTTGTACACTGCAGTGATTTAAGCAAGCAAGGAACTTGGCATTAGCTTGCAGGTCAGTTTGTTGTTTGATCTTCTTTTAACTTTCCATAATTTTTATTTATCTCTCATGAGCAAAATTTTCTTAAGTCTTTGTTTATTTTCTTTCTTATAACTTAGTGTCTTTGGTTGAATAAATTCTGCTGAGGAAGAAGTAAATTGTGTTCTTTTCTAATTTTGTTCTCTAGCACTCATATATACGACATGAATATAACAGTTTCAAGAATGCATCTCTCAGCATTTGATAATATCCCACCATTTTGTCAGCAATCTAACATTTAGACAAATCTCTCAACTGCAAAATTTTTATATTCCTTCATATAAATTTTAATTTTTGTATTTTCTACTAACTAGTTTCAACAAAAAAGGATAGTTAAACAATTCCACCACTTTTCAACTTACCTGTGAAAACATTGTTTATCACATCTGTAGGAACCAAATGTTTTATGGAAGTGGAATAATAAATATAGAAAAAATTTGCATCCAATTTGCACTTTACCATATAAATTCTGCAATTTCATCATCATTTTATTCTAGTACACATCTTCTGCAGGTGTTTCATGTTAACTAAGATAAAGCAAAGATATTTGCCCAAAATAAGGAGGAAATTGGAACAAAGTAAGCACCAACCCAAATCCTAATTAGTTCTCTTATAATTCGACTATGGGGTATTATCATATATTCATCTTACTTTGGTTTATTTTCTACATTGTCTGCTACCTACAATGAAATGCTGACATTTTGGCCGACATGTTTTCGCCTTCTTATAGCACATAATCGCTCACTAATAATGTTCCGCACACTCTGCTAAACGCAACTAACTCCCCAATCAGGAGAGAACAGCTATCACATAACTCAGGGGTGTCCAACCGCCACCCGCGGGATGCATGCGGCCAGCCAGGAACATTTTTCCGGCTCACGAGATTCATCACATTTTTCCAAAATATGTTTTATTTCATAATGGCCAAAGTAGTGAAAACCAATGTATTAAAAAATAAATTATTTATGCATCCATATATTTACTTTTAGTGTTATATATTTCTTTACAATTTGCATTTGATATCATTATTATTATATTATCTATATTTACATGTAAGAATAATAGTAAGCACAATAATAACCCATTATATTTCAATTTTTCACTTGAAAATAATGTCTATAGTGGGTCCAAATCTAATACGGGGATATATAATTTTCTATGCGGCCCGCGGAGTTATGATGCCTGTCCAAAGTGGCTCGAAAGATCATTTACGTTGGCCACCCCTGACATAACTCATGCTCAACTGGTTTGGTAGGTGTCTTGGCACGAGTTGTACTGTTCGTAGCAAGGAATGTCCTGCGTTATGAAGATTTAGGCTAGTGCTCTTGCTGTTGTTATTAGGGTATGTAGAAATCCTTAGTGACTTTTATTCACATTGATCTTCTTTCAAAACAAGTCTTTATGTTTAAAGTTGATGGCATGACTGGTTGTAGATTAATTCTATGCTACAGCCAACCTGTCTGTGTTGTTTGACTTGTAGTAACCCACTGTGTACTGTGTTATCAATATCTCCACTCACATAGCCACAAGGAAAGTCATAAATCGACACAGTTTGTAGCGGGGAATGTTACTTTAAGGGAGTGCTGAACTTGTTATGCACCTTGTAAACTGGTTTGACATCATACCTACAGTTTCCTAATGCGATCTATGACTGTTTTACCCAACACCAGAGGTCTGCTCCTGTTGAGTTAGGTCGATGTTAAGCCAGTCTGCAACACACATAGCAAGATCAGGATCTCCTTGATTAAAGTTGAAGCCAGACAATTCCCACTAAAATAGCAGAGTTTGTGAGATTCCTTGCAGATGTGGGTTAGTCTATGGAGACTGGCCTCACAATAGAGAACAACATGGATAACCTGGCCACTTTGTGGCATTTTTCTAAGACCATCATGCAAACAAATAGAAATCTTTTAAAATATCAGATAAAAGAAGCGCCAAAGATTACTTAATGCCCTAATAACATCAACAAGCAAGTTTGCCTAAGGCCTCATGATGCATGGCACTCCTCATTATGTAAATAACATCCCATGCCACAACCCCAAACCCTCCCAAGCCATGATAGATGTGTATGTTTCTGATTAGCGAGTTAGTATTGTTATACAATACAGCATCATAAACGCATCACAATGCAGTTCTACCCCAGAAGAAGACCAAAACAAGTCATCCAGAATGTTAGTATTTAACAATAGGGCGTGGCAGCACAGATGTTTTTGCCTGACCACAGAAATCTCTGATGCACTATACTCCATATGGTTTATCTGTAAAACAATAAAAGCTCCAACTTCCCCAATTTTTCCCCCTTCATTATTCTGAAATCAAGATGTCCCTCATTACACCAATTTCCAGCTAGTAATGGCTCTTGATGAAAGGTGTACTTTTGAGGAGTTGATGGATCAGTTTTCACACACACTGAACCTCATACCCAACTCCTCATCCTGTCATTTAATATTCACAGTAAATAACTTCTTTATACATCACATTCTTAATTTAATCTGCTAACCTATCAATGAATGATTACGACAAGAATTTACAAAGTCAATGAAAAGGCATTGCTAATACTGCAATTTTATGTGACATACTTCCTTCACATAGACTTGAAAATTTCCTAGCTCAATTGTTTATATTTTCTTCCTATTCTGCTGACAAGCCAGACAACACAATAATCTGTCTCATTTAAAAATTGACTCAAATTAATTGTTTACATTTCAGAGACTAAAAAACAAAAGACATTTCTAACTTATTAAACAAATATTTCTACCAACCTTTCTTTCCTTCGCAAATTGCTTTTTGTTTTCTCTTTTCTTTCCCTGTCAGCTATGACAGTCTTCTGTAAAACACGTTCTGTTTCACTCTCAACTACACTGTCATTGCTACTCACAAGACTTTTTCCCGCTTCTTCACCGTCAACTGTATCAAAAGACAAGAGTTTCTCAGTACCAATAAATGCACAAGATTCATTTACGACAGATTTATTATCATATTTCGAATCACTGTCAATAACTTTGCTTGATGGTTCTGAGTCACATAAAAAACTGGAAGAAACTTTTGAATGCAATAAATCTTCACTAGACACTTTTTCTGAAGTTTTCCTAACAAATTCATGATAATGCTTTTCATACTGTTCTTGAAAATGTTGTTTCCACAACTCTTGCCAGTAAAGATCGGCTTCTGTCAGAGCTTGTCCATCATTGCCACTTTCTCCAGAAGAGGATATCAATGAACCACTACGAACTGAATCTTCAGTATCACAGCTAAAATCTAAGGAGGAAACTGTTATGCGTGTCACATTCGTCATAGAATCTGTGGTAACTGTCATATTGGCAATACCACTGTTCGCAGAATCACAGCGATTATATAACCTAATATTGCATTCGTTACTACTGATACTGTCGCTAGATGTTGTTTCTTCTGTGGAAGGTGGTGATGGAAGACTCCATTGCTCAATATCAAGCCTGCTTGTCTCTGTATTCTCAAGATTCTTACAACTATCAACAACAGAAATTTCAGAACAAACAGCAGACTTTGTTGAATCCATACAATTCTCAGTATTTAATCCAAGATTGAAGTGTCTCTTGTCACTTGAAGCAGATTCAATTGTAACGTTCACAGATGATTTGAAATTATCATTATTCGCATTAGGTTCAGAAACAGTATTTTCTGTTCCCAATAACTTTTGTTCTGTAACACTGTTTGTATCTGCTTGACTTAAATACTCAGGATTTATATACTCTCCATACTTTGATATCCAACTTTCCCAAATGAGACGCTCTCCATTAGCTGCCCAGTATTTCTCCCACTCAGTCTGACAAGTTGCATCGCATTCTGAGAGATCTGCACCACTGTCACTTAGATGGAGTCCACCTCTTGCAACTATTCCTCCCTCCCCTCGAACACTGTCATGTTCATCTGTAGAGTAGTTGTTATCAGTGTGAGAAGCACTGCAGTAGCAACTCACAGCCTCCTCCTGAAAAAGCAAAATAATGCCAATAAAAAAGATAAATATATGCAATGAGCAGAAAGGAAGTATGAAGAACATTACTGCAAACTAGCAGTTATGTTTCAAGAAGCCCATATATGTGGCAATCTGCATTTGTATTTTTGGCCTGTTATGATGTACACTTACAAAATATAAGGCTCCACATGAACAGTAAGAAAACAAGGAAGAATAGAATATTGATATTACTCATGGTTTGCCAAATTTCAAGGATTCATTTTTTTAAAACTCTCAATGCATGTTGAATAATATGCTGGCAGATGTGCAATAAGTCAACAGAAGCCATTTCTGGAAGTGTACAATATAATTAGGGAACTCATTTACTGCCCAAAATAATCCTTAATAGTTTATTACGCTAATATTTATAGAATATTCTCAACAGGAAATAATACCAGATATTAACATACACTAATGAAACAACAGTTCACTGACCATAAAATTACAAAAACCAATATGACTCTCCAATCATAACCAAATTCACTTTGAAAGTATTAGTTCGTAAGATAACTTACAATTTAATTTTAAAGAAGGGTAGGGAAATTCAACCCAACACTTAACATAGACTATGGCAGTTGGGAACGACAAACATGTGTTGAACCTTGCTAGCAGATAAGATACTTAACAAGATCAGATATGTGAACGAAGGGTTTGCCAGCGTTTTGCTGAAGTGTAATCTTCATGGGATCTCTGCTGGATGGCGGTGTAGAAAGATGAGGTTTGGCTGCTAGCTCTGCCACCATCTTTCAGGTCTTGTGTTATCACTGTGACAACCGAAATGAATCTAGCCACCGGAAGCTCGTCTTTCTACTGCACCATCTGGCAGAGAACCCATGAAAATTAAATTTCATGACCAGATGTGATCACCCTTTAGAATGACATGAAAATACAAGTTAAAAGTGGAAAGACCAAGGGATACATACAAACAGATAGGATTGAGCAGGAAGATACATTTATTTACTTTACTGTGTCATTACGACTTGGGTTCTCCATTCACTCAGTGGGTATCAGTTTGATCATACCCGACATCTCATCTACTTGCAAGAATAAGATTCAACACCAAATATTCATAACTTAATTCTTTGAATGATATCCCCACCCACCAACTTTCCCCTTTACGAATTTTAATTTTAAACTCTTTGTGTGTTTTTGGTAAATTGTTCCTCACATCCCTTGGTAATTTATTTCAAATTCTGAAATCCTCGACTACAAAAGGAAATTTTCCAACTCCTTTAACCTGCAAGTCAATGGTTGTATTTTCCTTTCTATTACTCCCAATTCTTCTACCGATAACCATACAAGTCTCTCCACCAACATATATCTCATACACTCCAGCAATCTCATCATCCTCCTCCTGTCCTTCAATGACTCCCTGCCCAGCTGTCTCATTATGGCAGTTACGGATTGCATTATGTGATAATTTGCACAAACAAATTTGACTGCCTTTCTTTCCACACCTTCTGACTCCTGTAATTGCTACCCAAAATGTGGGTCCCATACTACACCATTCATGCTATAGCCATGCCAAAGTTTTGTAACCAAATTTCTTCATTTCTTTGGTACATCTCTTCATCACCATCCCCAATAATTAAAGAATTTTCAAACCTATTACTGTTACCTTCAATGCATCCTGCCTAACGAAGTTTACAATGAAAGGTAATGTCAAGATACTTACACTCAAGTTCTTCAACAAACAATTTCTTCACTGCCCTGTTGTCCAAAACAAATTTAAGATTTTTTTTTTTTTTTTTTTTTTTTTTTTTTATCTGTGTACCTAATGAACTGACTCTTCTGTGTATTTATTTTCATTCCATGTTGATTTATTCATCAAGATACCCTGTTCAGGTCATCCTGCAGCTGTTCACACTCCTCTCCCATTTTGATCCTTTGATATGCCATTAAGTCATCCAGAAACAGCAAAATTTCTGAGTGTTAACAATTAAGACAATCATCTATTAGTATAATAGGCTTAATGTAGCATGTCACGGGATGACGTCAATCTATGATGTCACGCTATGACATCACGCTTTACGATGTTATTCTTGTGAATGTGCGTTATTTAATTACCTTTCCAAGCATCGGAGAATAAATTAACTCACAGAACACTGAAATAAAAGTATGTATTGCGTTAAAATCGACATATCAATCATTAGATGCTTATATTTACGTAATATTCTTTTGATGACATATAGAAGTATTCCTTAAATTCTTTGTTCATAGATATTTAAAATAAAAGCTTTGTATTTCAAGCACCAGTGTTGAGAAAAGTTTGGTTAGAGTATTACTTAAGATGGATCAGAATTACAACTGGCATTTGACGCTACAGCAGAGGGCATGAATAATTTAGCTTTTTTCAAAATAATGTAAACTGTGCCCTATTATTGAAATTATTAATTCGTTTGAACAGAAATAGTTGCCCACTGATTTCGAATTGTGCAGCCTACACTACAATTAATAATATAAGTTTATCAGATTTATTTTAATCTTCTTTGCTTTCACTGAGTAATATTGGTCTGAATCACGTTGGAGATTTTTGGTTTTTTTATGTTTCTTTTTTTTGTTGAAGGTTTTTGATCAAATTTAGGTTGTTGCGTAATCACTGTGTCTCATCCAATGAATTGGTCGGAAAACTGTTGTACACGTTCGTTTTGTGATATTACTGGCTATGGTAAAATTAGAACGAGGCCCAAAGAATTGTGCTATTCGTTTGAAATTTACCACATACGTTCCTATGGTCTTACCTTTTAAGATAACGTGTACATGAAAGCAAAATGCAACTTACATTAGAAATTACGAATTAACACAACACAAAACTGCCAATTCATTTCAAATTGTCACGTCAAAGATAGCATCTGTACAGCAAAAACTGTAAAAACGCTGGCAACGTTTATTGATAGGATATGAATATATTCCTGCATTGTATAATTCACTTCTTACAATAACTTATTTTATACTTATGTCGCAATACATGACATCACCATCAATGCGCGTGCAGCAGTATTAAGCGAAATTGTGGTTAGGTAAAAAATTCAGCCTGGACCAAAATAAATAATGAACCTTATCACAGCAAAAGCATGTTGGATTTAGCTATTATCAGTTATTTAAGCAGATTTCATAAGCACTATGTCATGAATCACGATGTAAACTACTCCCGTATGTGGTTAGTTTTAAAATGCAACCTGGGTCAGGATAGCAACCGAAACCTTTTGCTACAACACTGAAAGAAAAGTATGAATTTTGTTTAAATTGTCATACTGATTATTAGTTGCTTTTTTTAGTGACCTAATTACTTGGTTTGAATGAAAGAAGTTCCAAATTGTTCGCGATCTATGCAATATAAACCACAATTGAAACTAATATTACATGACATAACGTAAGTTGTTAAGATTTATTTTTAGCATCCTTCGTTTTTACTGGGGTCATTATTTCAGCCAGATGTAAGCTGTGCCAGGCGTTAAAACATCGATCTTCATCATAGAAAATAAGAAAGTTGTACGAAACTGTGAAGATTTTGAATTAAGTTTGTATCGCATGGTGCATGATCGGTATCGATGCATGATGAAATTGACATGCGATACAGGAATTGTATAAATTCGCGTGTGAGTGAAGCTTTGATTTTCTACCGGCTATATTGAGGAAGACTGTAGTTAGGCTGAAACGCAACCTGGACCAAATTGACAACTGAAACTTTTTGCTACATCACAAGGAACGAGAAATTACAGCATATTGAGCGTTATTTTATAAAAATTCTATTTAGGTAAGCAACTAAAAAGAAATTAATTGCCAGAACAGTCCGTTAAACCTGTCATTTTTGACAGGCTTTGTGACTAGTAATTAATATAAATTGTTCCAATTCAGTGTCCTGTGGTACTCCTATTTACACATCCAGCTCTTTTGATATTGCATTTCCTATCATAATACATTGCTTTCTGCCCTCCAAGGCTTCATCTTCTGAGTAAACAGACTGAATAGCTTAACAGACATATCTGATATCTAATTGCGCAGGCTTCTGCAGTCTTTGTAAGTATTATCTTGGTTCTATGGGTGGAACTGAGTCAATTTGTTAAAACCACTGATGAAGGCCACAGCATGATGGCCAAAATGTTAGGTTTAAACAAATCGACACAGCTCCACCTGGAGAACCAAGATAATATATCTGTTATGGTTGCTTACCTATCTTTCTATCAATTTACCACCATTGACATAAAGCGTGTAATTTTCAAACCTATCTGTTCTTTTTACTTGATGGACCAGTATTATTATCACTCTATTCCAGTCGCCTGATGAGTATCAATTCTCTAGTCTCAATCTAAATAATAATACACCCTTTTTCAAATCTTCATTAACATTTTCTCCACCAGTATAGATATTACCTCCCTTTCACCTGTTCTCAATTAAGGCCATAAAAACAATCCCCCAAATTATTCAGTGATTCCCCTGCATCCAAAATATTTTTTATAGACCTGTTTATAACTTCCCACCTTGTTGCTGGTAATTCCTTGTTTAGTTGTTTTATGTGTTCCTGGATGACCTACTGTTTCTTAACTTTGTTGTGTTCTCTTCTCACAAACATCTTCAGTCTCCTCTTTTTTTTTTTTTACTTGGGCTTTACGCCTTGTCAACGGCTAAGGCCATTAGAGGTAGGATGGGACTGGGGCCAAGGAACAGCAAGGAATTCAGCCATGGCCTTTTGAAGGAAGCATCCCAGCATTCGCATGGAGTGATTTGGGGAAACCATGGAAAACCCAAATCCGGATGCCCATAGGGGGATTCGAACCCGCATCCTCCCGATTGCAAGGCCAGAACATTCACCCACCAAGCTCGGTGCAGTCTCCTCATCTCCCTACTATAAGATATTAGGTTCTGCACTTTTCCTTGTTATCTTTCCCCCCCCCCCCCATTCTTATCATATTCTTGAACGTTTACTACTTCAACTCCAATGTACTTGTGTGTACTGAACCCTCACAAATACTTCGCGATCATTTATTCTTTTAGTTACATGACACACAAAAATGTAATGACCAGGCATTATTCGGAAGAAATCCAAGATGTTTGGTTCCCTAGTGCTCTGATCTTCCACTTGTGTAAAGCCTTATTTCCATACTAATGTACTTGCAAATCTCTGTTCCCTTGTGTTTTTAACCTTATTTCCAGTTGGCCAATGGTAAATTTAAATCCCTGGCTATGATGACACAACTTTATGCTCAACTCTTAATTCTGAATACAAATTTAGTTTCTCCCAAGACCTTTATTTTCATCATTCATTTTTCCACTGTTAGTAAGATCCTATTTTTATCACTCCAGAAATCTACCCAAAGCATCTGATGACTATGATTCACTTTGCTAACCAATATGAATACCCCTTCATCAATTCTTGATCTATCTGTGAGACACACTATATATTCATCATTGAAACTTCATTATCCAGCACCACTCCAAAACAGACTCTACCCCTGTAACTATGTGTGGTTTGTGTATCTCCCTTCAGTTACTGAGTTCTATCACTTTGTTCATAATACTGCTACAATTCACTAGTAACAGTCACATAACTGGATTTGTGATATTCTCACCTTTCTTGATGTGGCACATTCTTCTGTTGTTTCAGCAGCTTCAACTATTTCTTTAGTATTTATAATTTTTTTCTCAATGTTCATCTGCATTCAGTATCCTTATGGTCACCTATTTTTATCCCCTCACCAGCAGCCACCACACTAAAAAAAGGCACAGTACTGACCACATCATAACTGGACGTGGGCACCCTTAAAACTTTAGCTAGATACTCTGAAAGTACCCCATTTCCTCTTCTATTTAGTTGTATGCCATGCCTAGTGAAAGCCCATCTACCAATGGTGATCAAAGACAAAGCCCCCAAGAGAGAACTAATGACTTTCCCAAGCAGCACCTCTGTCTCCACCTTTACCCGCATCGCAGTAGGGTGTTTGTACTGTGATCAATCATGGTGAGTCAGGACCTGCATGAGCTTCAGCATGGTATGTTGCACTTCTTTCACCAACTTCCTTAGGTCTCTCTCAATTCCATAACTTGCATTTCTAACAATACCACTCTCTACACTCCTCACTATCACATCCACTTTAGTGAAACCCCCAAAATATGTTCTTTTATCTTCTATTGACTGACCTAATGTTGCACTAGGTTTGAAATAACTCGAAATCTGCTAGCTTGTGCCAGACTGATCTCCATGATTTTTTTTTTTTAAATTGCTTTACGCCTTGTCGATAGCTAATGAGATTAGAGGCAGGATGGGACTGGGGACAAGGAACAGGGAAGAATTCAGCCATGGCCTTTTTGAAGGAAGCATCCCGGCATTCGCCTGGAATGATTTGGTGATCCCCCTGAAGTGGGCATACACCTTTCTCATGGCTGTTACCTAGCAGCAGAACATTTTTCTTGCTTTTTTTAAAAATTATTATTTCCATACTTCCACACTTGCTATGTTTTACCTTGTAATACGTCTATATGGGGCTCTTCCTCCTGGCTCAGGCAACAGATAAAACTTATTTGTTCCCAAAACCTTCAACCAATTTTTTTCATTCTCCTTCCTCTGGCTTTACCCCTCTTCAACATCACAGTCATTTGAGATGTGAAAGGAGTGGGGCAAAGAAATGGGAAGGATTTAGACCATGGCCTTTTGAAGTAATCATCCCAGCATTCACCTGTAGAGATTTTGGGGAAACCATGGAAAATCTAAAATTTGGAAGGACACATTGGTATTTGAAAACACATCCCCCCTGAATACAAGATCAGAGTGTTACAGCTCACCACAATCGGTTTAGATTAATCTCATTACAACCATTCTTTTCACCCTTCTCACTAAATCCATATTCTCTTTCTGTCCGAGTTATACAGGCCTCAAGGGCCCTAATCATTTGCACATATCCCTTATCTTTTCTTCCTGTTCCACGATTTTTTCCTATCACTAAAAAAAGTGGATAATTCCGTCAGAAATCATTAATTACTTTCCATTTCCATATTCTTCCAAGTGAAATCATTTAATAAAGGAAGGATAGATAAGGATTGGAATACGGAATGCACACACACTATGTGAGGAAGAAAAACTAGAAAATGCAAAACAGGAGGTGAATAAAACAGATTAGATGCACTTTGTGAGATAACAACCATAGAATTAGTTAACTTGTGTAAGTAACAGTTAAAATAATATGGTGGGATGTTTAAGTTGGCTAAAATGTAAACCAAAGATTTAAGCAATGAACATCGCTGACTGTATCTATGCTTTTGTTTTACTCGTTGTTATAGTAGACTGGCTTAAAAAAAATTGTTGGATTGAGTTTTTTGTTAAGCTTGTGAAAGTTTTAAACACTGAGAGTACAATAAAAAAAAAATCAATGTTGAACAAAAGAAACCGAAGGAAAATTATTTTTAATGACTGATGAATAAATTTTTTTCAAGAGAAAGGTCTGTATTAAACAACGGCGAGGCGGCTAACGTTTGTCATTTTTGGCTTAAATCAAAAGTGCATAACGGGCCCTATTAAACGACAGAAAGTAAGTATTAACCTCACAACTTGACATGTCTGAAATGAGATAGGGAGGAAACACGGAGGTAGAAAGTGGAGATTATAAGCTATTCTACTCAGGAGAAGAAAAGATGGTGAAAATGGAAAGAAATTAAATAAGGTAGTGAAGGTGCAATATATTGATGCACGATTGACGATAATATGACTGCAAGAAAGTCCGAAAGATATATTAATTCAGATATACATGCCAACTAACTGGCATAGAGATGAACAGGTGGAGGAATTCTACGTGAGAATGAAAGAACTTGCTGAGATATGAGTGTGATGGAACTCCGATTAACTTTTGTAAAGAAAACTCGGTAGTGGTGGGCAACACCGTATATGAAAATCACAAAAGGATATGCTATTCATGGGTCTCTAATTTTAGTTGAGATAGGTACCAGCTGGACTGCATCATGATACAAGGAAGGTTTATGAACTGTCTGAAGATTTTTTAATTTTATTTTTTATTTATTTACATTTTGCTTATGGCTTTACACCTCATAAAAGTCAATATTATTAGAGGCGAGAAAGGGCTGGGGGGGGGGGGGGGCAAGGAACAGGAAGGAGTTCGTCAATGGCATTTTTGAAGGAACCATCTGGGCATTTGCCTGAAGTATTTGGGGGAACCGTCTGAATTGCTGGATGGGGATTCAAACCTGTGTCCTACCAAATGTGAGGGAAACGTGCTACCATTTACCCACCATGCTCAGTTTGTCTGAAGAATGTTAAAGCTTACCCAGGAGTGGACATAATCTCATATCACTACCTCTTAGCAGGATAAATGTAAGTAAAGTTGAATAAAGTGGGAAGAGACAAAGCAAGAGAAAGTTTGAACATGGAATCACTAAAGCAGGAAGATGAGGCTTTGGGGTTGGAAGAAAAGTTAGTCGAAAAATACAAAAGAGGAGAGCTGAAGAATATGTAAACGAAAAATGGATAAAAATGAGACAAAGACTTATGACAGCTGCCAAAATAGTTCTAGGAATTAGAGATTACAAAAATACTGTATCAGGAAAGAATGGATAACAGATAACATGTTGACAAAGATGCAAGAATGGAGACAGTGGAAAAAATGCAGGAAATGAACAAGAAGGAAATGTAGGAAACTGAATTATGAAGAGAAACTGAACAAGCAAGAGAAAACTGGATTTGAGGAAACAGAGAATGGAGGAAGAGGGAAAATACGAAATGATGTACAGAACGACTAGTAAGACAGTCTTTGAAAGTAACAGAAACAATAATAACATGAAACAGAAAGAGCAAAATGGTACATTAGCCAAAGAACCACATGATCAAACAGATAGGACAATTGTATGAAGTGAAATTGAAGAGGCACAGGCAACAGAGAATATAACAGAGGCAGAGGCAGATGAGGGACTGAAGGACATGAATTATCGGAAGGCAAGTCGAATCAAGGATTTGCCAGCAGAAGTATTAAAGAGTTTAGGACACAAAGGAATGAGGGAGACAGTTTGTGCTTGTAATGATATATATGACTAAGGAGGATGGCCGGATGAATTTCTTAAAACGGTAATGATACCAATTCAGAAAAAGATAAATTTGAAGAGCATAGGACTATCAGTCTAATTTTGCATAGAGCTATGGTTGACAGTGTTGAACAGAAGGCTATGTGGGTAGTTAGATAGATGGATTGGAGAGGAACATTTTCGATTTAGAACAGGGTCAAGAGGTGCAACAGGCCTGTTCAGAATCATAGGGGAATGATATGTTGAAAAAGGAAAAAAAAATTAATGCAGTCTTTATTTACATGGAAAAAAGATTTTGACAAGTAGCAATGCAAAAAGCTGAAGAATATCTTGAAGAGGAAATTAATAGACTGGAAGAAAAGAAGATTAGTACAGAAACTATATTTACAACATAAAAAAGAACAAAGATTAGAAACAAAATGTCAGGAGAACACAGCATTGGAAAGGGTGTTAAGACAAGGTTGTTGCCTTTCCACCTTGTTGTTGAACTTATACCTGGAAGAAATTATTGGCGAAAGAGAATAGATGCCACCATTATTGTGGCATTCAGTAAAGGCAACCTTATCCTCTTCTTGATTTCCCAAAGAAACTGTTTTATCAACAGAAAGTGAATGTACTCTAAACAAAATGCTGAAACAATTTAACTATAGTTTGTGAGATGTATATAATCGGAATCAATACAGCAAAAACAGAATATGGTGATTGGTAAAGGGAGTAAACTGGTAAATTTTAAGAAGGGACAAGCTAATATCATCCAAGTAAGAGCCTTCAAATATCTTGGAAGTACCATCACTAGGGACATGAGATGATACCAGGAGTATTACTGTAGCAAAGGATGCATTAAATAGGAAGAGGAGATTACTAACCAGGAAACTAGATAAAGCACTGAGGGAAAGAACAGGCAAGTGTTTGTACAGAGTGTGACATGGAGCAGAGATGTGAATGTGGAGGAGACTAGAAAAGAAAAACTGGATGGAAAAAGTGAGTACTGTTGAAGTGCTGGAAAGGGTTGGCGATAAGTGAAAAACTATTGCAAAACTTGTTAAACGATACTTTTGAAGGAATAATTTGTGGGAGGATACTGATAGGAAGAAGGTGGTACAAGAACATAGATGAAAACAGTAATTACATGTAACTGAAAAGGACGATAGAAGACAGGATTGCATGGAAGTACAAGTTCACAATGACATCAAGTGAAACAGAAATTACATGGACTTGAAGAATAGGGCAGAAGACAGGAGCTCATCGAGAACTAGCAAGTGAAAACCTGCCTTTTGGCTGAACACAGATAATGATGACGACTGTAATTCACACATTCCACCATGATCCTGCGAAAGGCACTTTCCAGACATGATTTTAACCCAACAAATCCAAAAGAAAGAAACTTTACTGAAAGATATTTGCTAAATTTAACCTCTAGTATATTATAAACGAACCTTAAGGATCAGAAAGCTACTATATTTGTGTTCTTTTATCTTTGCTTTCATCTTTTTTCTTTCCTTCTTTGTTTGTTTTCCGTTTTATTTTCGCTGTTTTACAGTAAAAAACAAACTCACATACATAAACTCACATTGTGTATCAACCATTGTTACCGTCAACAGCAAATTGTGCTCTCTGCGAGTCGATACCTACAGTTCTGACGGTTTTTCCATGTTATTACTGCAGAACGTCTGCTAATAATCATTTCAAATTCTAGACATATATATATATATATAATAACAATGAGCAGGAAAAAGCTTTAAGGCAATAAAACTAAGGAAGGATAGGGAAATATGACCCAACACTTACCACAGATGAAGGCGGCTGGGACGACGAACAAAAAACAAACACAAGAAAAGCGCAATATTTCGGCCTACAGCAGCCTTAAACGTGCAGAAGGTGAAGCCCCAGGTGGCGTCACATGTGTACACATAGACGGCCGACTGGTATATATATATATATATATATATGAGTTGGTTGCTAGCTTCCGCGGGGCAGCCACCTCATCCTACAACCTGATGAAGAGCTAAGCTCGAAAATTTGTATTATGTTTGTGTTTGTGTGTTTTTTCGTGTTTTGACGCCGCTGGAGCCCTCATCTTTGGTAAGCGGTGGTTTTTCTCCTATCCCAATGTCTAATATATATATCTCTTAGCATCCCATTTCTATCTTGGTGACAAATTTCCAGCGGCGCAGACACAAATACTTAATTTTTTACGCATATTCTCAGCATCCTTTGAATATCTTATAACCATCCCATCCAGTTTACTGCTCTCACTTTTATCAGCGTGTATTTGAAAGCTCATTGTTATCTATGAACTCACATTTAAAGTCACTTTAATCCCCCCTCCCACTTTTCGTGTTTGTTGATCTTCTTGCATTTCAAATCTCATTGCAGACAAAAAACACAATTTGCATTCTATATAAATATTTCTGACCCTCATCATGCCTTCACTAACATTCTGTTATAGTTCACTTGTTGATAAATACATATATGCCGACAGATACCATGCTTTTCAGTTCGTCAAATTTCAATCACATATTCTTTTCCTAAAAGCATGTCTGTCCTTCAACATACCCGCAAATGGTCTTACAATCAAACTGCCACATATTCTTTTCCTAAAAGCATGTCTGTCCTTCAACATACCCGCAAATGGTCTTACAATCAAACTGCCAATATTTGGTTGTCCCCCACAAACTGACCGTGACCTACATGCCTTTTGCTACCAACAGTCTTTGGCCCTTACTCACCTTGTTCTGCAACAATATACCATTCTGGCAAACCAACATTCTGGAAACCTCATATTCCTTCCCAAAATACTCATGTTACAATTGCCACAGGTAATTCCAGTTTTGCAGCAGATTTTACAGCAATCAGTTAATTCCAGCAGGATGGATGCCCAGAAGATGTCCAAATTACTGAAGTCCCATCTTGCATTGGGGCAGTTTCTTCCCCACAATCCAATGGTCTACCAATCAAAATTACAGCCTCCCATGATTTCCTCTAAACCGTCCATTGCCCAGCTTTTCAACATACCCCAACCTCACCCTTTAAAACTTACACCTTGCTCTCTGCACTCAAGCCCGACACCCAAGCCTAAACTCTCAGTTATAAACTTATCCTCTTCACCATTATCTGAATCCCAACTCTCTGTACTCTCCAAAGGACTCACCTTCTCACCTACCCCCATATTTGACCATACCAAATTAGTTTGCGACTCTCTATCATTCTGCCATATGCTCCGCTAGCAGTATCACTTTGCCACTCATGGCAGTGAATAGGGGTACCAGGACCAACTGGAACCAAGTCCACATAAATTCAAACCATCATCCATACTTGACCCTCCACCTCTTCCCAAGAACCATCCCCTCCAATGTTCTGGGATTTTCTGTCCACTAGTTTGTCTTCTCCCACTTTCCTTAAATCTTTAGCAAACACCAGTACGCTTAGCCCAGCTGAAACCCGCATCAGGAAACAACTCTCCAGCAATCCAGAGCTCATTATCCTTCCAGCTGACAAGGGCCCAACCACTGTAGTCATGAACAGGAGTGACTATGTGGCTGACGCTCTTCGTCAGTTATCAGACACCAGCACTTACTGCCACCTATCCAAAGATCCACCTCTTACTGTCAACAAGAAAATACAGGAATAAGTTCAGTTTAGTGTGCACCTCCAAGGTTTTAACCCACAATACGTTCGCTTCTTACTTCTCAAAATCCACGTACGCCTACCCTTTACCTCCTTCCAAAAATCCATAAACCTGACAATGCAGGATGTCCTATTGTTGCAGCTTACGGATTGCCATCTGAACGCATCTCTGACTTGGTTGACCAATACCTACAACATATAGTCTGTCAGCTCCCCACCCACATAAAGGACACCCAACACTTCCTCTTCCAGCTTTCTACTATACCCACCCATCTTCCCTCCAACTCCATACTGGTAATATTTGACATCATGTCCTTGTACACAAACATTCCACACTGGCATGGCATCCTTCCTCATTAAATTGGCACACCTGATTCTCAATAACAACTACTTCTCCTTCAAAGGCAACATATATCACCAAACCCATGGCTCTGCCATGACCCCCTCTTATGCTAATCTGTCATGGGCCATCTGGAACAAACATTTCTGGAGGAAGTCCTCCTCAAACCCCTCATTTGGCTTCGATTAATTCATGACATCTCAATACCTTTAGCGTGCTGAAATTCACTTGGTCCTACTCCCACACCCAGGCCACATTCCTGGATGAGGATTTATTCCTCTCCAATGGCGTCCTCAACTCTTCAGTCCATATCAAACCCACCAACCTTCAACAGTATCTCCATTTCGACATTGCCACCCATACCATACCAAACGTTCCCTCCCCAACAGTCTTGGCATTAGAGGTAGTCACATATGCTCCAACCAACAGTCCCTCATGGATTATTCAAACAATATTTCACAAGCATTGATTTCTTGGAACTACCCTCCGGCTTTGGTGAACAAACAGCTTCCACTGGCAACATTACAATCTACTCGGCCCATCAGTCCCACAAAAACCAACCACAATACAGTCTTGGCCACACAGTACTACCCAGGCCTCGAATCCAATAAAAGAATCCTCTGCCAGGGCTACGATTTCCTACAAAGCTGCCCTGAAATGAGATCCATTCTTCCTAAACCCAACAGTCACCCTCGAGGCTCTTTCCCATGCAGTAGACCCTGCAGCAAGATGTGCGACATACACCATGCCTCCACCACTTTCAACAACCCAGTCACAGGTTAAAGCTTCCCTAACATAGGACATGCCACCTGTGAAACCTCCCATGGAATTTACCAGTTAACATGCAACCACTGCCTGGCTTCATATATAGGTTTGACCACAAATCCACTTTCCATAAGAATAAATGGCCACCGACAGACTGTGTTCACATGGAACCCAAAGCACCCAGTTGTTGCCCATGCCATCACCCATGATGCAAATAATTTCAACTCTTGTTTCATGGTCCGGGCTATCAGAGTCCTCCCTGCTAGCAGCAGCTCCTTTGAACTCGGAAGGTGGGAACTTGGCTACCAGTACAAACTGGGCACAAGGCAATCACCTGTTCTCAACTTCAGATAATACCTGGTCATTATTATTATTTTTACTTATGTTTACCCTTTTTTTAATCCTCACTTTGTCCCCATCCCCACTAAATATATTGAACCAACACTAAACTAAGGTGATGTTTACTTCATAGTCTTTGGTTTAAATTTTTTTTTTAAATATATATATATAATTTTGCTCTTCCCACCAACCAGGGATGATTTTGGATATTAATCTTTGCTCGGGTATTAGCTCTGAATCACTGCCCCTAACTTTCCGCTGTTTGAATAACCTCCACCATTTTCCTGGCCAACAGTCTTTCAGTGAGACTGTCTCTAACATCACCCACCTCCCATAATGTTCTCCTGTTGATAAAGGGCTCGTCCCAAAAATTTCTTTATCACTTGTGTTTTTGTCTTTTCTGTGTGTTTGCATCCCACATCCAATATCTAAAGGTAAGTGGTAGCTGATTTCCCTATCCCAATCTAATTCCATCTTAAATTTAAAAGTTTTATGATGCACTTAACCAATCTGATTTGCTTATTTAATATTAGATTCAAGCTTTATTCTTAAAATCAAAGGTAACACAAGAAGAGGAGAAGATTGCCTTTACGAATGCCACAATAATGGTGGCATTTATTCTTTTAACCTCTTCAGGTGATGACATAACAGTTTTGAAAGACACAGTGTTTGTCTTAGATCAGTTCTACAAAATAAGGAAAAACAGACGGTACACTCTCCACTGTATCACTGGACTACATGCTTACATGCCACTGACATCGTCATTATGCTCACAGAAATCAGAGTAGCACATAAAATGACATTTCTATTATTTTTGTTCCATCAGACTAGCCTAAAGGGACCTGTACATTGGCAACACTTTTACTGTGTAATTAGCAAGTATTTCGTCTGAGTGCTCACAATGTAGTTGTGCAACAGAACAACATAGCTGAGTTTCCTGGATAGATATTTGCAATGTTACCAGTATTACTGTCTGTTACCTGCTATGATAACAACCACACTGACGGTGATATCACTTGTTGGTCAAACATACTCGGCAACTTTTTTGTGTGTGCGCGCATGGGACAGTCATAGTGTCACGTAGTAAACCACGATCAGGGTCCGTTGGGCGTAGCGGGGTCGTTGATGAACACACTTACTTTAATGCAATGAAACTTTATTAAACAGTTTGTACAGTACAGGAGCCCGGAGCGAACTGACTCTGGATAGAAGGGAGTATCGCTTATATAGTAATGAAGAACAGTCTAGAACATTAACATTAGTTACAACAAGAACATTCCAGAACAGTTTACTCAAAGTTAAGAAATTAAAATTTTACGGGACTTGTTGGATTCGAACCCACGACCTTTAGTCCCACAGTCTCTTAATGTAACCACTACACTACAACAGTCTTTCCTTCTTCATGGCCTGATCCTCTTGATGTGCGACAATAGGTATAGTGTACACGTTTTTATTTATCATATGTATTTTTTAATTAAAACATACACATAGTTACGTATACAAAGTATAGAAATAAATAACTGGGTAAACAAAAAAAAAAGAGACTAAATTTTATCAATAACATAATTACACCCAAAGACCAAGAAGAGAAGACAGTAGAAGTTACACTGTCACAACAATCAATACATTCAGTGATGGCACATACAAAAAAAAAGTCTGGGAATATACGCCACAAATCAGCTAAACAAAAGGACTTGAAACAGGTAACCCCGTGTCTGGCAATGGACATCATCACAGTTCTGCAACCACCTGAGCCAATGGGCTAGGCTGATTCTCTGAATAAATGCAGAATCAAAAGAGGTGGAAGTGAAAATAGGAGTCAAGAATCATATATTCGGACCACTGTTATCCATTAGTCCCATAAATGATTGTGTTAATGGTTTACAGTAAAAGGTCTATTGTTAGCATATGTCATAATAGTATCACAGTTCACAGCTGCTGGGTAGCCTGGACACATCTGGCTTGGTCAATATGTAGGCCTACCAAAGATAAATGCCAAAAAGAATCAATTTATTACACAGATAAAAAAAACTAAAGGTTGTTTATCATTATTGGTGGGAGGGGGGGGGGGAGAATTGCTTGTTGAAGGCCTGTAGTGTAAATATCTTGGCATTACATTAGATAATAGACTCAATAGGGTATTTGTTGAAGAGGGTAATGAGTGGATGTATCACAGAATTTTGGGAACTGGGATACAAATTGCTTTAATATGAAATATGAGATCCACATTATGCGTAAAAAATAGAGGAGTTTGTGAACAGAAACATTTCATAAGAAAATCATATTATTGTTCCCTGAGAGGAGACAAAAATCGATATATTTATTCTTAAAGAAAAGAAATGTAGGTTGCTATGGAGATGAGAAATCAATACATAGCTAGATGTTAACGAAATAGAGACAGACTGGTTGCTTTTAAATCATTCATTGCTGAAGAACCTTGCATCTTCGAATACTACAGAAGTCCGATGTATTTCCTAGAGGAATACAAGTTGTGTATAATAAATGGAAAACTGTTGAAAACAAAAGGATTTAATTCTTTATATTTATAATCAGTTCTTACGATAACAGTCAAGCAATAAGTAGAAGGGGACGCAAAAGAAAGCAGTGAGATCTATTTATGGAAATTTCTAGAGTACAGAGTCAGTAATTGATAAGATAAAGGAGCTGGGGGGTGTAAGGGTTTGGGAGAGCCTATACTAGCCTTTTCCAACCAAATGTCAACCTCTCCTTCACGTGGAGCACCCCGTTTGCATGCCCGGGCTCTGCGGACTGAAAGATTCCCGGTATAAGGAGTCACCCACTGCTTGCCAACGGCCTCCAAGACGAGGGCGGAAGAGTGGAGAGCGGTTCAAGGCACCCTCTTGCCCTTGGGGTTGGAAACGGCCCCTAAAGGTGGATGAATCAGAAATGATCAACGGCATGGGGATGCAGAAGGCAACGGGAAACCACTGCATTAAAGACCCAAAGGGTATCCAGGAAACATGTAATCCTCTCAAATTACATATATCATGATGCCTTCTTCCTGGGTAAAATAGTCCCCCAATCGGATCTCCGGGTGGGGACTGCTCAGGGAGGAGTCATCAGAATGGAAAGAAACATTTTACGAGTCGGAGCGTGGAATGTTAGAAGTCTGGATAGGGCAGGTAGGTTAGAAAACTTAAAAAAGGGAGAAGTTAGATGTTGTTGGGATTAGTGAGATTAAATGGAAGGACACACAGGATCTCTGGTCTGAGGAACACAGGATAATTAGCACACAAGCTGTCAATGGAGTAACTGGTGCAGGATTTGTAATGAATAGGAAAGTAGGGAAACGGGTGAGTTATTATGAACATTTTAGTGACAGGATTATTTTGATGAGGTTAGAAACTAAGCCCGTCCCAACCACATTAGTACATGTGTATATGCCAACGTCATAAAAGATGACGAAGAAATAGAAAAAAATATACACTGAAATTGAAGAATTAATACAATATGTGAAGGGGGAGGAAAATCTAATAATCATGGGTGATTGGAATGCAATAGTGGGAGAAAGAAAAGAGGGGAATACTGTAGGAAATTTTGGTCTAGGAGAAAGAAATGAGCGAGGAAGCAGGTTGCTAGAATTTTGTGAAAGATATAAGCTAGTAGTGGCAAATACACTGCTTCAGAACCATGCAAGAAGAATATACACTTGGAAACGTCCTGGGGATACAGGCAGGCAGAGCTAACCATCTGTAGCATCGTAGACAGAGATGATTGTGGACCTCTGGTTCAGAGCCATATTGAGGGGCTGAACCAGAGACTACGACGTTTCTGTGATGACATTGGCTGCGGATTTCTCGATCTTCGCCATAGGTTCGAGTCTTGTAGGGTTCCCCTTAATAGGTCAGGTGTGCACTACACACGTGAATCGGCTACCCGGGTGGCAGGGGCCGTGTGGAATGCACTGGGTGGTTTTTTAGGCTGAGGGAGGAAGACCCGAAACACGAAATTCAGTTACGGGCAACCCAATCAGATGCAACACCGGAATGTAGGAGCAATTTAAAAGAATCTCGTCAGTTAAAAGTTCTCGTAATTAACTGTAGAAGCGTTTGTAACAAACAACCGGAACTTGAAAGCATTATTTGTAGTACAGAAGCGGATATCGTTATCGGTACAGAAAGTTGGTTCAAACCGGAAATAAGTTCCGCCGAAACCTTTAAAGATAACATGAACGTTTTTCGTAAAGACAGATTACATTCTCATGGAGGTGGGGTATTTATAGCTGTGAGTAAATTTCTGCCATGTAATGAAACAGATGTCGATACGATCTGTGAAATCATATGGATTAAACTCAACGTTGCTGGGTCAAAACTCATCATAGGCGCCTTCTACCGTCCACCCGATTCCGACATAGCTATCGTCGAGGAGTTTAAGAAATAATGTAAATAGTATATCTCGCCGTTTTAAGGATCATGCTATGATTCTAGGAGGCGACTTCAATCTGCCATATATTGACTGGCATAATTACGTTCACATCGCAAGTAACAGGGGTAAGGCAGCTTCTGAAGTAATTCTCGAGTTGTTGTCAGATAATCATCTCAAGCAGCTAGTTAATGAAACCACGCGGTGTCATAACGGTAGCGAAAACATTTTAGACTTGCTGGTTACCAACAAGCCAGAATTATTCACCAACATTTCAACGACCACAGGAATAAGCGATCACAAAGCGGTAATTGCGACTATCAAATTAATGACCAAGCGAAAAAGGAAAAAAGGGCGGATTGTATACAGATTCAGTAAGGCCTCAAAGGAGTGTTTTAGAACCTACCTGAGGAATTATTATGATAACTTCAAGTCAACAAAGGACACCGTTGAAGAGATGTGGCATCGTTTTATACATATAGTCAGGGAAGGGATGGAAATACATATACCAAAGTGGACAATAAAGGGGGAGAATGATCCACCGTGGTACACATGCAAAGTCAAAAGATTACTCAAAAAAACAAAGGAAAATACACGCACGCTCAAGAAGGAAGGGGTGTCGCAGCAATTTAGAAACCTTAGCTGATTTAAGAGGACGTATTAAGAATGTAATGCGCGAGGCCTTTAATGATTTTCACTCCAACTCTCTCTCTAAGAGTCTCACAGAAAACCCAAAGAACTTTTGGTGGTATGTACGAAAAGTTAATTGTATCAACAGCAATATTCCAGCACTAATTCGTGAAGGTTCCGAGGTTAATGAAAGCCGCGATAAAGCTAACGTACTAAATACTGTATTCAAAAATTCATTTACAAATGAACATAAGGATAGTATTCCAGTTTTCCCACGCCGTGGCGAGTCGGTGATGGAATCATTATGAATAGATACTGCAGGTATCGTTAAACAATTAGAGCTCCTGAAGTGGGGGAAAGCACCGGGCCTGGATGGAATTCCAGGAAGAGTATTTTAAGAGTATGCGGCGGAAATCAGGCCATTTCTGTCTGATATATTCAGTAAATCATTAAAAGAGCGAAAGTACCTTCAGACTGGAAAATCGCGCAAGTAACTCCGATTTTCAAAAAAGCTGATCGAAGTGATCCTGGGAACTATCGTCCCATATCTATAACATCTGTTTGTAGTAGAGTTACGGAGCATATTATATGCTTGAACATTATGAATTTTCTAGATGATAATAATTTGCTTACAACAAATCAACACGGATTTCGGAAGAAAAGATCATGTGAAACACAGCTGGCCCTATTTACACACGACGTAATGAAAGTTATCGATGCAGGTTCACAAGTAGATGCAATTTTTTTAGATTTCCAGAAAGCCTTTGACTCTGAGCCTTTTAGCGAAGCTTCGAGCGTACGGTATATCGGATCAGCTTTGTGAATGGATAAAGGATTTTCTAACTGGTCGGTCGCAGTATGTTGTCGTTGAAGGAGAAAGTTCTTCTAATCTAGATGTTACATCGGGTGTACCTCAAGGAAAAGTAATAGGAAAAGTAATTTTTATAAACGATCTCGGAGACAAAGTGAAAAGCCTTTTTAGATTGTTTGCTGATGATGCGGTTATTTATAGGGAAGTAAGAAATTTGGCCGATTGCTTAGAAATTCAGCGCTATCTGGATGTTATTTTGGCTTGGTGCGCTGAGTGGCAACTTACTCTAAATTGTAAAAAGTGCAAGACAATGAGCATAACTAACAAAAAGAAACCGATTGTTCAGAAATACGATGTAAACAGTTCAGTTATTGATATGGTCGATTCTATGAAATATTTGGGAGTAACAGTACAAAGGAACATGAAATGGGACATACACATTAATTCGTTAGTAGGTAGAGCTAATTCTAGGCTGCGATTCATAGGTCGAATCTTGAAAAATTGTAATGAACAAACAAAGGAGATAGCATACAAACCTCTTGTGCATCCACATTTGGATTATTGTTGTGCCATTTGGGACCCGTTTCGTAAGGGATTGATCGAAAGTATAGAGAAAGTACAGAGAAGAGCTGCTCGATTCGTGACCGCTTGCTACAGTCCTTATGACGGCGTCACAGAACTGATTAGTAGATTAGGTTGGGAGTCTCTGGTAGATAGACGACACACGTTTCGTTTAAACTTATTGGAAAACATGCGTACTCCACTTTCACTTTTGAGTGTAGTGAAATACTTCTTCCACCAACCTATTTGAGTCGGAAGGACAGGAAAGATAAAATTAGAGAAATAAGGAGCTGGACTGATTCTTATATGAATTCTTTTTTCCCTCGTACCATTAGGGATTGGAATGCACAGGAAAGAGATTAGCTTTGGTGCTGAGCACCCTCTGCCACCCACAATTTTGTGAATTGCAGAGTATATATGTAGATGTAGATATCAGCTAGATTATATCATGGTCAAACAAAGATTCAGGAATCACGTTCTAGACTGTAAAGTGTACCCAGGAGCAGACAGACTCTGACCATAATTTGATAGTAATGAATTGCAGGCTGAAATTTAAGCGAATAAGGAAGCAGTATAAGCAGAACAGACTGGAAGTGAATAAACTGAAACAATCTAGCATGAGAGAAAAATTTGCAGAAATGGGTGACTTGGGTCTAAGAAGTAACTGTGAAAGGAGCTCAACCGAGGACGAATGGAATGTGTTAAAGACCGAAATAATGAAAGCTGGTAAAGAAATATTAGGCTTAAGGGAACAAGCTGTTCAAAAACCTTGGATCACAGAAGAAATATCGGAGCTGATAGATCAGAGGAAAAGGTACAAAAATGCTCAGGATGAAGCAGGAAGAGAGCAGTAGAGGCAATTTAGAAATCAAATAAATAGGAAATGCAAAATAGCAAAAGAAAAATGGCTACAAGAAAAGTGTGAAGAAGTAAAAAGGGAAATGGTCATAGGAAAAGTAGATGTTGCATATAGAATTTTGGAGAAATGAAGAAAAATGGTATGAACATTAAAGCTGCCGACGGGAAACCTCTTTTAAGCTCAGAAGATAGAGCTAACCGGTGGAAAGAATATATTGAGAAACTGTATGTTGGGGACGACTTGAACAATAGTGTAATGGAAAAGGAAGGCGATGTCGACATTGATGACTTAGGAGATCCTGTTTTGAGGACAGAATTCAATAAAGCTCTGAATGAATTGAAAGCAAATAAGGCAGTTGGAATTGATGAGATCCCTGCAGAACTTCTTAAATCCCATGAGAGGACGGTATCGAAAGATTATTCAAGCTGATATCAAAAAGTTATGAAACAGGAGAAATTCCAACTGATTTTAATAAAAATATCATCTTCACACTTCCAAAGAAAGCACAAGCCGACAAATGTGAGAATTATCGCACTATTAGTGTAACATCACATGCTTCAAAATCACTGACCAGAATAATATACAGAAGGATGGAAAGGGTAGTAGAAGAGATAGTAGGTGAAGATCAGTTTGGGTTTAGGAAAAATCGTGATTCAAGGGAAGCAATTCTATCTTTAAGATTAATACTGGAAGGGCGGATCACGAAAAACAAAGATACTTTTATGGCATTTCTTGAATTAGAAAAAGCTTTTGATAATGTTAGGGGGGACAAGATGTTCAAAATTTTAAACAAGACAGGTCTAAAGTATCGAGATAGAAGAATACTTTATAAACTACATAAGAATCAAGTGGCTATAATAAAAGTAGATAATCACATGCATCAGTTAAAAAGGGTGTGAGACAAGGCTGTAGTCTATCCCCGTTAATATTCAACTTGTATGTAGAAGAAGCAATGAAGAAAGTCAAAGAAAAATTTCCATGTGGCATAAGTTTTCAGGGAGTAAAAATCAGTATGCTACGATTTGCAGAGAAGGCTGAGGATGTTGAGAAGTTACTGAATGGCATGAACAAAATACTGAAGGAAGATTTTGGACTTAATATAAATCAAAGCAAGACAAATGTGATGAAATGTAGCAGAAATGATACCAATACTAGTAGATTAAATATAAAAATAGGATCGGACACAATAGGAGAAGTAAGTTAATTCTGTTACTTGGGAAGCAAAATTACAACCGATGGCCGAAGCAGGAATGATGTTAAAAGCAGAATAGCACTAGCAAAAAAAGCCTTGATGAAAAAGAGAAACCTTTTAGTTTCAAATACTGATCTAGGAATTAGAAAGAACGTTTTAAAACTCTATGTGTGGAGCACAGCACTTTACGGTAGCGAAATATGGACTTTAGGAATACCGGAAAGACAGAAAATTGAAGCTTTTGAAATGTGGTGCTACTGAAGAATGCTGAAAATTAAGTGGACAGACAAAGTAAGAAATGAACGAGTTTTGGAGATGATGGGGAGAAAAGAAGTTTATGGAAGAAGCTTACAGAAAGAAGAGACATGCTGGATTGGTTAATTTGTTAGTGGAGGGAACAGTCAAAGGTAAAAACTGTAGAGGAAGACAGAGATTAGAATATATGAAGCAGATAATTGAGGACGTGGGTTGTAAGGGGTATGTAGAAATGAAGAGGTTAGCACAGGATAGGAAGGGATGGAGGATTGCATCAAACCAGTCAAAAGACTGACAACAGCAAAAAAAGGAGCTGGGTTGGAATTCATTGGAAAGAAGCAGGAAGGTGAAGAGAGTGCTGGGGCTATACAAGGCATAGGCCTATACTGATGTGACTGAAAAAGGTACTGATAGAAAAATTAGGAAGAGTGCAAGGGAAGAGACGCCCATGACCATAAGGCACCCAACTTCAGGCATAAAGGAGTGGAAAATTTTCTTTTTAGATAAGGGAGTGAGGGACTGGAATAAATTACCAATGGAAGTACTGAATGGTTGGTCAAAAACAGTTAAAGAATTTAAAAATTGAAATTCATAAAAGGCAAAAGCAGGTGGATGGGGAAATTCCACTCAAGAAATTTAAGATAAACAACTTATTAAAAAAAGGAAAATTGGTGTATAGGAAAATCACCGCTGAAGCATGCATTCTGTTGGAATTTTATAGAATGAATTAAACTATTGCTCGAATTGCCAATAGCTAGAAATTGTAGTGACAGTCAATCTTGGAGCAACAGGTATTGCTTTCATTATTGAGGTGTCTTTTATTATTTATTTTTAAACTATACAATTCAAAACTTTGAGATTAGTTTTCAATACTGTTGTAAAGGTTTCAACAGTAATTACCCAATTCTATATTGCTCTTGCCAGGAATAATTGTTTCACATTAGTTAGGTAAAGACACATTCACTCTCTTTCCTTTCTTTTCCATTTTTCAAAATAACACAAGAGTGGCGCATTGATCAACACATAGCTGGGACATAGCTTGTGCTGCCTGAAATTTTCCTGAATTACTGTTAAGCAATAGATTCCAGTAATGCTGTTGGAGTATGGTGTTCGCTTACAGGCCCTTTAACATTGAAACCTAACAGGAAAAGAGGTATCTCAGTGATGGAGTGGTTTTCCCCTTTTGATTTTCTGGTTACTTTTAACTAACGAAAAGCTAAGCATGTTCTATCTTAACTTGAATAATGAAATCTATGTTTTTAAATAATTAAATTGAGGAAGGGTAACAAATGTAAACCCATTAGCCTAATTAATACAGAGGAATGCAGAAGAATAGAAGGCGACATTTTCTGAGTTGTTAGCTAAAGTTGTAAGGGATCCCGCTTCCAGTTATGTTGAGTTTATAGGTTAGGGGCTGCTGATGAAGGGATAAAAACAAGTGATCAAAGGGATAATGGTTTTAGATGTGCGATGGGGAAAAAAAACAAGTGCCAGGCACTCAGGATATGTCTAGATCATCAAAAGCATGTGAAACATTTCTGGGACAGATAGGGAAGTCATCAACTTCTCCATTATTATTATTATAATAATAATGGATTATTATTATAATTCCATAAAAGGCCTTTTAGCAGTGCTGAAGCATCTTAATGAAACCACAAAAAGCCTTAAATTACCTCCTTTTAATGACCATGAAATACATTTTTTATGTGAATATGTTAACTGTTCAGTGTCAATAGCAGAGGCTGGTATTCAAAGTCTGCAATGAGATAATGACATCTAATACAGTTGTCTACTACGTGATCTAATGAAAATCCAGCATATGGTTAAATGCCTTAAAATGGAAAATCTAAAATATTGCTTCACTTCGTCAGAGGTCATCGAAGAAAATCTAAATAAATGTATCAAACGTTCAAGGCTGCGGCAAACGATGCAATATTAACCTGTATCTTGTCCATTAATTAAAATGAAATGGGCACCAAAAGAATTTATAAAAAAAACATGCAAGAGAGCTTATCCTGATTTAAACAAGGGAAATTAATCGATCTGTATAACAAAAATCAGAGGCTTTACAGAGCAGTGGATAGGGCATATAAGAAAAGACAAATCCTTTCAAATGCTTTTAGAGGACTCTGATTCCTCTATTGCTAATGCTACTAGTGGTAAAAAACACAGGGTCTGTTGACAACATCATTGACTTAGAAACACTTCTATACCTAAGTAATAAGGACAACTGCCTAATTTTTTTTTTTAAAAAAAATATCTATCTCAGAATAATATAACACCTATTTGTCGAGTTCCGCCCCTGTCAAATGAATGATAATGAGACACTATCGAAGAAAAATGAGTGATCAGATGTTTGAATAAATGCTTTTAACATACTTACCACTCATTTAAAATCTTCAAGAATGTCTTGTAAATTGTAGACAAACAAAAAAAAGTTTCAAAATAAAAAATGTGCTATATAAAAAAGTATTTAGAAAATACGTACTTTGTATCTTGTATTTCAAATACATTACTTAAAAGTATCTTGAATCCTGTATCCCAGATATTTTTTATAAAGTATCTTGTACATCTCTGCACATGAGGAATTGAACCCATGTCCTTATGAAAGTGAGGCCAGAAAGTTGTCGCTAAACCACCATGCTTGGTAAGCTCAGAAATGTCTTTGAAGAAATTCCATATACTTGGTAGCATTAGGCAAGAGTGACTGATTTCATTTTGTCATTTGACTGGTATCACTGCTTCATCAGTTCATTATACATGGGCCAAAACACAGAAACAGATCAGTGTTGCAAGGGGATTCAACCACACATCTCACTTGTTTTTTAAGCAGACCCTTAGTGAGATTTTCCAAATATGGTGCAGAAGCATAAACTTTGCTTCAAAAGGATATTTTCATCTTAAACTTCATACAGGTGCTTGTGAATTTAGAAGCACAAAAACCAGATCACGGCAATATCTCACTTGGATGAATCATTTGTAGCAGTTACCATGATTATAACTAATAAAACTTGGTTGCCTATAATCTCAATCAATTTTGATTTCAAACCTCAAACAGCGCTGGCATAAAAATTCATTAAAAATATTGTGAATATACATTTATTTCCCCTCATATGTAACAGTAAATATAATTCTTAAAGAACACAACATAGGGAGCATCCATAAACCATATAGGTCCATTTTGGCCTCATGTGCTGGTAACTTCATCACCGAGTACTGTACTTTAACCAGCAAAAACAAACTAACAGATTATCATCATTCCCTCTAATTATCGCATGAATATTAAAAATCTAGGGATTCCATCAAATAACTTTCTGTTCTGTGACAAAGAGCAGACCTTCCTGTGATAATCTTTTGAGTGAATTTGTAGAAATAATATAAGATTGACAATATTTTACCGCCCAACTGGAAAAATAATTATTGCCGGTACCATTAACAATAATAGAAACAGCTGTTCCTAGTAGATAATGAAACTAGGAATTTGAATATAGCACCAATAACGCATCACAAAATGTGAAAACATTGAAACCAAAAACTATGGAGGTACTTAAGGAGAATATTATAGAGGGATTACTGGAGACAGTAATACTCCAACACATTTTACTGCCATACTAACCTATGAAATCATATTCTGCTGCAATTGAAGCATTAAAAAGAACACAAACAACTTGAAAAAAAAAATTATTGAAACAATAACATCTACAATATTTAAAAAATTAGAAAACTTGATATCCCAATGTACTACGAACAGCATAAAAAAACCTGTTTATGAAGCAGTTATGGTTCTGAAAAAACTCATCAATGAATGTAGCTGTAGAGTAATTATTAAGCTACGTCCACACCAAAGGAACACAGAGGAACATCATGTTGATGATGTTGCTTGTTCCTGCAACTTGTTCCCTCATGTTACCCAATGTTTCTCAGTATTTTTCAATGTTTATGTCAACAGAAACAAAAGTTCCTTGAAGTTGACTGTTTCCAGAAGTAGCGGTAAAGATGAAAGGAAACAAAGGAACATTGGTAAACATTATCGTGTTTAAAATTGTTGTTAGTTTGGTGTGGACAGCTTGTTCCGTGTTGCTGTTGAAATCTCACAAAAATGTTCGAGTGGACGAATGAAAATTTAATATATTTAATTGAATTATATACAAATGCAGAGTGTTTGTGAAATCCATGTGATTCAAACTGTAAAGAACGGCTTAAGAAACATGATTCGTGGGTGGTATTAAGAAAAGCAACTGGTGCAGATTTGAAATAAGTACATCAAAGATGTATATGAATCTCCAGTAGTTAGAAATCTTAAAGTCAGCAGCAAATGTTCCTTTGGAGATATTGCGGCTCTGTAGTTAGTATTTTGTTTTCGAATAAACTGTTCAGTTTTAGAAAGTAGCCATTCTAAATCAGTGCTACTCATTCGAATAAAGTTTTTGATGTGTCCATCCTCAATATGTCCTGATAACAGATCGTCTTTTTTTAAAAAAAAAAAAAAAAAAAAAAGAATCCATGAGGCTTTCAACTCCGTGTTGATTTCTCTCCAAAAGACTTGGTCTCATCCAGAATTTGGGATTTCTTTTTTTCTTTTGACTCAAAATAATATAAATTGCAGCAGCTGCTGACAAAACACTGTCGCACCATATCATCCTATACTAAATGAATTATAATTGTGACAAAGTTTTTATTTCGCACAGAAAAATAAAGATTGTTGTTCTTGGTGTGGACGGGTAACAACCATAAACAGTAACACAAGTAAACTGTTCCTAAATTAGGTTTTTCTGGTGTGGACGGAATGTTTCTGAAAGTTGCGATCTGTTTCTGTTTCTAGAAACAGACCGCAACTGTTTAGCAACAAGAAGTTCCTCTGGTGTGGACGCGCCTTTAGCATTCATGGTCTAGGATTCATTTCAACCTAACCACAACCAATTAAAAAAAAAATGTCAATATTCTGTGACAGAAAATTATTATAGCTTACTGAAGTTACGAGCACCAGTAGACCCATTACAGAAACTATTACAAGGCTGATAGCTTGTTCACAGTTATTATTGGTATTTTAATACAACTGTGTATTAATTATAGTATGACCTTTTGTCCAACAAAATTTTTCATACATTGAAGCAAACAGGTATATAAAAAAATACCACTTAAATATACTACACACAGTAAGAATCAGTACATGGAGTGGAAGAAATGACCATCCTAAGACCCTCGCACTTGATCTCAGATGTAAGTGTGTGGGAAAATTTTATTCTGTAGATACATGAGACAGAGATGAACCAATTACTAAAAGAAATAATTCAATTGACCAGAACAACTGAAAGAATTTAAAATTCATAATGGATAAGATATACGAGTAGCAATACTGCATTCAAACAATTTAAAATTATAAATCTAAACATTGGAAAGGAAGTGTGTAGGAGCTTGCCACCAGAACATATGCTCCATCATAATAAAACAAGCACTACCTCAAATCCCCACCTATTAGCTCTCGAAAGTTTATATTGAATTACACTAATCACAGCGTTCCCTTGGTATAAATTTTGTTACTCTGACACATAAGATTAAAAAAAAACCTATTAGACCTATAATTAATCTGTTTAAAACAAAACTACATTAACGTATTTTCATTACAACATAAACTGCTTAACACGTTGACTGATAAGAATTATGCTACAGAGAACGCATAATGCTACTTACATCGGCTTTTCCAGCAAACTTTGAAACAGCTGTATCGCTAATTTCAGTAAGGTCGGAAGAATCCGCACCCCCAATTTCTAGTAAATTCAGAGTTTCCTCTTCACTGCCCTCTTTCTCACACATTCCAGCGAACGGAATTTCAGCATTACTGTAATATAAATTGTTGTTTAGCGAATACCAAGCATGAAAGTAGTTGGTAGATGAAATAAGGAACAAACGACTATTACCGTATGAATACCCTGCTGCACAGGCAATAAATTCTTTCAGCGCCCGTTAGCCCATTTAATGCCAAGTGAAGTTCTGCAAGAGGCTCCCAGAAATGTTCACACATGATAAACTTCAATCTACTTGCAACGACCAACATTAATGTACAGCAATGCAATATTTAAATGTTCTATGTGACCATAGGATTTTGACTTCAATAGATCCATTGTGTCCCTCCTATTATAATTTGTATAAAACACGAAGAAATTTCACTTAATCGATTTTAAGATTTGTAAACCATACATAACACAACAACAATACATACACTAAAACACCACCCCACACTTCCCACACAAAACATCACAGCCCCCACCACTTGCCATCTAGTTTCACATCAATGGTGCGGGTAGCGGGCGCGGGCTATTCCAGAGACATTGTCATGACTTCAGTTTATGTTACATTTGTGATCGCTTTTAGTTCAAAACTGAGAAAATTAGCAGATTTGGTTCTTTAAATAATCAGTTATTTTGTAAATGATAAGAAATTTAAAGTCTTCTTAAGTTTTTGGTGCACTTTTATCAAAATTTAGCCCAAAGATTTATAGTTTTTATAAAAAATTCTTTGCCCCCATGCTTTCGCCGGCATTACAGTGAAAAAGATATTTTTCAAAGATCTTAGATAACATATTTTATCATGGAGGAAGGAATATATGGAGACGAAATAACTCGAAATCGGTGAAACCACATAAAAATAACCCTCTTCTCCTACTGCGCATGCGCGGCGGCCATAGGGATCCCCCCAAAACATTAGACTGTTTGCACTGTCAGCTACTGAGAATATTTCATTTTCTAATATTCTAAAATTTTCTATAATGCCAAGTTGTGTTGCATATGGTTGCAAAAACAGACAAGATAGGAAAAAACCTGGAATAGCGTTTCATAAGTCAGTCACATTGTAATAATCGTTCTTGAAGTCATGTTTACATCGCGACACAGTGAATATGGTATTCTGCAGGCTTTACTCAAGTTTCAATTTACTCTGGAAGTGTACGATGAAATTAATTGTACTAAAGGTTGAAATTAGTTGTGATAATTTATGCTACGTGAACTATGAATCCTGATATTGTCAATGTTGTTGTAGCTAGAACTGTAGCTTAAATTGAATTTTGTGTGTTGAGGTGGGCAGCACTATTATGGCCATGGTAATGCTATTTGATGATTGAGTTTCATGTATATTGAAGAAACTATATCTCCCTCAGTTCTCTAGATATCAACTATCAAAAATTAGTTACAGCTATAGTTCCTTGTGCCTTTGGTGACATTTTTATTCTGGTCCAGGCCGCTGTTTAACCTAACCACAAGGATTAGTAAAAAAAATTAAACAATCGATCTGCAAGTGCACCAACCTTATCTTTTGGTCCAGTCCGCATCATAACCTAACAAACTCAATTTGGAGGCATTATATCTCGCGAACTAAGCTAGCTATCGAAATATTTTATTCATTATTTTCGATTTGTATCGTCGCGATACATAAGAATGTATCATCAAATTTGACTTTGGGGAAATGTTTCTTCTGAATTTCAACCCAAAACACTTTTGAGACAGTATCTCTCGAGAACTAAGCACGACATCAAAAAATTTTATTCTTCATTTTTAATGTGTCTCGTCGAGTTATTAATAATCCTTCATCTAATTGCTGTGCCACGGTTGTATTATGATTTCCTTTAGGTTTTTGTGCCATTTCCCGTGTTTCTCTGGCCCAGCAATATGGCGGCCTCACAACCCGACTTCTCTCTACCCGGTTTCACTCCAGTGTGTGGTTAAGGTCCCTTGCGTCGTATCCATATAGTACTTCCTCCATGTATTTTACAGTGTAATGAGATATATTTTATAAACGATTTCTTTTTTAAAATGCAATACGTTGGCATTCCATTTTATAAAATATTTTAAAGTAAACAAAGAAAATGGTGCATGCGAAGTTGCAGAGGTTGGTTAGAACTTCCGAATCCACGAAAATCTTAATTTCTGGTTATGAACAGAAGGAAATGTACAGTCAGAAACATGTAGACTATAGGAATAAAAAGATGGAC
Organism: Vandiemenella viatica; assembly: GCA_031002005.1. NCBI lineage: Eukaryota > Metazoa > Arthropoda > Insecta > Orthoptera > Morabidae > Vandiemenella > Vandiemenella viatica. Next base: position 343,198,438 of record CM061920.1, on the reverse strand, counting down.
ATTTAGGCAAAGATTGCGAAGTTAATTAGTTTTATGAAAGAGGGCTGTGCTATCGCATGGAGGTAGGAATAGAGGGGAGACCAGGTGTCGCTTAAACTGTGAAGCAGCCTGTCTCCGGAGCCGCCATCTTCGTGAGTTCAAAACATTGGTCTGTTTTCATTAGCTTCCTGCTGTGAACATTTCATGTTCGGATATTTCAAGGTGTTTTATAATGCCAAATTGTGTTGCCTATGGTTGCACAAACAGAACAAGTAAAAAACAATCTGGAATAACTTTCCACAGGTAAGTCACGTTGAAATTATTGTTCTTGAAGCATTTGTAGTGCGACGTCTGCAAGACATAATAGATGTCATTATAGATTTACAGTGCCTGTTAAAACAGTTTATTCACAGCTCTCAATTGGACGACGGTGTTATCAAATATTTGCTGATGCAGAGAACCATTTTATCTTACTATTTTTCACGTGTGGATAAAGTTTACATCGCGATGAAGCGAATACATTATTCTATGTGCTTTAGTCCAGTTGTACCTACCTAATTTATGTTGAAAGTGTTTGATGAAATTAATTGTGATAATTTGTGATATGCGATCTAGTAATCATAATGAAGTACATTTTGTTGTTATCTGAAATGTAATTTGCAATACGTTTAAAGTGTTTGGTTGCATTTGCGTCGTTTAACTCTTTAGCGGCAACATTAAATCAAATTGTGATTATGTTGAAATGCAGCCTGTTGCAGAATATTCTTTTTATAGCATAAGGAACAAATTATTTATTTGTTATTAGTAATTTATGGAGCACGTTGTTAATGACACAAGCTTGCGACATTTGATATGTGGTAGCAAGATAATTGCACTGGCCAGTTCTATCATTACTGTGATTATGAATTCTTATGTAACTTAACGAAACTAATTGAAAATAAAGAACAAAATTTTTTGATATCTCGCCTAGTTCTTTTTTCTTTTGGTCCAGACTGCATTTAGATCTAACCACCTCACTTTTGAGAAATTGTATGTCGAGAACTAAGCGAAATATCAAGCTGTTGGCAGAAAATAGAAGTTTTATTTCTACATACAAAATTCGTATCAAAAATTATTTAGCAGCATGTTTTTCTTAAATTCTAATGTTTGTAGGTTATATCAATTAGGGCATTTATAAATATGACCCCATAAGACTTTAATTTTAGTAATGCGATGATTAAAAACGAAGAAATTCTTCCGTTCCGTATACATTCCTTGTGTTTCTTGACCCTACCAATATGGCGACCTCCCCACCCCACCGCTCTCCACGCGGCGTCACATCGTTGTATGGAGAAGGTCCCTTACGTGGTCTCCTCTCTTTTCTTTGCTCCATGTGCTATCGATGACCTGAAAAAGAAAATTAATAGATTAAGAAGCAAGTACTTGACAAGTTTCTGGAATAATAGCTGAGCAATACAGGTGCCATTCTGCAGAATAGTATAGACCATGGAGTATTTCCTTCCTCCATGGTATAGACTAGGGGTGTCCAACTGTCCACTTATAAAAGTAAATCTATGTAAAACATCGGAACGCTGCATCGATGTTTTTCGAACCATCGCTTAAAAACATCGATGTTTTTTCAACATCGAATACTTTTATATGTTTTTCTTAGCTCAACAAATGCAAACCATCAATATTCGCCAGCAAATCTCGTTTTTTATCTCCTACCTGTTCCTTTATAATCGCCAAGAGAAAATGTGACAATAGTTTGATATTAACCATTTCTACTTGATCGCAGATAGTTCATTGGCTTTCGTTTAGTCTGTGTTCTGTGTTGTAGCTGTAATGATGTGTTTTATTTCATGTTTTTTTGTTTATTTATCAATCTTGTTTCATGGTATGCCGTAATTAAACCACTCTATAAAATGGGAGATAAGGCAGCCGTATCGAATTACCGACCAATTTCATTACTAACAGCCTTCTCCAAAAGTTTTTGAGAAAGCAATGTACAATAGAGTTTATGAACATCTAAAAAATAATAATATTCTAACTAAATCACAATTTGGTTTTCAAAAGGGTCATTCAACAGAACAAGCTATATTTGCATTCACTGACAATATTTTGGAAGGAATAAATGATAAATTAATTCCTGTGGGAATTTTTTGTGACTTACCTAAAGCATTTGACTGTGTAGATCATAAAATTCTGATACAGAAACTTAAGTATTATGGTATAGATGGCATTGTTAATAAATGGCTTAGTTCTTACCTTCTAAATAGAAAACAGAAAGTGTCAATGGAGAATTTTAAGGCTGCCTTAAGAGGTCCACTGTTTTCTGAGTGGAAATTAATCAGATGTGGAGTACCTCAGGGTTCTATATTGGGGCCACTATTGTTTTTAATATATATAAATTATCTACCCTGTGTTTCATCTAAAAACTCAAAATTTGTCCAATTTGCAGATGACACAAACATAGGAATTAAAAACACTCCAGATTTGTCTACAGAATATATTTCAAATTATGTCTTTGAACTGATTAATAAATGGTTTACAGCTAATGGCTTGTCTTTAAACTTTGATAAAACTCAGTATATGCAATTCAGTACATCACACTGATTAACACCTGATATAGACATAAAATTTGCAGGCCAGTCGATTTAAGAGTTAGAATGTGTGAAATTTCTAGGTTTGTATATTGATCATAATTTAAATTGGAAAGTATATGTTTCTGACTTACTAAAGCGATTGGGAGCAGCCACATTTGCAATTCGTACAATCTCAGCTTTAGGTGATCTCCGTATGAGGCAGCTAGTTTATTTTGCTTATTTTCACTCCTTATTGTCATATGGAATAATATTCTGGGGCAATTCTACCCATAGAGACAAAGTGTTCAGAGCCCAAAAGCGTGTAATAAGAATTATGTGTGGGGTTAGCAATAGAACTTCATGTAGAGAGCTGTTCAAGAAGTTAGGGATTTTAACATTAGAATCTGAGTATATATACACATTAATGTCCTTTGTAGTCACAAATTATACTTTGTATGAAATAAATAGTAAAATACACAATCATGGAACTAGAAGTAAAAATGATCTTCACAAGACTTACAAGTCATTGTCATTTGTTCAAAAAGGGGTCCGATATTCAGGGATACATATCTTCAATATGCTCCCAACACATATTAAATGTCTAGTAGATGATAAGAATAAATTCAGCAAAAAATTGAAAGAATTTTTAATTGACAACTCCTTCTACTCTGTCGAAGAATTTATTTCTAAGGTATCTAAAAAATAACTGCCAGTATCTTGTGTAAATATAGTTCAAATAATTAATTTACCATGTATGCTATGACTGTACATCTCCTGGTGTATGTATTTAGTTTGTTACGTAATTGTTTACAGTACCATATATGTTACGACTGTACATCTTGTGGTGTATATATTATTTTGTTCATTTTTTTTTTAATGTACCATATATCCTATGACTGTACATCTTCTGGTGTATGTATTATTTTGTAATGGAAGTGTTTAATGTACCATGTATACTATGACTGTACATCTAGTGGTGTACTTATTATTTTGTTATGCAACTGTTTATCTGTAAATTGACAACTTTCCACATCCCACAGAGCCAGACTCTTATATTGGGATCAATGGAAAATGAATGTATTGTATTGTATGGATCCCTGCTGAGGAAAGACCTCTGGGATGTGAAAAATGTTATGGTTAGTACACATGCAGACATACAACATGAGTTATAATTGTAGTAAAAACAAGTATATCTTCCGAAGACAAATAAAGAGAATAACAATAAACATTAATTTTTACAACTGAATTTTACAAAAGTCATATTGACTACAATTAATTAATTTGTTCAAATTCTTGAATGTAATAGAAGAAGAAGCCAATAAAATAATCTCTCAGGTTTTTCTTTAAATATATCTTTATTATCTGCATACTGTTTTATACTCTTGGGAAGTTTATTAAACAGATGTATACCAGAATAATTAACTCCTCTTTGTACTAATGACAGAGATGTTTGTGTTTTGTGCAAGTAATTTCTGTTTCTCGTATTAAAATTATGTACCTGTGAATTAGAAGTAAACAGGTTAAAATGATCTATGACAAAGCACATGGGAGAATATATATACTGAGAAGTCATTGTAATAATATTGAGTTTTTTTTAACAGATGGTTTGCAAGAAGTTCTTGGTTGTACCCTATAAAATATCCTAATAGCTCTTTTCTGTGCTATGAAAACTTTTTTACTTTGTGAAGAATTTCCCCAAAAATTATGTCATATGATATCACTGAATGAAAATATGACGAGTACACCTGTTTCGTTAGAGAAAGTTTTCGCATTGCAAATGTAGCACTACTTAACTTCTTCAGTAGTGAAGTGGTATGTTCATGCCAAAAGAGTATGTCGTCTATTTTAATACCAAGTATCGTGTTAAATTTATAGCTTACTTGTAAATGTGGCTGTGCATAATTTTTTGTTTTAAAACTAATATAATGAGTTAGTTTTTTTCTTCAAAATTTAATTTTAATGAATTTGCCTCAAACCAATTTGCTACTTCACTAAGTATTTGAGTTACATTAAATTCTAGATTCTGTTTGGTGTTTTTCACATAGTCAGGTTAGTGCCATCTGCAAATAAAACACTTTTAAAATTGTCAGATAAGTTTCCAAGAAGGTAATTGATGTACAACAAGAAGAGGAGGGGTCCTAGGACAGAACCTTGTGGAATTCCATGGTTTATTTTCTCCCAGTCTGATGAAGCATCTTTACTTATTTTAGAATAAAAAATGGAAACTTTTTACATTCGATTTTCCATGTATGATTTAAACCATTTACCTTTGGTTCCATAAATACCATAGTATTCCATTTTCTTCAAAAGTAATTAATGATTTACACAGTCAAATGCTTTTGCAAGATCACAAAATATTCCTACAGGGCTCATTTTATTATTCAGCTCCTCAAATGTGTTATTTAAAAATGAATATATAGCCATTTCTATAGATGATACTTTTTTGAACCCAAATTGTGATTTAGTGATGATATTATTTTGTTTAACATGTTTTATTACTCAACAGTACATGAATTTTTCAAAAATCTTTGAGAATCCTGAAAGTAATGAAATGGGACGATAGTGATCTACACATGTTGCTTCTCCTTTTTTAAACAACGGTTTTACAATTGCATATTTTAGTCTATTTAGAAAAACACCTTGCATTAATGATTCATTACAAATGTGGCAAGTACACGACTGATACAATCTGAACATCTTTTCAGTAATTTGCTTTAAATATTGTCACAGCTGGAAGAAGTTTTAGGTTTTAATTGTTTCATGGGTTAATTTATTTCTGAGACTGTTACTGGAGGCAATTGCATTTCTACAAATTTATTTGGGAAAGCAGTCTGAAGCAGTCTTAGGGCACTATGTGGGGATTGCTTTTCTATGCCTAATTTCTCTACAACTGAAGTAAAATTTTTGTTAAATATTTCACAAACTTCCCCTACTTCACTATGAACAGATCCATTTTTTTTTTATTTTTATGTCTTTAGAGTGATTTACCGATTTTACTGTTTCAGTTTTTATTATATTCTATATAGTTTTCATATTATTGCCTGAATTCTCTATTTTCTCTGTTATATACCTGTTCTTGGCCTTTCTTATTACATTTCATAGTATTTTAGAATAAAGTTTATAATTAGCTTTCAGTGTATACTTATCTGATTCTCTTACTTTTAAGTACAGGTCCCTTATTGTTTACAAGATACTCTAATACTCTTTGTTATCTATCCCTCACCCAGTTCATTGTTTGGAGTATTGACAACATTCCTGTTTTTGAAACTTCCTTCGAAATGCGTTAGAAATATATTGAGAAAGGAATCAAATTTTTCATTAGCACCCTGTGCATTGTACACTTCTGACCATTGTTCATTATTTAAGGAATCTATGAAATGTTTTATATTGTTTTCGTTAATATTTTTTCTATATAACTTTTCTTTATCTGTTTTATAACGTTTCTGGACTTGGTACATAACAGTTGGGCGATCATGATCTGAGATACCGTTTATTACTGGAAGTATGTTGTAATTACTGTACTGAGAAATATCCATAAAAAAATTATCAATTGCAGTCCTGCTATGATTTTGTATCCTAGTAGCGAAATTTACAAGTGCCGTTAAGTTAAAAGACAACATGAAGGCTTCCATATCTAGCGTCTCATTACTGTGATTGAAAAATTCAACATTTAAATCTCCACATAAAACTATTTTTTTGTTATTTTTGAAACATAGTAACAAAGACTCTAACTGAGATAAAAACAGTCTAAAATATCATGAGGGGGCCCTGAAAATTGCAATTAGTTTGAACTCTTCCTTACCATATTCTAGTTTGATAACACAACATTCAAACTGTTGTTCTATACAATACTTACTTACACCAACACAGTTGCTTTGAATATTATTTTTAACAAAAATTGCAACTCCCCCTTTTCTCCATTTTACATCTACAGAAATAAGAACTTAGTTTATAATTTGGGATGAACAGCTGAGATATTCCTGTGTCAGACAAATGATGTTCAGATATGCACAAAACATCAACAATCAAATTTCTGGAATTTTTAATCTCTTCTAGGTATAAAGTAATGTCATCAGTTTTACTAAATATTCCCCTTATATTTTGAAGGAGAATTGTGGTCTGAACCCTTTGATTCAAATAATTTAAGTTGTTTACTTTATTAGTACATACTGGTTGTGGTATAACAGGCTACTATAATAATTACTCTGTGAAGTTGGTTGCTAAGGAGATGAGAGCCTAACAAGAACCAGTGAGCATTTTGGTTGAGTGTGAGAACTTTCGAGCTGACGACATGTAGTTACTGTATAACAAGAACCTTTGTAATCTTCGGATACTTCTTAATGTAGTGTAACGAAAATAAAAACCAATGAATGATATGAGAGTTTATAATTACTCAAGTATCTAAAGATTAAGTTTGCATGGAAGTTTCGCTTCAAGACTTTGGAAGAATGCCTATGAAAATAACGACAGGAAGTATATTAAATTACGATATTGAATAAAAATAAAATAAGAGAGGTATAAATAAAAATACGAGATGGTATGTCAGGCGGAATTTCTGATTTCAACAAGTTATGATCAGGAGAGACGTTAATTTCTTTTAGACATCTTAATACATTTATTTTATTTCCCCCAAAAAAGACCACTTATAACTTATGGCTTTACGCCTCGTCGACGTCGAAGTCATTAGAGGTGGGAAAGGACTGTGGGCAAGGAAGAAGAAGAAATTCGGCCATGGGCATTTAAAGCATTCACCTGGAGTGGTTTGGGTAAGCCATGAAAAACCCAAATCTGGATGCCCAAACGGGGAGTCGCACCCGCGTCCTCTCGAATGCGAGGCCAGAGCGTTACCTTTCACCCAAAATTAAAAATCAATTTTATGATCCTGTGTGTTGGTTAAGTAGTGTTGTGTTAGTGAGGTATGCTTTGTAAGTGAAACAGAAACTACAAATTAACAGAAATATTGTATTACGATACCAGACAATTACAATAAATAACCAGATACTGAACACTAAAGTCTAAATTCGCCTAAAAATATTAATTTTAAGTCTCTAACCTGTTAACATTAATGGTGTTTAGGCAAACTTTGTAGTAACAGAACTTTAATCAATCGTTTTCCCTTCATTCTGTTCCTTTGCTGATTGACTATTTGAGCAGCCTTCGAAAATAAACGTTCGGATGCAACAGAAGTCTTGACAATAGTCAATCAGATGTTGCCCCAACCCGGTTTATATCTAAATACTGAGTAGTATCAGGTTGTTTTAGAGTACTAATATATTATTTCGATTCACAGCAATCAGTAGGAGTGAACCATGGAGGAAGGAATACATGGAGACGAAATAAACCTCAAATTGGTGAAACCTCATAAAAAAACTTGTCTCCTACTGCGCATGAGCGGCGTCCACCGGCAGCCATACGAACCCCACAACATTAAGTTGTTTGCACTGTGAATGCTGCTGTGAACATTTAATTTTCTAATATTTCAATTTTTTTTATAATGCCAAGTTGTGTTGCATACGGTTGTACAAACAGACAAGATAGGAAACAACCTGGAATAACTTTTCGTAACTAAATCACATTGAAATTATGGTTCTTGCAATATTTGATAAATAACTGCAAGATTTGAGCCTATCGTTATAAATTTATTCATTGCTCTCAATAGGATGATGTCGTTCTCAAATGTTTGTTGGTATAGCACAGACAATCGGCATATGTTACTACTTTGCACCTAAAAGGCTAGCCTTATTGTAAACAAGTGTTGGAAGTCTAATTTGAGCGGGTCAAGTTTACATCCCGATATAATGGTATTCTGCATGCTTTAGTACAGTTCAGTTTACACTGAAAGTGTACGATGAAATTCTACATCTACATTCATACTCTGCAAATCACAAACATTGTGGGTGGCAGAGGGTGCTAAGCACCAATCCTAAACCCGCACATTCCAATCCCGAATAATGCGAGGAAAGAAGGAATACATATAAGTATCAGTACGGCATCTTATTTCTCTAACCTTATCCCTCCAGTCATTGCGACCTAAATAGGTTGGCGGAAGAAGTATTTCATTGCACTCGAAATTTAATTTTTTTCGCAGATTCTCCAATAAATTCGAACGCAAGCTACGTCGTCTGTCTTCCAAACTATCCCAGCCCAATCTATGTATCAATTATGTGACGCTTTCATAAGGGCTGTCACGAATCTAGGGGCTCTCCTCTGCACCCTCTCAACTGAGTCAATCAGAACCTTGCGATACGGATCCCAAACCTAACAACAGTAATCCAGATGCGGACGCACTAGTGTTTTATACGCTATCTCCTTTGTTTGAACATTACAATTCCTCAAAATTCGACCTATGAATCGTAATTTAGAATTAGCCTTGCCTACGACGGAAGTGATGTGCATGTCCCATTTCATGTTGCTTTGTACTATCACCCCCACATACTTCACGGAATCAACCGTGTCAACAGGTGAATTGTTTATTTTATATTCGTGAACAAACAGATTCTTCTTGTTACTTATCCGCATTGCCTTGCACTTTTTGCAATTAAGTGTAAGCTGCCATTTACGGCACCAATCGAAAATAGCATCCAAATCACGCTGAATTTCTAAGCAATCGTCGGAGCACCTTATTTCCCTATAGATTACCGCATCGTCGGCAAACAATCGCAACCAGCATTTGAAGTTGTCACCTAGATCGTTTATAAATATTAAGAAAAGAAGTGGACCTATTACACTTCCTTGAGGAACGTCCGAAGTAACATTTATCTTAGAAGAGGCTTCCCCGTCAACAACGACATACAGTGATCGGCCAGTTAGAAAATCACGTATCCACTCGCAAATCTGAGCCGAAATACCGTAAGCTCGAATGTTCGCTAAAAGTCGGTTGTGTGGCACAGAATCAAAAGCTTTCTGAAAATCCAAAAAAAACTGCATCAACTTTAGAACCTGCATCGATAACTTTTATTATGTCGTGGGAAAATAGGGCCAACTGTGTTTCACACGATCTCTTCTTCCGAAATCCGTGTTGACATGGTGTAAGTAACTCGTTCTCATCTAGAAACTTCATTATGTTAGAGCATATGACATGTTACAGAATTCTGCTGCAGACCGATGTTAAAGATATGGGTCGATAATTCCTAGGATCACTCCGATCTCCTTTCTTAAAAACGGGAATTACCTGGGCTATTTTCCAGCTAGAAGGTACTTTTCTCTCTTCTAGTGATTTACGGAATATATCTGACAGAAATGGTTCAATATCCTCCGCGTATTCAGAAAATACTGTTCAGGAGTTTTAATTGCCTTACAATTCCTACACTATCAATTTCTATCGGATACATCTCTAATTCCACGTGATGTGGTAAAGTGGGGATGTTTTCCATGTTTTCTTGCGTGAATGAATTTTTGAATTCGGTGTTAAATACGATAGCCTTGTCGCCGCTGTCTTCAACTTCCCGTCCGTCTTTTACTAGAACTGGCTTATTGTTTCCACTACAACTAACTTTTTTTTACATACGACCAAAATTTCTTAGGGTTTTCAGTGAGGCTCTTAGAGAGAGAATTTTCACGAATCTTATTAAAGGCCTCACGCATCGCATTCTTAACACGTCCCCTTATCTCCTCTAACTTATCTAAATCAGTCCGATGCATCGTCCTTTTTGATCGTGCATGTATCTTCCTTTGCTTCTTGAGTAACCTTTTAACCTCCCGTGTGTACCATGGGGGATCGTTCTCTTCCCTGATTGTCCGTTTCGGTATATGTAAGTTCATACCTTCCCCGAGTATATGTAGGAATCGATGCCACCTCTCTTAGACGGTGCCTCCTGCTACTAAGAAGGTGTGGTAATTATGCCTCAAATACGCTCTAAAACACTCTTTTGAAGCCTTTTCGAATCTGTAAATCATCCTCTCTTTTCTCTTTCTGCGCGTGATTGTTAGTTTTAGTGTAGCAATTATGACTTTGTGATCACTTATTCATGCGGTGGTAGAAATATCCGTGAATAGTTCAGGCCTATTTGTATTAAACTATATCTAAAATATTTTCGTTACCGTTGAGGAATCGCGTTGGTTCAGTTACGAGCTGTTCCAGATTGTGATCTGAGAAGAGGTCTAGAATGATTTCGCAAGCTGCTTTATCCCTGCCTCCAGTAACGTGAACGTAATTAGTCCAGTCGATATCTGGCAAGTTATTGTATGGTCCGGAAATTACCGTGCTATATTATTTACATTATTTCTCTAGGCCTCGGCAATATTTACGCTTGCATCGGGTGGACGATAGAAGGAGCCTATCATAAGTTTTGTCCTAGCTACGTTGAGCTTGATCCATATGATTTCGCAGACAGTATGGACATCTATTTCGCTACATGGGAGGTACTTACTAACAGCTATAAATACACCACCTCCTTGGGAATGCAACCTATCCTTACGGAAAATGTTCATGTTACTATTAAAAATTTCGGCTGAACTTATATCCGGTTTTAACAAACTTTCTGTGCCTATTACGATATCAGCATCTGTACTACGAATAACGTTTTCGAGTTCAGGCTGTTTATTACAAACACTTCTGCAGTTAACTACTAGAACTTTTAATGTTCGGGATTCTTTTAAGCTACCCCTTACACAAGGTGCTGAATTTATCTTGGCTGTCCGCAACTGAATTTCCTCTTCAGGGTCATCCTCCCTCAGTCTAAAAAAAAAACGCAATGCACTCCACACGGCCCCTGCCACCCGTGTAGCCGATTCCCGTGTGTAGTGCACCCCTGATCTATCCAAGGGATTCCTACAAGACTCAATCCCAGGGCGAAGATCAAGGAATCTGCAGCCATGACTTCACAGAAGCGCCGTAATCTCTGGTTCAGCCCCTCAACTCGGCTCTGAACCAGAGGTCCACAGTCAGTCCCATCGACAATGCTGCAGATGGATAGCTCAGCAGAAATCTTGCGGCCAATGGACACAGAGTTAATTGTGATAATTTGTGCTGTGCGAACTATGAAACGTGATGAAGCAAACGTTGTTGTTACCCGAAATTTTGTTCACGATGCATTTCATGTGTATAGGTGTGTCTACATAGTTTGAGTTTTTAGCGGCAATATTAATGGAAAATGTGGGCAGGTTGAAATGCAGCCTGTACCAAAAGGGGAAAACAATTTATTTGTTATTGGTTTTTAGTAATTTCATAAGCACCATGTTAGAAACACAACGTGTATCGCGATGTAAACTACTACAATCTAAGCTTCTGACTTTTGATGTATGGTAAGAAGATAAAGGCACTGATGTTGTTAGCAAAATTACATAGGCAACTAAAGGTACAATATCTCTGAGTAAGCCCAGAAGCTATGAGGTCTTTTCAATTTTTATTTTTTTAAGTTCTAAACAATGACTTCTACCAAACCTAACCACCCCAATTTGGAGACAGCATATCTCGAGAACTAAGCGAGATATGGAGAAAAAAAATTAGTCTTTACTTTCGATTTTTCTCGTCGTGTTACATAAGAATCTATCATCAAAGTTGAACTTGGGGAAATTTTTCTTCTGAATTTCAATCCGAAACTCCTCAATTTTTAGTCAGTATATCTCGAAAACTAAGGAAAAATTTTATTCTTCATTTTTGATCTTTCTCGTCGAGTTACATAATAATCCATCATCAAATTGTGGTGCCACGGTTGTCTTATGATTCCCTTGAGGGTTTTGTAACTATTCCCCGTGTTTCTACGGCCAAGCAATATGGCGGCCTCCCCACCCCACCTCTCTCTACCCGGTTTCACTCCAGTGTGTGGTGAAGGTCATGGAGGAAGGAACATATGGAGACGAAATAACGCTAAATCCGTGAAACCTCATGAAAAAACTGCTCTCCTACTGCGCATGGACGGCGGCCATAGGGATCCCCCCCAATACATTGGGCTGTTTGCACTGTGTCAGCTGCTGAGAATATTTCATTTTATAATATTCTAAAGTTTTCCATAATGCCAAGTTGTGTTGCATATGGTTGCACAAACAGACAAGATAGGAAACAACCCGGAATAGCGTTTCATAAGTAAGTCACATTGTAATTATCGTTCTTGAAGTATCTGATATGTAACTGCAACATTAGGACCTATCGCTATAAATTTATTCATTGCTCTCAATGGGATCATATCGTTCTCAAATTTTTGTTGGTGTAGTGTAGACAATTAGCATATGTTACTACTTTGCAATTGAAAACCTAGCCTTATTGTAGACAAGTGTTGAAAATTTAATTTAAGTGGGTCATGTTTACATCGCGACACAGTGAATATGGAATTCTGCAGGCTTTACTCAAGTTTCAGTTTACACTGAAAGTGTACTATGGAATTAGTTGTGATAATTTGTGCTTTGCGAACTACTAAAAGTGATTAAATAAACGTTGTTGCCCGAAATGTAGTTCGCGATGCATTTCATGTGTTTAGGTCAGTGGCGTCACTAGGTCAACAAGGGCCCCCATGCAACAAATATATTTTGGCCCCTGAGGCCAGTTTGCCGTGAAGGCTCGTGGACTCTCTGAAATGCGCTTGGGGGCCCCTTGAGCATAGGGTTAGGTGTGTCTACATAGTTTGATTTTGTAGCGGCAATGTTAATGGAAATGTCGGCAGGTTGAAATGCGATGTGTTCCAGAAGAGAACTAACAATTTAAATATTATTAGTTGTTAGCTTCTGACTTATGAATGCACTGATTTTGCTATCAAAATTATATACGCCAGAAACTATGAGGTCTTTTGAAATTATCGTTTTTTTTAAAAAAAGTTCTAAACATTGATTTAGGCAATTTTTAAAAATTTCAGAAATTGGTGACGTTTTTATTCTGGCGCAGGCCGCGTTTCAACCTAGTTACAAGGATTAGTAAAAAAATAAAACACCCAATCTACATGTGCAGCAAAATTATCTTTTGGTCCAATCTGCATCATAACCGACAGTTCTATCATTACCGTGGTGCCACAATCTGATGATTAATTCTTATAGAACTCAACGAAACAAATCGAAAATAAGAATAATTTTTTTATATATATCTCGCTTGGTTTTCGAGATACAGCATGTATATCAGATATCTATATATTAATACGCTAATCGAAAACTAATGTTACATTTTTAAGAACATTGCGCGAGCGGAGAAGTGTGAGATTTGGCATAGTTAAAGATTATATGGAGAAGAAGTGAAGGAAGCTAAAATCTATATATAATATGCTTTACGAATACATTAAATTAAGTAAAATAAAACACTCGCTCGCCTAAGTAGTTCGCTCAGATCGCTGGTAGATGGCAGAGCTAGCGGCCTTACTTTGTTTTCTTCGGTGAAGCAAAACAGTCGAAATTAATCTCTTAACTTATATAGAAGCAAGAAGCAACATTTCGAGGGCTGGTAGATAGCTCAGCTAGTGGCCAGAATATTGGGCGAACGGAGGAACTTAAAGACATACATATAGATAAAATTATATATAATATATTTTTCAAACCTTGGAATCGATATAAGCAGTCAGATATAATCGATTGCTTCAGTTGTAAACAAATGCGCAGTTTGTCTCTGGTTTGCGACATGGGCTGCGCAGAATGAATTTCGCGTAAACTTTTTACTCTTGGTCCAGGCCGAATTTCAACCTAACCATGATCACTATGAGAAAACGAACATATTTCATGGAGGAAGGACATATATGGAGACGACGCAAGAGACCTTTGCCACGCATTGAAGTGAAGCAGGGTGGAGGAGGAGTGGGTGGGCATGGCCGGAGTGGTGGGGGCATGGCCGCTTCCATACAGACACGGGGAATATGTACAAAAACCTCAAGGGGACTCTAGGAT
>CM061920.1:342558482-342583096 GCA_031002005.1 Vandiemenella viatica | reverse complement strand
ATTTACAAACCAAAAGTTAGTCTTAAGTCACGGTGATTTCATAAATGTATATAGGGAAAATGATATAAATCAGGTGTTAACTGTATATTTGTAATAATAAATGTTTTGTCTTTATCAGATTTGTACAGTTATGTTAGTATCTTATAGCTAATCACAGAAAGGATAAAGTGTGAGAGAATGTGTGTGTGTGTGCATACAGACTATTTTTTACTTATCCCATATCATTTATACTTTGTACTATGTATGATGCAAAGGAACCAGTAAATCCAAACACTAATACCCTCCAACTCCTGTATTTGATATCCCAAATGTAGGTCCCATACTGCACCTCCAATTCAAGCAGTGATCTGACCAGTTTAGTAACCTGGATCCCTCACTTCTCTGGTATATTCCCTCTTCACTTTATCCAAAAAGTGAAGAACTTTTGAAACCTTTTCCTATGACCTGTCAAATGTATCCTGTCCAGTTCAGTTTATTATCGAATGTCATGCCTAGTTATTTACATTAAGGTCACCAACAAGCAATTTCTTCTCCACCCTATAATCTTAATCAATCTTCAGGGGTTTTTTTTATCTGGGTACGTAATAAAGTGATTCTTTTTTGTATTTCTCTTCATCTCATGTTATAATAATAATTGATAAAATTGCGATGGAGCGCCCACTTCGGTGGCAATCTTCCTACACACCTCTTTCTCTTTTCCTCTTCCAACCTACCTTTGCCCTCTACTAATTTTTACTTTAAATTCCTTCAGTGTTTCTGGTATATTATTCATCATTTCTCTTGGCAATTTATTCCAGTCCCTTACACCCTTTCCTACAAAACAAAATTTTCCAACACCCTTATACCTGAAATCAAGTGCCAGCTTGTGGTCATGGTCAACCTTATCCATCCAAGCACCTCTCTTAATTTTCCCACCAATATCTTTCGATACTTCATCACCAGTATAGGCCATGTACACTCTCATGACTCTCTTCACCCTCCTTCTATCCTCCAATGAATCCCAATCCAGCTCCTTTATCATATTAATTACCAATAGTGTTCTGTGGTAATTTCCAAAGACAAATCTGGCAGCCCTCTTCTGCACCCTCTCCAACTCCTTTATTGGATACCAAAAATGTGGGTCCCAAACTATAACACCATATTCCAGCAGTGGTCTGACCAAAGTTTTGAACCCCAATTCCCTTACTTCTCTAGTGCATCCCCTCATCACTCTTTCCAACAAGTGAAGGATTTTGAACTCTTTCTCTATTACCTGTCCAATGTGTCCTGCCTAGTTAAGTCTGTTATCAAGTGTTATGCCAAGGTATTTACATTTCAAGTCTTCAATAAGTAGCTCCTTCCCCAGTTTATAATCATAATCAACCTTTAGCTTTTTATCTGTGTACCTAATACCTGTGTACCTTGCATTTATCTTCATCCCATGTTGACGCACCCAGCTAGTCTTCGCAACGCCTTCATTGTTCCAGGTCTACCCAATCCAACTCCTTCAACATCGCACTTACGCTTTCCCTCCAACTACATATCCGTGTAAGAGCTTCGAACTACTGTAGGAAGATTCTCTTTTTTGGGTAAGGGTGTAAGGGATTGGAATAAGTTAGCAAGAGAAATGATGAATAATTTACTAAAAACGTTGAAAGAATTTAAAGTTAAAATTTGCCGAGGGCAAATGTAGGTGGGTGCAGGGAAGGGGGAAGATGGGTGGTAGGGAAATTGCCACCGGAGCATGCGCTCCATTGCAATTTAATTAAATATTGTTATTATTATTATTATTAGTTATCTTATCTAGATCACCCTGCAGCTGTTTACAGTCTTTTATTGTTTTGACCCTTTTGTATAACATTATGTCATCTGCAAACAATCTAACTTCTGACAGTAAACCATTAACACAGTGATTCATTAGAATAATGAATAACAATGTGCAACTCCCATGTTCACTCCTACTTGTTCTGATACTGTGTTTCCTAACCTAACTGTTTGCTTTCTACCTTTTAGGAATTTTTCTACCCTGCAAACCATTTCTTTTATCAACTCCGATAGTTTTTACCTTATTTAGCACCATTTTATGGCTCAATCTGTCAAAGTCCTTTGAAAGATCTAGTGCTACACTATCAACTTGACCTCCCGTATCTATTTCATCAGAAATATCTTGCATATAGTGTACTAACTGAGATTCGTATGAATATCCCTGTCTAAAGCCATGTTGCCAACTTGAAAACCACTTACATTCTTGACGCGCCCTAATAACAACAACGACACTTACATTCCTCACAGACACTTCTAATGTGGTTGCATATTAAGCTCTCCATTAATTTTCCTACCACTTATATCAAGCTGATTGGCCTGTAGTTTTCGACCCTGTTAGTCATGTCCCTCCTTTATGGACCGGTACTACTATCACACTTCATATGGTAAACAATAAGTATCCAGACTCAACTTAAATAATGTTTCAAGGTAAGGTACAATGTCCCATCCTACTATCTTTAAGACATCTGTAGTAATATTATCAACACTGGCCCCTTTACGCTTTTTTAGATTCCTTTGTTCCTTCATGATATCTTCATATTTAATAACAAATTTTCAATCGCTTACCTCCAACTAAGCAGATAGGCTTGTTTTCTTATTTAACCCCTGAATTATTGTCCCTAATGGCCTACACAGCTAGATATTCGGTCCAGGTCACCTATTCATAGTCAGCTACCATTTTGATCCTATTATGTAACATCTGCAAACAACATAACTTGTGACTGTAAACTGTTTTCACAATAATTCATTAGATGAATGATTAGGGTCCCAGTTCATTACTCTGTAACACTTCTATTTTCACTTCCGCTTCTTTTGCTACTAAAATTCCAACTCTAACTCTTTGCTTTCTACTTTTTAAGAATTCTTCTACTTGGGATGAAAATCACTTTTTCATCCATTCTGATGGTTTTTAATTCCTTTTCCATTATTTTATGGCTCACTCTGTCAAATGCTTTTAAAAAATCCAGGGCTAGAATTTCATTTTGGCATTCATTGTTCATTTCATCCAAAATACAAGGCATGTTTTTTAAGTAAGTATTATTTTGAAATTAAAAAAAGACGTGCAAATATATATCAATAATTTTATTTTTACATGAAAACCTGTACTTTACTCTACTTTTCTACATAATTCCCTTCAATGTTGAGACACTTGTCATAACTTAGTAGCAGTTTTTGAAAACCCTCCTCATAGAAGTCTGCCGCCTGACTTGTTAACCACTGCATCACAACTGTTTTGACTTTGTTATCATCTTCAAGACGCTGACCACCCAGGTCTAATGGCAATTTCATTGTTATTATTATCAAATTGATTTACTTTTTTGCTGATTTTGACATCTCCTTTGTGCCTCTGCTATAAGCATTTTTTTGGTCACCTGTTTTGATCACCACACTAGTAGCCTCTAACACTACCCTAACCTCATCAGAATTGGAAGTTGACTCCTAATAGATTTCCCCTTAGGTGTATGTCAATGCCTAATGCAATTCCTCTTACCAATCATGTCCACAGGCAGCAATTCTACAGCAGATACAATTACTACAAGCTTCTCTCAGGAAGCACCTTTGCCTTCAGGTTTACCACTCTAACATTATGGTGCATGTGTGGATGACCATGACGGCTCAAGATATGCTTTGGCTCCATTTTACTAAGCTGTTCCACCTCTTCACAAACCCATCTTTAACCACCTTCTTTGCTATTATTAATTTTTTGTTTAGTTGTTTCAAATATTCCTTACTACCTTTCTGTTTCTTAACTCTGTTATGTTCTCTTCTTACCAACCTATTTAACCTCCTCATCTCCCTATTATTGTATATAGGTTCTCAACTTCTCTTTATTTTCTGTTTTGGGATAAATATTTCTTCAGTCCTTACTATCTCCTTGAACTCTTCCCACCTTGACTCTACTGTACTTCTGCCATCCTTCCATTTGCTGAAAGTTTTTTTTTTTTTTTTAATATCTGTTCAAGTTTTATAATTGTACTTATTTCCCCTTTCAATTCTGGTGATTGGTTTACTGAATCCCCTAATACCCATCAGTTCTGTGATAGTTGTGATCACAAATTCCTTCATTTACTTGATACCTCACAGTGTTTTCGTCCAGCTTGTTAGGAATATATCCAACATCTTTTTTCCGCTAGTGTTCTGCACTATGACTTGTGTGAAACCTCCTTCCCTTATTAAGGTATTTGCAAATCTCTTTTGCCTTGTTGCTAATTGAAGGAATGCAGCAGATCAATGCATTCATTCCAAAATTACTTCAAAATTATTAATTATTATTATTTCGTATCAGAAACATACAGTTACATAATCACAACATCAAATTATATTGGAACAGAACTTGGCCACTTCCAGTGCATTTTCTGAGGTCCCATACAGGTTAGCTGCCAAGTAGGATGCTGGGCACAGTCGACACTGGAGCATGTGCTGGACAGTCTGGTCTTCACCGCAGTCGCACTTGATATCATTGATCTTGCTAAGTTCACTTTTCATCTGCCCACTCCTGATCTCAGCCTATTCAACGACTTCCATGTCAACCATCCCTTGTCATAACCAGGTGGCAAAGATTCAGACACTCTTCCCCAGCTATGCGGAAGGGGAACCTTAGCTTCCCATAGTTGTAACCTGGCTTCTTCAGTTGTTGTTTAAGTTCCTGAGATATTCTTAGGAAGCTTTTCTTGGACTTCAGTCTTTGGCTGTGAGGGATATGCCCATATAGTGAATGAGATTTTTCATGGTTCACTTTCCTCCTTTCCTTGTTCACTGCTATTTCCCTTCAAACAGAAGATGGTGCTATTCCTGCGAGACGGTGAAGCCATTCGACTGGAGTTGATTTTAAGCAGCCTGTTATGAGTCTGCACGTGTCATTAAGTGCAATGTCTACTTGTTTGGCATGGGTTGAACTGTGCCATAGAGGACAGGCATACTCTGCAGCCGAATAACATAGTACTAAGGCAGAAGTTCGAATTGTTTCAGGTTGGCTGCCCCACTGCGATCCAGCCAGTTTTCTTATGAGATTGTTCCTACTGGAAACTTTCAGCTTGGAGTTCATGCAATGTTTCCTGAATGTAACTGATCTGTCAAGAGTCACTCCTAGATATTTTGGGGTGTCACAGTGTTCTAGTTCGACCTCCAACCATGTTACCTTTAACCTACGAGTTGCTTCTTTATTCCTTGAATGAAAAGCACATACTTATGTCTTTGTAGGATATGGTTTAAGCTGGTTCGTGCTATAATACCTTGACAGATCTTCCAGAGCGTTGGTAAGGGTGCTCTCCACTGATTCAAACCAGAGCAAGATTACCAGCATACACGAAACTCCTGCATTTGGGTGGTATAGGCTGATCATTGGTATATATGTTAAACAATAATGGAGCTAGCACACTTCCTTGGGGTAGACCATTCTTCTGTGACATCCAATGGTTATGCTGTCCTTGGAAGTCAACAAAGAATCTGCAGTTATGCAGAAGAGTAGCCATGAACTTACTAAGACTGAAATTCCTGGTCAGATTGTAGAACTTGACTAGTAGTAGCTGATGGTTGACGGTGTCATACGCTGCTGACAAATCAACAAATACCACCCCTGTTACCTTACGAGCTTCAAATCCATCTTCTATAAACTGCGTGATATTTAGTAGTTGTCCTGTGCAACTTTTACCCGGCCGGAATCCAGCTTGTTCAGGAATAAGCAAAGGATCAACTACAGACAACAGCCGGTTTAAGATCATTCTTTCAAGCAGTTTGTAGAGGTGACATAAAAGTGCAACAGGTCTAAAATACTTTGGACTGTTTCCTTCTTTGCCAGAAGAAAAGTTTTTATTTAATTTTAATTGCAATGGAGTGCACACTCTGGTGACAATTTCCCTACACATCCATTTTTCCCCTTTCCTGAACCCACCTACATTTGCCCTCTACAAATTGTAACTTTGAATTCTTTCATTGTTTTTGTAAAATTATTCATCATTTCTCTTGGCAGCTTATTCCAATCCCTGACCCCATACCTACACCCTTGTGTCTGAAATTGAGTGCCAGCTTGTGGTCATGGTCATCTTTTCCCTTTCATGCATTACTTTTAATTCTTACACCAATATCTTTCCATGCCTCATCACCAATATACATCTTGTACACTCTAATGACCCTCTTCACCCTCCTCCTGTCTTCCAATGAAGCACATTCCAGCTTTTTTATTATATCTGTTACTGATTGCATTCTACGGTAATTTCAAGAAACAAATCTAGCATCCCTTTTTTGCACCCTCTCCAACTTCTGTATTTTATACTCAAAGTATGGGTCCCATACTACACAACCATAGTCTAGCAATGGTCTGACAAAAGTTTTGTAACCCAATTCCTTTACTTCTCTCGCACATCCCCTCATCACTCTCTCCAACAAGTGCAGAATTTTTAAACCTTTTCCTACTACTTGACCAATGTGTCCTGCCCAGTTAAGCTTGTTATCAAATGTAATGCCAATATATTTACATTTCAAGTCTTCAGTAAGCAATTCTTTCTCCACCTTTTGATCATAAACAACCTTTAGTTCTTTATATGTTTATCTAATAAGCTGACTCTTCTTTGCATTTATCTTCATCCCATGTTTACCAACCCAACTAGATATCCTTTCCAGATCACCATGCAACTGTTTCAGTCCTCTAGTGTTTTGAATCTTTAATATAGCATTATGTCATCTGCAAACAATCTAATTTCTGATAGTAAATCATCAACACAATTATTCTATAGAATAATGAATAGGTATGATCCCAATATGCCACCCTGTGGCACTCCCATTTTTATTTCCATTTCTTTTGATACTGCATTTCCTACCCTAATTTTTTGTTTTCTACATTCCCAGCAAGTCACTTTTTTATCCATTCCAATAGTTTTTACCTTATTTACTACCATTTTATGGATCACTCTGTCGAAAGCTTTTGAAAGATCTAGTGCAACACTGTCAATTTGGCCTCCTTTGTCCATTTCATCTGAAATATCTTGCATATATCCCACTAATTGGATAATGGAAACAAAGAAACTGCTGTGAGGCACTGAAAATAATATAGGATAGGGAAAATAAACAGCTACCCGTCACTTGCCACAGATGAACGCAGGAGGGCGAGACACGTAAAAACACAAAAACAAACGAATTGCACAATATTTCGACTTTAGTCTTAGTCATGTGGGAGGCGAGACATATGGCAGGGGGAAAGATGTTGTCACATCCCAACCCGCCACATGAATGAAGCACAGGCCGAAAACGCGTGGTGGTGGTAGAATTGCCGGGAGGGGGGGATAGGCTTGACCAGCGATAAAATCGATATAATCTTTGTGTAGCATAATTCAAAAAGTTATAATTTTATTTAGATTGGCTATAGAAGAAAATAAAGAGAAATAGAAGAATTTAAATATATAAACAATGAATAGATGAAATGTACAAAAATAAGTAACTGACTGTAAAATGAAATGAGAGATGGCAAGTGACAGGTTTAACGTAGGTTTAGGCCAGGGGTGTGTCTGGTGTCAAGGATATGTTGGTAGGCTAGTTCCCATCTGCGGAGTTCTGAAGGGGTGGTGGTATTAGGAAAAACTGTGAAACAGATGTTGAGGTTGTTTGAATTATGGAAGTTCGCATGAATTGCCACGGGATGGTCTGGGTTGGAAGATAAACTGTTTGCCTGTGGCCATTCATTTTGTAGGAAAGTTGTTGAGTGGTGAGACCAATGTAAGAGGCAGTGCAGTGGATGCAGGTGAGTTAGTAAATAAGGTGAGTGGTAGCACATGTGGCATGTCCAATTATAGGGAAACATTCGCCTGTGACAGGATTACAGTAAGTAGTGGTGGCAGGGTGCATGCTTTAAGTTTTACAGCGGGGTCTGTTACAAGGGAATGATCCCTGTGGCGGTCTAGGAGAGTCGGAAGGTAAATACTTGTGGACCAAGATGTTATACAGATTGGGCAGTCTACTGAAGCAAGTGCAGGGAACAGTGGGTAGGATTTTGGGAAGGAGGGGACACATTTCAGGGAAGGAACGTAAGAAATCATTCCCATGGCGGAGTATCTGGTTGACAGATTCCAGGCCAGGAAAGAACTGGGTGACGAGTGTTGGTCCACGGTCAGTTTTAGGAGGTGCAGCACAAGGGTTGTGGGTGATGGCACAGGAAATTTGTTTTTCCACCAGATCCTGGGGGTATCGGCGGGAAACAAGGGCTTGGGATAGTTTTTGGGAGTAACTGGAAATTGATTCCCAAGCCCTTGTTTCCCACCAATACCCCCATGATCTGGTGGAAAAACAAATTTCCTGTGCCATCACCCACAACCCTCGTTCTGCACCTTGACCGTGGACCAACACTTGTCACCCAGTTCTTTCCTGGCCTGGAATCTGTCAACCAGATACTCCGCCATGGGCATGATTTCTTACGTTCCTTCCCTGAAATGCATCCCCTCCTTCCCAAAATCCTACCCACTGCTCCCTGCACTTACTTCAGTAGACCGCCCAATCTGTATAACATCTTGGTCCACAAGTATTTACCTGCCGACTCTCCTAGACCGTCACAGAGATCATTCCCTTGTAACAGACCCCGCTGTAAAACTTGCATATTATACTAACTGTAAAGTATTTACCGCATGATACAGCCTACCAGCTGACAAGTAGTCCCAGGGATATGCCTCGACGACCAACGAGGCAGAGCCACAGATTAAAATACTGTCTAATTCCTTCCCCTAAACTGTCTCCCACAAAAAATATATCTGCCTCACTACATGCTGTAAAATATTCGGAATTCTCATTTGCATTCTCTGTGTCACCGTGAACAGCAAATAATGCTTAGTAATTCAGTCCTCGTGAGATGACAGCTGGCACTGACTCCAAAAATAACTGAGTGATTTAAAACATTTAATAATCATATGTAAAATATTGTCCATTTAGATTTATTTTCTTCTAAGCAAGGTATAAAGTTATTTTTAGAGTGTTTTTTTGGAGGCTTTTTTTTTTTTTTTTTTTTTTTTTTTTAACAATTATTCTATTTTACTGTTCTTTCCTTGGACATCCTTATTCCTAAAGGCCTGCTGCCTCTTACCTGCTCCTACATCTACAAGAGACTCTTCTCCTCCTGACTTTGGCAACAAGTAAAATCTATTTTTCCCCACTATTTCTATTACCATCTTTTACCAGCAACCACCCATCTTTCTCAACTTGCTCCAACCCACTATCTCTACTTACTGTCTCTATATCATGGGCCTCCACAGGCAGAGCCCCCAAAGGTTACACCCCCACAGGCTGAACCTCCACAGGCTGTGCCTCTGAAAGATGAGCCTCAAGAATCTTGCCCCTTTCATGCAACTCCTTGGTCATTTTGCCCATCTCCCTCATCCTTTCATCCCTAGGACTAAATGGACAAAACCATGGGAGAGCCTCATTCATTTCCCACATTTCCTCTTTCTTGCATGCCCAATGAAATAAATACTTACACTGACTACAACCCACTACCCTTTGCCACGTACCTGCGACAGTGGGTTGGAAAAATAAAGTTTTAAAATCTCCAGATAAACTTAAAATAGCAGACATATCAGGATACATTACTGCTGTCTATGAAGGAAACTATTGATACTTAGCAAAATACCAAATTTCATTGAGAAATATCAACCTGTTTTGGATCACAGCCATCTAAAGTGTAAGACTGGAGATTTTCTCGGCGTTGTAAATGAATAAAATTTTCTCGGGTAGCTAGCCGAGTTAGTCCATCGTTTGACCACGATGTTTCGGCGGTCACATTCTCTGCCGCCATTGTCAAGTATCAAGTATCTAAAGTATTAAAACATTTGCTTAGAAACTGCAAGTATATATTGTTTTAATTGCTCTAAGGAGCATTCCTAATTTATCTAGAGACCTGTGGGAGGCATAATTTTTCATGTACTTTCCTGCGGTATAACATATTAATCGGCAAACACAAAAATAAACTTATGTAAAAAGAAAAAATTCATAATGAACACATTTTAATATTAATTCCATGAACAGTTAGTAATACCTAGCTAATTATAAATTTGGCATGGTAATCTATGGTTTTGATTCTGCATAAACTGTAGGTGTCCTTTATCTGGTAGAATTAGGTTTGGTTAGGCATCACAGAGGCAAATTGAGACTTTCACTAATCACCCAACAAGTTGATCTTTTTCATAATTATCTTCATTTCATCCTGACTTACCCAACTAAATTTCCCTGCATGTTTCCTGTCTTGTTATAAAGCATTATACCACTTGCAAACAACATAATTTCCAACCATAAAGCAACAACAGAATGAAAGTAAAACCTGAAAAAAACCTAATTGAATATGCTGAACTGTGCAAGACGATTAGAAAAGAAATAACAGCTGACATCAAGAAATATAATGAAAACCCGGGCAGATCAGTTATAGAGAACAAGAAAGGCTACCAGAAAGCAAAACAAAGATTAATGATAGGAAAGAAACAAATAATAGCTTTAGATGATGATAGCGAATGCATTACAGACAAAAAGGCAGTATTGGACCATATCAGGAACTTCTATCAGCCCTTATACAGCAAGCAAGATGAAAATCCTTTAATGACATCAAGCCCAGACTCACCAATTCCTGAAGTCCTCCCGTCTGAAGTTAGAAGGGCAGTACATGGAATGAAAAAAGAATCAGCTAGTGGTTATGACAGCCTATCCATTGATGTACTCCAATTGTCTGGAGAAGAAACCTAGCTAAGGTGTTTTCACAATGCCTCGAAGAGAAAAATATCCCATCCAGCTGGAACAAAGCAATGATTGTGTTGCTACACAAAAAATGCAGTCATTACAATATTAAGAACTACCGCCCCATCAGCCTCCTTCCTATCATATACATAGTGTTTGCGATGGTCATCAATAACCACATCAGTTATACCTTGGACACAGTACAACCAATCGAACAGGCTGGCTTCAGGTCAGGATTCAGCATGGTAGATCACATCCAAGTCATCCACAAAGTAATAAGCCTAGCAAATGAATAACAGATGCCACTCTGTTTGGCCTGTATCGATTTTGAAAAAGCTTTTGATTCAGTCCATCACTCAGCAATCATGCAAGCCCTTCTAGAACAAGGAGTGCATCTAGGCTATATTGACTTATTGTACAACATCTACACCACTTCCACTGCCTTTGTCAACATCGCTGAAGCCACCAAAGAGTTCCCAGTAGAAAGAGGGGTAAAACAAGGAGACTCTGCATCCCCCAAGCTATTCACATCAGTCCTGGAGTTGGCAATGTAAAAAATCCAATGGCAAGACAGAGGGCTGAGAATAAATGGAAGAAGTCTCAACAAATTAAGATTCGCGGGTGATATAGTTTTACTCTCAATACTCTCAAACAGTCTGGAAGAGCTCAAAGAACTGATAAATGAACTAGAGGCAGCTTGCAGCAAAGTGGGCCTTAAAATAAATACATTTAAAAGCAAAATCATGAAAAACAAATGGGCAGAAAAAGATAAAGACTAGGCAGACACGAAAGATTGCTTTATCTGTCTTTTTCCTCCAGCTGTAATAAAATCACAAACATATGCTACATTTTTCTCTTTCCTGCTGATAATCAATTTTTTAGAAGTTTCATGTGTTCTATTTGTCTTCCCTAAGTGGTACTACTATAGCACTGTCCAGTTCTCTGGTTTGTAACAGGTCTCTGAACTCAATATAAATAATATTTATGGCTATGGTGACATGGAGTATCTATGTAACTTTATACATCTGTAGTAGTGTTACACACACCATATCCTGCAGCGTGAAGTGGCAAGTACTGCAATGGAATATTCTCTATTTTGGAGGAATGATTGTCACCCAATATCTGTGACCAGTATAAGATTTTCAGCAAAGTGTTTTATGTTATTCTGTTTGTGAACTGTGTATTTTTGATGAAAAAATTGAATTCCATTCCAGTAATTTCCTAAATAGTTATTGAATACTGCATAGTTGATATGCAGGCAATGTTTGTAATTTAATCAAGATATACTAATCAGTGATTTATCAGATTCGAATCTGAAAGATCTTTTTTTTTTCTTCCAAAAATACCAGCTCCCGGCCTTTTTAAAACAATACCTTTAAATTCTGTAGGCAATGTAGTAAAAATTGCTGCCTTCACCCAGCCACCAAAATCTACCATATGTAATAGAAGTTTTGTGAAAGTTCTTTAGCAGGTTTAGAATTTGATTAGTTTCAATGTAATCACTTCTGCAGTGAGGTGTTTTTATTACAAAAAGAAGCAATCATGTTTTACACATTTTGTGTTAGGGTAATGGATTCAGAAGACAACATTTTCAGAACAGTTTTTAGAATCATGTAGAAGTCTTTTGCAGGTAGACAGAGTGGATATAGAGACTGAGTAAAAAGCACATCTTATTGGTCAAACACTTTCCTACAAATCATGATTATTATTGTCAATTTCAATGTAACTTGCTGCCTGGTACCAAACTACCCACACACCTGCTTTGCATAATTTATAATTTAAGGTTTTTCATTGTTTGAAGTAATAGTTTAACACATACTGCAATAATTTATTAAAGTCAATGTGTTGCAGGTGCACTACCATGGTGGAATTTTCAACGTTTTTGGTTCAAAGGGTGCAGAATTTTTGTCTCGATGCTTAACAAATTTATTCTGTCACACACTGATGGGGCAAGAACTAAATTTTATGTGGGCAAGAAAAGTTTTGCGAGGCCCTCTGGCAGGCAGAATTTATAAAGAAATATGTTTTTTTTTTTTTTTTAACCCATCAACTTTATATTCATAAGAATGTAATCATTTTCACTGTAACTAACATTATTAATTAAAAGCTAACAGTAATGTATTAAAGAAATGGAACCTTCCTGCTCTTTCTGAACTCCTTAATTGCTATATGTTAATACTTCTTAAATTCTGTATCTATTCAGCTGATAAAAATGTCAAAACTGAAAAATCTTTGCTGACCCATTGTACTTATTAAATGATTTTTTATACATTTTTTTTAATAGCTTCTTTCAGCAGAGAGTGTACTTACTGGTACACTTAACAAAATTTGAATGACAATATAAATATTTGAGTAAATTTCTTTGAAGTTACTTTCTGTTATGTACTGAAACAGCTGTTTCAAATCTTTAATCAAGTCAGATAAATTTCGAATCAGTGTTTGGAATTCTTCATATAATTCGCAAGGATGGAAATCATTGCTATCACCCACTGGCAGGACGGTGTGTAAAGCTTGGTAATTTTTTTTTATATATATATATGTATACGCTCTTTTGGAATATTTTTTAAATTGCTTAGATCATAGAGAAAACTGAAATTTGTAAAGTGCTGGTTTAAAGGCCTACATGTTGTATCCAAATTGTTTACTATGGTACCAACAATGGTGTTAAAAAAATCTGTTCCATACCGGCTTTTTGAAGTGTATTGATTCATCTCAGCTTTCATAGTCGAAAGTCCTTTTCTTTTCAGCAACCCTTTTATTTTTAAATTTTGGCTGCATTCAATAAACTGATGAGTGTCATACAAGCATTCTGAAACCAGTTTGTCAATATTCTGATCCAGTCACAAAATTTACACAAATGCTCAAGAGCAGTGCTTAAATGAACTTGTGTAGATTGCCATAATTTGCTTAGGATTAACATGCAATTGTATCTTAGACTATAAGTGTAATGATATGATAAATTCTGAGTTGAGAATTTCATTCAATGCTGAATCACAATCACTAAGATTGTCGGAGTATTCCGTGAATTTTTTTAAGTGCATTCAACAACATCTTCAAATTGAAGTAATAAGACCTGCCACGATTCTGCGAGAGGCGAACTGAATTGGAAAAAAGGCCAGTGGCCGGGGATTCCCAGTGACAGTCACTGTAATGCCAGCAAAATTTGCTAGACTATCAATATTGCCAAATGCTTGCTTGACGGTGGAATTTTTCGCTTTATGTAAGTTAAACATTTAGTCATGGTCACAGCTTTTTATGGTACTAATCTATTTTACGGGTTAAATAAAGCTGTATAAACCTTCGAAGTACGAGGCCCCTCAGACCGCGAGGCCGTAGGCGGTCACTCATGTCGCCCACGCCTGACGCCACTTCTGCTGTCACATTCAAATCACTCTTATGTTTGGAATAAATTTACAGTTAATCTACATTCTCCCATATTCTATTGCATTTTGCGTTTGTGGGTTGCTGTCACTATCATGTGCTGTCCTAAAGTTGAATACCTGAATGCTGTTTTTACATATCATGCGCACCTGTAAACAGTTTTTCTTCTGAAATCAATACAAATCTCGGGGGCCAAAGGCTGGCATATCATCAAGAGTTCTGTTCCATGCCAGATGAGTCAGTACAGCAAAAACCTCAAGAAATTCCTCTGTGACCTCTCAGCCAGCAACCCCTACGTCTACAAAGGCAAAAGTGAAATGGCTTCTGGGCGATACAATCTGATTGGAGTATAGCAAATGGAAGAAGATGAAATGTGGGATCCTGGCACTTTTAAACTTGGACTTTCTGGTTAAGGTATGGTAACCTTGTCGAAGGAGATACTGTTTCTCCAGACTTGGGGTTTTGTAGATTACTGGTCCTCCTTTCCAGCTATGACTGATATGCATTTAAAAGCCTGAGAAATGAATGGCTCATAAAATATACAATGAATATGGGCTTTGAAAAGGTAAAAATATTTGCTTTTTCCAAAAGATTACAATGGCTGCTTGGAATCAATTAGAAATAAAAAGCCTGATATATTGAAAGAAATGCATATATGTAGCTATTATATGTGCAATCAAGAAAAAACTTAAAGAAAGTACCTTATTAGAGAACTATACAATGCTTCACAATGATATCTCCTAAAATTGATGTGCATATTGTGGAGTAGCAATCAAATGGACATGTGATCAGACTAATTTTTTGATGTAAGGCTTTATTTGTTGAAAAGTCAGTCAAAACGGGTTTGAAAGAGAATACTCCTTAGATATAACATATTTTGAAATTATACAGACTCAGTTTAAAGCATTTTCATTTCTCAAGATTCAGTATTATTGAGAAGCATGTTCATGGTAGGATGAATTAATATATTTCAATACAACAGGTTTGAACACAAATTTTTAATGGTTCATAAATTTTATAATTTCAAGAAATGATTGAGAGGCATATTCCCATAGTTTATGTTATTTAATGAAATAGTTTCAATGGGATTAATTGTTTAGGAAATTAAAATTAATTGTTAAGGAAATCTTGAGCCTTTGAGAAACAATGTTGTATGCTGCAGGCACACTTTAAAAGACCTTATTTCTTGATTTTTGTCATTTGTATTGTGGCTCATTTTGTGGTGATCACATGCCTTCTCTACTTTCAGGATCAAAAGTGTAGAAGTGTGTTGAAACTAGTAAAAGTTATTCACAGGTGTAGTACAGGGAATTTTGATAATTTTTGAATATTATTCTTGTATTTTGCACTGTTTTTGGCGAGTGGGTATCAAAATTAGTTGACCTTTGATGAGTTGGTGTGGTGTTGGCTAAGCTGAACTCTCACTCTTCGAGAAATAAATTCTGATGTCATTTTTTGTACAGTCAAACTCATTAGTTGATGTGTTGACAGTGTGGTTGGAACTTCTTATGGCTGATTAATAAAATCAGGAGTGAACTTACAACAATGTGTGGTATTGTTTAGTAGTCTAGAAAAACTTTTACAAATTAACAATATAACCAAGCCACTGCGAAAATAGGTCCTGCAACAGATACAAAATGGGCATTTTGAAATTGTAAATTACTCATTTGTTAGTGAACTTCAATTCAAGCCTGAAAGTGGAAACACCACAATCGTTAGACAATACAACCAGAAGAAGAGAAAAAGGAATAAACCATATTCGTTTAAAATCAACATATATAATGAAAGTGACAGTTTAATAATAACAGGAGGCCTAAATGCAAACCGAGTCCAGAGGGTGAGTAGTAGGGTTTGGATCTTTATGACCAAAACAATAGAGAAATATGCAGGCAAAAATGACCTTAAAAATTTATAAATATGACCTAAAAATGACAAAATATGACCAAACATTTAAATTTACTATACATCATAACACGCTCAATTACACATCATTTATTTTATCTAGTAGTGTCACTTTCATGTAGACAGCATAATTTAGTTCCGTTCACTTGCTGCAACATTGGTAAATTAAATTTTAAATCGTTTTGTTTAAGTCACTTTAATTTCAGATAATTTACAGAATAGAACTCTTTAATCTGCAATAAAATACTCCTTTCTAAATTCCCTTACGTAACTTTGCACTTTCAGCAAATTTTATCTTCGGCATGGTGGTAGGTCTACTCACTGATACAATGCAGATTTGAAGATTACTGAGGATATTTCAATGAGATATTGATTGATGCTGATCGACACAGGCATGCTTCTGCTGCATTGTCAATATTAAAAGGCGGGTGAAACATTACATTTAGAGTGTGACAATAACGTAAAACTTTAATTCTTGACTGGTGAATTCCGACCACAGTGAAAATTAATTTTTCTCCCTCCTCTGTATAGTACAAGTATAGTTCTCTGATTAATTATCTTAATTTCTTCTCACATATATCTAGTGAAACCCCGGTACTATTAAAAAAACTACCCGATTTTCCTCAAAATATGACCCTATGACCATAAATATTATTGAATATGACCAAAACTAGGATAATGGTCTGAATATGCATTTATATGCTATATAAAATACATTTAAATACAATCAGAATAATTGAATCAGTGTTTAACTCAGCATTTCAGCTCAAAAATTCTATCCTAAGTATCTTGGCATCACCTTAGACCGCTCCTTAACATTAAAAAAACACCTCGAAAACACAAGTCAGAAACTGAAAACACGAAACAACATCATGAAGAAGCTAGCTGGTACTTCGTGGGGAGCTGATGCGAACACACTACGAACAACCGCTCTCACCATGGTTTATCCTGTTGCTGAGTACTGTGCTCCAGTGTGGTCTACATCTACATCTATACTCTGCAATTCACAATTACTGTGGGTGGCAGAGGGTGCTAAGCACCAATACTATTTTAGAGTATTCCAATCCCGAACAGAACGAGGAAAGAAATAAAACATAAACGTATCAGTACGGCATCTTATCTCTCGAATCTTATCCTTCCTGTCATTGCGAGCTAAATAGGTTGGCGGAAGAAGTATTTCGTTGCACTCGTAAATTAGAGATTTTCGCATATTCTCCAACGAATTTAAACGAAAACGACGTCGTCTGTCCGCCAAACAATCCCAGCCTATCCCACGTATCAGCTCTATGACACTTACATAAGGACTGTAACTAGTGGTCACGAATCGAGCGGCTATCCTCTGTACTTTCTCTAATGTGTCAATCAATCCCTTGCAATACGGATCCCAAATTGCACAACAGTATTCCAAATGCGGACGCACTAGTATTTTGTACGCTATTTCCTTTGTATGAGCATTACAGCTTCTAAAAATACGACCTATAAAACGTAGTTTAGAATTAGCTTTGCCTATGACGGCAGTTATTTGCAAGTCCCATTTCATGTTGCTTTGTACTGTTACGCCTAGATACTTCAGGGAATCGACCGTGTCAACAACTGAATTGTTAACTTTGTACTCGTGAGCAAACGGGGTCTTTTTATTACTTATGTGCATTGCCTTGCACTTTTTACAGTTAAGTGTAAGCTGCCATTTACGGCACCATTCCGAAATAACATCCAGATCGCGCTGTATTTCTAAGCAATCGTCAGAGCACCCCACTTCCCTATAAATAAGTGCATCATCAGCAAAAAATCGCATACTGTAATTAACGTTGTCACCGAGATCGTTTATATAAATTAAGAAAAGAAGTGGTCCTATTACACTTCCTTGAGGAACGCCTGAAGTAACATCTAGTTTAGAAGAGGTTTCCCCGTCTACAACAACATACTGTGACCGACCAGTTAGAAAATTGCGTATCCATTCGCAAATCTGATCAGATATACCGTACACTCGGATCTTCGCTAAAGTGGGTTGCGTGGTACAGAGTCAAAAGTTTTCTGAAAATCCAAGAAAATAGCATCAACTTGTGATCCTGCATCAATAACTTTCATTACATCATGCGAAAATAGAGCCAGTTGCGTTTCACATGATCGGTTCTTCCGAAATCCGTGTTGGTATGCTGTAAGTAGCTCGTTTTCATCTAGAAACTTCATAACGTTAGAGCATATGACATGCTCCAGAATTCTACTGCAGACAGATGTTAGAGATATGGGTCGATAATTCCTAGGGTCTCTCCGATCACCTTTCTTGAAAACGGGAATCACCTGCGCTATTTTCCAGTCAGAAGGTACTTTTATTTCTTCTAAAGATTTACAAAATATATCTGATAGAAATGGTTCTATTTCTTCCGCGTATCCCGAAAATAATCTTACAGGAATACCATCAGGACCCGGCGCCTTCCCTCACTTCAGAAGCTTTAATTGCTTTATGATACCTACACTATCAATTTGAACTGGATCCATCTCAAATTCTACACACCGTGCAAAAGTGAGAATGTTTTCCATATTTTCGTCAGTGAAAGAATTTTTAAATTCGGTGTTAAATACGGTAGCCTTTTCGCGGCTGTCATCAACTTCCCGACCGTCTTTTAGTAGAACTGACATATTGTTGTCACTACCACTAACTTTTTTTACATACGACCAAAATTTCTTTGGGTTTTCATTGAGACTCTTAGAAAGTGAGTTGCATCTAAAGTCGTTAAAAGCCTCGCGCATCGCATTCTTAATATGTTCTCTTGTCTCAGCTAACTTTTCTAAGGGTGCGTTTATGTTGAAGCTGCGATAAACGATGAGAGCGACGATAAACGCAGCGACAAGAGCGGCGCTCAATTTCTTTCTTCGTGCAGTGTTTATATTGGAGCTTCGATAATAGCGTAGAATCGTGTTTTATATTGCGCGCAATTGTCAACCGGCCAGACATGTAGAAGAAATCTAGCTTATTTCTTTCGTATAGGAGTTGTACTGCAACAGTTTTAGAAGTTGTAAGAGAAATAATTATGAAAAATACTTCAACTACTTCATATGACGATTCCAGAGGAACAGGATTTCGTAAATAAAATAGCCGAAGATTGTAACAATATTTCTAATTTTCCGAATTGCGTGGGCACTGTCGACGGAAAATACTTCAGAGTTACTTGTCCTACCCAATCTGGCTTCATGTTCCTCAATTATAAGATTTTTTCCTATTGTCAATGCTAATTATAAATTTATAAACATTGAAGCTGGAGGTAATGGTAAACAGAGTGACGGTGGAACAGTTAGATTTGCAGTTCTGTATGTATCTTTAATAGATGGAAGACAGAATATTCCAAATCGTTCTGCCAAATTCTGAAATCACTGAACCTCATGTTTTTTATAGGTGACGAGGCTTATCCATTTTTAAATAATTTATTAGATCCTTATGGACAATATTTAGATGCAGGTAGATGATACCTCAATGCTAGGTTATCGTGAACATGAGGAACCGTCAAATGTGCCTTATTTATTCTAAATGGAGAATTTTAGCCACAACAATAGATGCTTCTGTAGTCGTAACTGACAATATTAAGAAGACCATTTGTTTGCTCCATAATATTATTGACTGAAAAGGTATTGAATTTCGAAGAAACTAACACTTAAATTCCTAAGAATTTGACACCAATATTGGAAGGCCAAACCAATCTGCAAAAAATACCGGGATCTTATATAAAATCTACTTTTGTTACAATTCGAAATAAATTAATACGAATTTCTACATATTATGCATTTAATTTGATATTTATAATTTAAATTACTTTTAATAGAAAAATATTTATTCAGTAAGTTATGTACAATTTCTCTTTCGCTGTATTAATATTTTATTTTTTTACTTTAATCTTCAGTTTTTGTGTTCACACATTAAAATGAGTTTAAATTACGGAAATCGCACTAATTAATAACATTTAGAAGTGTTTGTTTTTTTGTATTTAGTGGCCATTTCATCCTACAATTTGTCTAGAATGAGAATCTGTTATGGTGATTTTTGTATTTACAGTACCACAAAAGGGACCTACTAAAAACTTCGCCGATCAAACGGTCGCAGCTACCCTCGATAATAGCGAAGAAAATGCTCGCAGCGATTAGCGCCGCTCTCATCGCTGCTCTGCTACTATGCGTCGCTCTGCGCGCTGCTCCAGTATAAACACCTCCATTGTCGACAATGTTTCACTTTTCTTCGCTTCGCTAGTATCGTCGCTCTCATCGTTTATCGCAGCTCCAACATAAACGCACCCTAAATCACTCCTATACACTGTCCTTCTTGAGCGTGCATGAATCTTCCTTTGCTTTTTAAGTAACCTTTTAACTTCACGCATATACCACGGGGGATCGTTCCCATCCCTGATTGTCCTTTTCGGTATATGTAACGTAGTAGTCATACTAGAAAAATCGACGTCCACCTGAATGAGTATATGAGAGTAATAACTGGCACTCTAAAATCCACCGCAGTCCCCTGGTTGCACCTGATCAGCAAAATACCACCTCCAGAGATAAGACGCCAAGAAGCAACGGCACGTGAGTGGATAAAACCACACCATCCTGATCATCCACAGGATCTCCCAATCCACGAGGTTCTAAATAACTTACCACTCACTCGTCTTAAATCCAGAAATCTGGTATGGCAAGATGTATTTGAATTTTAATGTCATGGAAAAATGGCAACAAAGCTGGAACTCTGCATCTATAAAACATCCAGATATTAAATATCCCACAACTGGACTTCCAGGATTCCATTTAAATAGAGACCAGTGGGTCAAACTAAATCACCTAAGAACAGGCCATGTGAAATGCAACGCCATGTTGTATAAGTGGGGTCTTCAGGATTCCCTTGCATGTGAGTGCATCTGATCACTTTCTGATAACATCTAGAATGTGGCTTCTGGCCTCGCATTCGGGAGGATGGCGCACAGTGGGCCAGAAGCTTGAAAACGTAGCCAAAAAGGGAAAAAAAAGTTTTTGGATGGGAAGTTTCGACTATCGGGTTGGCTATAGTAATGTTGGAACTACTGAATACCGATTGTTTGGACTATCAATTGTTCATTTCCTCCTTTATATTTCATGTCAGAGTCGGCACTTCATTGCTAGAGGTGCATGCAACCAACGAGGCTACAAAATAGTCTTGTCGTTAAAGATAAATATTTTTGTTCTGTGTAAGTGAAATGAATATTTTAAATATTGAGAGTGTTCCAGGCAGTATGTACTAATTAAAATACATTTATGTCATTATTAAATCATTAATTACACATATTATTTTAATTAACTTAATACCGGAAAATGGGCAAGAAAATTTTAAAATGTGCACACCTCCCGAACCACATGACTCATTTTCTTTAGCATTAATGAGTAAAACCGAAATATTATGTATTCTTCTGTTCATCATATATGTTCTTAACCCGTCACTGCCTTCAAGTGTGGTGAATGATGAGTCATTTTCCCTTTCCTTTTAATTTATATTGCCTAAAGCCATTTCCTTTTTCCTTACTTTAAATAGATGAAATTTATAAATGTGTCATGCAGTGTTGGGGCATAGACTGGGACCTCCTGGCAAAGCGAACTGATGACCATTGACTTGAAATGGTTATTTTCAGCTATTTGCAGCCATTCATGTTCCCAAACAACAATGGACATTTTCAGGATGACAGTGTGCCATATCACCAGGCTAAAATCATTCATGCTTGGCTTGAGGAACATTCTGGATAATTCCAGTGAATCATTTGGCCACCTAGATTGCCAGACATAAAGCCAATTGAAAATATTTGGGACATGATCAAAAGGTCAGTTTGTGCACATCAATCTGTACTGACAAAACTTTCACAATTATGGATGGCTGTGCAGAAAGCTTGGCTGAATATTTGTACTGACGACTTGTTGAGTCAATGTCACAATGGATTGCTGGAAAAAAGGTATCCCGTATAATATTAGGAGTATCCCATAAATTTTGACTCTCCAATGTACTATATGAAAAAAAGTCATGATAGAAGAAATAATTCACTAATAAGCAAAACAGTTCATTTACCTGGGATGTGAATTAAATGTAGATGTGGAAGCTGATTTTGAAAAGAAACACACTGAACTGAGCACAAACACACATTTAAAAGCACGCCACCCACCGAATAAAACAGAAGACAGACGATAAACAAAGATGCCACACCACATGGTAAACAAATGTAAAAAATCAGAAATCAAAATAGTGCAGTGAAAGTGCTACGAAATTATCCATAAATATCCAACAAATACCTGTGATGCATACTGCTGCTACAGACATAACTGAGGCTGAAATACTGTACAATTACAAGCAATGAAAAATGTAAGTAAGCTTATTTCTGTATATACCATAATTTTCATGTTTAAATTGTAACATAGGACAATTAATTACATATATAAACACCCAAAAGACAGAACCGCTGAAGATGCTTCAGAGAATGAAGTGAAACGCGTTTGGGAAATATAAAACAACAAATTCAATTGCATTGGCGTGACAATTATTCATAAAAAATTGATCCTATCACAATTGAGGAAATGGTTCACAATATTCAGATAGAAATAAAATAGATTTCAAGAAATATGTAGCTCAGAAAGAAGAAAACTGAGGATGAAATCCATTTAAGATTTTACAAAGTAATAGCTATTCCAACATTGCTATAGTGAAAGATGGGTGACAAATAATCAATCTGGTTCCTCAATGTTTTGGGCTGGCCACTCCTGAACAAGACCCTAAGTAACAACACTACAAAGGCAAATGTCAATAAGATAGGATAGTGAAAATAAACAGTTACCCGTCACTTACCACAGATGAAGGCAGGAGGGCGAGACACGTAAAAACACAGAAACAAACGAATTGCACAATATTTTGACTTTAGTCTCACTCATGTGGGAGGCGAGACATATGGCAGGGGGAAAGATGTGGTCACATCCCAACCCGCCAAAGTATTCATTTGGCGGGTTGGGATGTGACCACATCTTTCCCCCTGCCATATGTCTCGCCTCCCACATGAGTAAGACTAAAGTCGAAATATCGTGCAATTCGTTTGTTTCTGTGTTTTTACATGTCTCGCCCTCCTGCCTTCATCTGTGGTAAGTGACGGGTAACTGTTTATTTTCACTATCCTATCTTATTTTCAGTGCCTCACGGCAGTTTCTTTGTTTCCTTTATCCAAAGGCAAATGTCATTAATGCATGGCACAGTCGGAAAATTCAACTAAGCCTTTTTCTCCAGTTATTGATACTATATATAGAAGCACTTGTTTCACAATACAGTATTTTAGACCTTACCTAGTAGTACACTTTACTCCAAATTATTGGAGCATCTGTATAGCAGAGATATAAAGTATATCTTCACTTTTCCTTTGCTATGCAATCACAAAACATCAGCTCTGACCTGGCTTCTGTAATAATACTGTGGCTCCTTCATAGTATTCATCTCCTTTATCACTTGATTCTTCCACCTGATCCTAAATTAACAAAATCACTTCTAGAAGTCTTGTGCATTTGCATGGTAGTAATGTATGTAATTTTCTTTAATTTGTTAGCTTCTTTATGATTGATGATATCAGAAAACTTCATGTTTGGTGCTGTCCATCTCATACTTGTATGTGTTTAATACAACTGTTGCTAGGAATTGTTTTTTTCTATCAAAATCCTGAAAGGGAGGATTAAAGTACAGTATTTTCAGGTAAAAAATATAACTAGTCTTAAAAAGAAATCAAATCATATCTGACACAACACCTCCACATACGACACTTCTGCTAAATAAGAAACTTATGGACTTCATTTTCCTGTTGAGTGCTAGGAACTATTTGCTTGAAACTAGTTTCTAATATTTATTTGGTATGGAACAAAAATTTAGAGGTTGATAAATCTAAAATATTTATGAAACTTAAATGCGTGAAAATAAGTGTAATAATAGCTATTAATACAAAAAATAAGTGGACAGTATACCTTAGATTAAGTTTTTAGAGTAATGAAAAGATTTCTTCTTTTTATTAAAAAGATATAACCATATGTAAAATAAATAGTTCATGTAAAATCATATATATTATTTCTATAAGGTGTTTTTTTTGTCACAAGTCATTACGTCCCTTCATATTTAATTGAAATCAATGAATGAGGTGTCATATTAAAGCTTATGGTCTCCACCTTGGTCACATTATATTTTAAGAAAGGATTTTTTTCAGAATTCGACCCTTAAAGGGCAAAAATGTCAATATTTCTAAAATGCTGTTTTTTGTGTTATGAGTCATTTATCTCCCTGGACACCTATCTGAAATCGTTTGATGAAGTATCATTTTAAATATTAAGATCTCCGCTTTGGTGACATCATATATTAAGAAAGGAATTTTTCGAGATTCGACCCTTAAAGTGCAAAAGTATCAATATTTCTGCAACGCGTTTTTGTGTCACGAGCCGTTTATTTCCCTTCATATCTAACTGATATAGATAAAGGAGGTATCATATTAAAGAGTAACGTCTCCACCATGGTAACATTAAATTAAAAGAAATTAATTTTTCGTAATTCAACCCTTAATGGGCAAAAATGTCAATATTTTTAAAATGCTTTT
>CM061920.1:342531096-342557482 GCA_031002005.1 Vandiemenella viatica | reverse complement strand
TAACAGCTGCCGTCCGTTAGTCAGTCCTGATAGTTCTACGGTACAGTTAGCCAAGATTTTGATTCAAATTTACAAATGGCTTAAGCGTTGTATTGTTTCACAGTTACATGCAGTTTGTCTTTGTATTATCGCAGGTTACGCGTATTTAAAAATAAAGCAATTGAACTATGCGCTGCAATGAAATTACTGAATGCTTGTAATGTAGTAAGGTCGCTATAGCGTCTGGAACTTACATGTCGTAGGTTCGGATAGAAGCTGTCGTTTAATTTACTTCCTGTCAAATATCGTCATAGTGAAGACAGCGTATGGAAGTCGTGCTTCTTATAACAAAATGCTTCTTACCCGAGATTTCGGCACCATAAAATGTAGCGTATTAAATACTATAAACAGACGAGCTTTACAAACGTGCTTTAACTCTTTATTAAACTCTCTGACTACAACGAAACTAACTATCAGGCCGGCATTACACTGTAAAAGATTTTTGTCCAAGATCTTTTATAAAATATTTTATCATATTTATTTTATCAAAGATATTTTATAATATTTTTTCAGTCCCATTACATTATATAAAATTTTTCGTCATAGTTCTCTGAAATGAATGGAGTTAACTTGTAAGCTTTTGCAGACCCAGTTAGTGCAACTGTCACAATATGCATTTTATTGAAGATAAATTAGAGAAGTAAACATATTTAGGTTAGACCGTGGATTACGAGACTTGATATGATAGGAGTTCATCAAAGTTTAGTGAAAGAGCTGCAATGTGAGGACATGCCAAATTATAAAAATTATGGTTGATGCTGAAGTATACATCCAATAAATTCTTACCACAATCTTATATATAAAATTCTCGTGTCACAATATTCGTTCCCATACTCCTCCGAAACGGCTTGACCGATTCTCATGAAATTTTGTGAGCATATTGAGTAGGTCTGAGAATCGGCCAACATCTATTTTTCATCCCCCTAAATGTTAAGGGTAGTCCACCCCTAATTTTTTTTGTTTTTTAGACAAAATTTTTATTTTTTATTTTTTTATGATACAACATACAAAAATACATACAATCCTAAATTTTCACCCTTCTACGATCAACCCTTATTTTTTAAGGCATTCAACTGTTTCTAAAGATAAAGAAACCAACATTAACATACGTAAGTTTCTGTTTTAAAGCCGAATTAATTGATGAAACCAATATATCCTCAAAACAAAATGAATATTCAAAGAGCAAATTAAATTCTTTTTTTTTTTTTTTTTTTTTTTTTAAAAAGATTTTTTCAGGTATTCAGAGCAGGTTAAAATATTCATTTTTAGTTTCGCATTTTTTTAATTTTTTTTTTAACTGCGATTAATGTCCTTGGGCCACGTAAGTATTCATTTGCTCTTTGAATGTTAGTAGTTTTATGGATATTTAGTCGATTCCATCAATCTCCGGTCGATAACTGATCAATCGTCATTTAATTAGTTATCCCCGCCAGATGTCTAATTTCATTAATTCTATTTATGTGTGTTTTATACAGTGAGCAATGCCAAGAAAACGCAAAGGGGCTGATTTGAGCCGTAATACAAGTAAATCTCGAAACTTGCGAAATAGAAGATCCGAAAGAACCGAAGAACAAATCCAGCAACAAAATACTGATGCACGTGTCAGAATGGCGCAATTGCATCAAGAAGAGCCAGAAGATACACGAGCTGAACGCAATGAAGTCATAAGATTAGAACAACGACAATCACGCCGTTTCACAGTCAATAGACGCAGAACAAATGACCAACAACGACAACAGGTACATCGAGCATTTACATATGATTCATTCCTGCGTCTAGCATTCCAGTATGAGCCCGATATTGAATATTATGCTCATTCAAAAGTGGTAATTGGTGCTATGGACAAGGAATGTCCGCATTGTCATGCTCTGAAATTCAAAAATGAGCCAGCTGGGATGTGTTGCGCGTCAGGAATTACTTGAAAGTTATTTATATGGCAAAACAACGTTTGCTGGGTCAGCTAGTATTTTCATAAATTTCTACATCAGAATTATTTCTCCATATATACTACTGGGTGTCAAATATTAGTTTCTTAACACATTAATTTTCTCTTTTTACGTCTTCTGCAGTACAGCCTTCTATCATAGAACTAATTAAATATTCGTAAGTGTTCTCCTTTTTATTCCTAATCTTATAGTCTATATGTTTATGAATTTACTACATTTACTTCTGTTCATACTCAGAAATAAAGATTATCGTGGATTCGACGGTCATAACCAACATTGGTAATGTGCCTTACGCCATTTTCTTTGTTTGCGTTTGCAGGGTGGTGAAATCTTTTATAAAATGTAATGCCAACGTCTTACATTTTATAAAAGAAATTTTATAAAAGAAATCTTTTATAAAATATTTCCCATTACACTGTAAATTTTTTTATAAAATATCTTTGACAAGGATCTTTTACAGTGTAATGCCCATGGAGGAAGGAAATATATGGAGACGACGCAAGAGACTTCACCACGCATTGAAGTGAAGCAGGGTGGAGGAGGAGTGGGGGGCATGGCCGGAGTGGAGGGGGCATGGCCGCTTCCATACAGACACGGGGAATATGTACAAAAAACCTCAAGGGGACTCTAGGATAGAGGTGACGCCGCAATCTGGTGATGGATTATTATGTAACTCGATATGACAAACAAAAAATTAAGAATAACATTTTTTGATATCCTGCTTAGTTTTCGAGATATTCTGTCCCAAATGTGAAATGGTTTTGGTTGAAATTCAGAAGAAAAAATTGGTCAAAGTCAAATTTGATGATGGATTCTTATTTAAAAAGACGAGACAAATGAAAAATAAAGAATAAAAACTTTCGATATCTCACCTAGTTCTAGAGATATACTGTATCAAAAGTAAGGTGTCTTGAGTTGAAATCGAGAAGAAAAATTTCGCAAAAAGTCAAATTTAATGATCGATTCTTATGTAACACTACGAGACAAATCGAAAATAA
This sequence comes from Vandiemenella viatica, assembly GCA_031002005.1. Lineage (NCBI taxonomy): Eukaryota > Metazoa > Arthropoda > Insecta > Orthoptera > Morabidae > Vandiemenella > Vandiemenella viatica. The sequence continues at coordinate 342,554,499 of CM061920.1, read as the reverse complement.
AGAATAAAATTTTTCGATATCTTGCTTAGTTTTCGGGATATACTGGGAACATCGCAATTGTTTGGATGCGCATTATCGCAGCTGCCGCCATTGCGCATGCTTCACCAATTTAACGTCACTTCTCCTCAATATATTTCCTTCCTCCATGGTAATGCCGGCCTAAACCATGGAGGAAGGAATATATGGAGACGACGCAAGGGACCTTTGCCACATACTGGAGTGAAACCGTGTGGAGACAAGTGGGGAGGGGAGGCCGCCATATTTCTTGACCAGAGAAACACGGAAATATGCACAAAAACCTCAAGGGAATCATAAGACAACCGTGGCACCGCAATTTGATGATGGATTATTATGTAACTCGACGAAACACATCAAAAATGAAGAATAAAATTTTTTGATATCGTGCTTAGTTCTCAAGATATACTGTCTCAAAAGAGTGGAGTTTCTGGTTGAAATTCAGAAGAAACGTGTCCCCAAAGTCAAATTTGGTGATAGATTCTTATGTAACACGACGATACAAATCGAAAATGAAGAATAAAATTTTTCGATATCTCGCTTAGTTCGCGAGATATACTGTCTCAAATGTGAGGTTGTTAGGTTATGAGGGGATTCAACGATAAACGTGGCGCCGCAATTTGATGACGAATTCTTATGTAACTCGACGAGGGAAACTCAAAGTAAAGAATAAAATTTTTTGATATCTCGCTTAGTTCTCGAGATATTGTACCTTAAAATTGACGTGGTTAGGTTGAAATGCGACCTGGACCAGAAAAAACTATCGCCAAATCTATATTTGATGATGAATTCGGACGTAACTTAATGAGCAGGTAATTCTTTTTAACTTGAATAACAAACTGTTTATTTCTACAGTCCTTAAATTTTAGTTGATGTTCAAATAGGTTGTATTTTCACATTCTATTTCAGTAATTGACAAGAAAGATTTCAAAATCTAGAAATATACTTGTAGACATATTTACAAACAGAAACAAGTCATATATGAAATTTAAAAAAAAAGCATAAGTCAATGTTTAGAGCTTTAAAAAAAATTAATACTTCATAAAACCTCATAGTTTCTGAGCTTACTTAGAAGATATTGTACTGGTAGTGGCCTATATAATTTTGCTAGAAAAATCAGTACATTCAAAAATCAGAAGCTAACAGCTAATAATAAATAAATTGTTTGTTCTCTTCTGGTATACACCGCATTTCAAACCTGCCAACATCTCCATTAAAATTGCCGCTACAAAACCAAACTATGTAGACACATCTAAACACAAGAAATGCATCGCGAACTACATTTCTGTCAACAAAGTTTATTTCATCACGTTTAGTAGTTCGCACAGCACAAATTATCACGATTAATTTCATCGTGCAATTTCAGTGTAAACTTAAACGTAAGTAATGCATGCAGAATACCATATTCACTGCGTCGCGATGTAAACATGACCCGTTTAAATTAAATTTCCAACATTTGTCTGCAATAAGGGTAGCTTTTCAGGTGCAAAATAGTAACATATGCTAATTGTCTACACTACACCAACAAAAATTTGAGAATAATATGATCCTATTGAGAGCAATGAATAAATTTATAGCGAATGGCACTAATGTTGCGGTTGCCTGTCAGATACTTCAAGAACGATAGTTACAATATGACTTACTTATGAAACGCTATTCCAGGTTTTTTCCTATCTCGTCTGTTTGTGCAACCATATGCATCACAACTTGGCATTATAGAAAACTTTAGAATATTAGAAAATGAAATATTCTCAGCAGCTGACACAGTGCAAACAGCCCAATGTTTTGGTACTCCTAAGATGTCAGCCGCGCAGGCACAGTATTTTCACGAGGTTTCACGGATTTCGCGTTATCTCGTCTCCATATATTCCTTCCTCCATGGCCTAAACCATGGAGGAAGCAGAATCCACAGATAATCGTAACTTCTAGTTCAAAGATAATGTTGCTCTTAATCTCCGACACCATCCTATTTCATTACTAACAGCCTTCTCTAAATTCAATGAGGAAGCAATGTGCAATAGAGTTTATGAACACCTTAAAAATAATAATTTTCTAACTGAAACACAATTTGGTTTTCAAAATGGTTATTCAACAGAACAAGCTATATTTGCATTCACTGACAATATTTTAGAAGAAATAAATGATAAATTAATTTCTGTGGGATTTTTTTTTGTGACTTATCTAAGACATTTGACTGTGTAGATCATAAAATTCTGATACATAAATTAAAGTATTATGATATAGATGTTATTGTTAATAAATGGCTTAGTTCTTACCTTCTAATAGAAAACAGAAAGTGTCAATGGAGAATTTTAAGGCTGCCTTAAGTGGTCCACTGTTTTCTGAGTGAAAATTAATCAGATGTTGAGTACCTCCGGGTTCTATATTGGGGCCACTATTGTTTTTAATATATATAAATGATCTACCCTGTGTTGCATCTAAAATCTCAAAATTTGGCCAATTTGCAGATGACACAAATGTAGGAATTAAAAATACTTCAGATTTATCTACACAATATATCTAAAATTATGTCTTTGACCTTATTAACAAACGGTTTACAGCTAATGGCTTGTCTTTAAACTTTGATAAAACTCAGTATATGCAATGACTTACATCACACAGATTAACGCCAGCTATGGACGTAAAATTTGTGGGCCAGTGCATTCAGGGGGAAGATTTTGTGAAATTTCGAGGTTTGCATATTGATCATAATTTGAATTGGAAGATACATATATCTGACTTACTAAAGCTATTGGATGCAGCCACGTTTGCAATTCGTACAATCTCAGCAATAGGCGATCTTCGTATGAGGCAGCTAGTTGTTTTTGTTTATTTTCACTTTTTAATGTATTATAGAATAATATTCTTGCGCAATTCTACCCATAGAGACAAATACCAGTAATAAGAATTATGTGTGGGGTTAGCAATAGAACTTCATGCAGAGAGCTGTTCAAGAAGTTAGGGATTTTAACTTCCCAAGAGTACAAACCATTTTACAGATAATGAAGATATATGAAAAAATACCTGAGTGATTATCTTGTTGGCATCTCCTTCTACTCCATTCAAGAATTTGAACAAAATAATTAATTGTATTCAATATGACCTTTTGAAAATCACAGTTGTAAAAATTAATGTATGTTTTTGTTATTCTCTTAATTTGTCTTTGTACCTTATGATTGTTTTCATTATGCTTATGAGTCATATTGTATGTGTGTGTATTAATGATTACATGTTTCACATCCTAGAGGTCCTTCCTCAACAGGGATCCATGAAACAAGATTGATAAATAAATAACAGTGGTGGCGTAGTAAATATACACATTAATGTCCTTTGTAGTCACAAATTATGCTTTGTTTGAAACAATTAGTAAAATACACAATTATGGCACTAGAAGTAAAAATGATCTTCACAAGGATTACAAGTCATTGTTATTTGTTCAAAAAGGGGTTCAATATTCAGGAATACATATCTTCAATAAGCTCCCAACACATATTGAATATCAAGCTGATGATGAGAATAAATTTAGGAAAAAATTGAATGAATCTTTAATTGACAACTCCTTCTACTCTCTCGACGAATTTATTTCTAAGGTATCTGCAGGGCCGGCCTTAACCATCTAGGCGCCCCGGTGAGTCATTCATGTGGCGCCAGTTAATTTTTTATTATAATGAAAAAACTTATTTCGATTTTTTATTGAATTAATAGAATACAACAAACAAGGATTTATTACTATTAATAATAACATATTTAATAATTGATTCTCTAAAGGATGTACCTATATTGTCTGTGAGTTAGTCACGAAAGATTTAATGAAAAACGGAAATTAAAAACGCTTATATTTCTAGCTTTTTGTCAGCAAACTGTCTGTTAATACTCGCAAAATCTAGGTTTTCTGCTATTCGATTTTCATTAGACAGCGAGGCAAAACTAGTTAAATCTTGTTTAAGACATTGTAGACCACAAGTGCGTTTTTATCATCAATTTTAGTTTAGAAAAACTGCGTTCGCCACTAGCAACAGTCACTGGTATTGTTAACAGAATACGCAGCTTCATCCAGGTGTTGGGATGTAAATCCTGAAGATCATGCTTTTTGATAAAGTTTAATGTTTCGATAGCTGTTGCCTGACTGTCTTCAAGACAGTTTCATCGCACAACAAATCTCGATCAATATCATATTTAAAGTTGACTTTTCTTGCAGTACATAACAATGTCGCATTTTTCTTCTCTATTTTAATTTTTTTGTTAAACAAGAAATTACACTTGACAGAAAAATCTTGCATCTGTGGAAATTCTTCCTTTATAGATATAAGAACGGTATCCAAAAAAACTCCGCTTTAAGGTTTTTTTGGATCAGTTATTGGTTTACTAACAGACTCTTCACCCGGTCTAAGTTAGTCGTGTTTGTGGTTTGAAAAATGGTTGCGTTCCTATGCTACTTCAGTTGTTTTAATAGCTTGTTAGAGACCTCTTTGTCTATATGTATTCAAATAAGAGCAATATTATCAAGCAATTCGTTAAAGACGACAAAGTTACTTTTCTCACAATGTTAATTTCTAAAAGAACAACATACCATATTATAAGAGAAACAATAAAGCTAAAATAATTTATTTGTCCTGCTAGTATGGTCGCGTCGTGTGACGTCGCAGCATCAGTGCGCCGAAATATTGTGTGATTATTATAACACTTCTATAACTCGGCTAGTCACCCGAGAGCATTATTTGAATCATTTTGATTGGTAACATGAGCCAAGGAGACCAAGCATCATGCATCTCAGATAATTGATAACTAGGGTTGGGATCTTTCAGAAGTCATATCTTTTCCTGCTTTCGTTTTGAGCTGAAATGCTGAATTAAACACTTATTCAACGTTTCTGATTGTATTTAAATGTATTTTATATAGCATATAAATGCATATTTAGACCATTTTCCTAGCTTCGGTCACATTCCAACAATTTTTATGGTAATACGGTCATATTTTGAGGAAAAAATCTGGTAATTTTTTGATAGAAGTTATAGATGAGAAGAAATTAAAATAATTATTCACAGAAATATACTGTTGTTATACACTGGAGAAAGAAACAAAATTAATTGTTCCTGAATTGGTCAGAATTCACCAGTCAAGAATTAAAGTTATATATTATTGTCACTCTTTAAATGTTAATATTCCGCCCGTCTTTTAAATTCGACAATACAGCAGCAATATGCCTGTGTCGAGCCGCGTCAATCAATGTCTCCCAATGGTAACGTGGGGGTTGAGTCTACTGCAGTGACCCACCCATAAGTTGAGAAGGACCAATTGTCTACCTATGGTTCAGTACAGACTGACTGGTGCTGAATGGGAAACCCCTTCTTACCAAGATCAGGTATTCACCGCATACCAGACTCTACGCGTCAAAACAAGCACAAAAACTTCGGCCACTCACACACTATTACCAATGCTTTTAAAAATAATCCTCAACCGGTGTTAAATCTGTAGTGGATCAGTGAGTACCACCATGCCAAATACAAAATTTTCTGAAAGTGCGAAGTTACGTAAAATTCCAAAGCAGAAAATAAAGAGAAGTAGAGAACCTATGTACTATAATAGGGAAGTGAGGAGGTTAAAGAGGTTGGTAAGAAAAGAAAATAACAGTGTTAAGAGACAGCAGGGTAGTAGGGAATATTTAAAACAACTAAACAAGGACTTAATAACAGCAAAGATAATGGCTAAAGATGAGTTTATGAAGAGTATTGTCAGTGCAGGAGGACCATTGACTGATGCATCTAGAAATTTCTATGGCTATATCAGGAAACTGAGGGGAAGGGAGGGTGTAGAGACACTTATAGATAAGGATGGAGAAGAAGTTACTGACGATTTGAAAAAGGCAGAGATTTTAAGTAACTGGTTCAGTGAAAGCATTAGGAACAATGAATCAGAAACAGGAGGGTCTAATTCGGAGAACGAGCTTAACAACACAATTAGAAATGACGATAGTAAAAAATTTGATATCCACCCTGAGGAAATCATGAAGGAAATAAGAAAGCTGAAAAAAAAGGGGCTGGTGAAGATAATATTACTACAGATATCTTAAAGATAGCCGGATGCGACATTGTACCTTATCTTGAAATATTATTTAAATTGAGTCTAGACACTTGCTGCTTACCACAGGACTGGAAAAGTGCAATAGTAGTACCGGTACATAAGGGAGGGGTGAGAAATAGAGTTGACAATTACAGGCCAATCAGTTTGACATCAGTGGTAGGTAAATTAATGGAAAGATTGATATGCAACCACATCAGAAATGTATGTGAGGAACGTAAGTGGCTTTCAAGCAGTCAACATGGTTTCAGGCAAGGATATTCATGCGAATCTCAGTTGGTGGGATATATGCAAGATATTTCAGATGAAATGGACAAGGGAGGCCAAATTGATAGTGTAGCACTAGATCTGTTTAAGGCGTTTGGCAGAGCAAGCCATAAAATGGTAGTAAATAAGGTAAAAACCATTGGAGTCGATAAGAAAGTCATTTGCTGTGTAGAAGAATTTTTAAAAGGTAGAAAACAGAAAGTTAGGGTAGGAAATGTAGTATCAAAAGAAGTGGAAGTAAAAATGGGTGTGCCTCAGGGTAGCGTATTGGGACCATTGCTATTTATTATTCTAATGAATAATTGTGTTGATTGTTTACTATCTGAAATTAGATTGTTTGCAGATGACATAATGCTGTATAAAAGAATCAAAACGATAGAGGATTGTAAACAGTTGCAGCGTGATCTGGACAGGATATCTAATTGGGTTGGTAAACATGGAATGAAGATAAATGCAAAGAAGAGTCAGTTTATTAGATACACAAATAAAAAACAAAAGGTTAATAATGAATATAAGGTGGGGAAAGAATTGATTGCTGAAGACTTGAAATGTAAATATCTTGGAATTACTTTTGATAACAAACTTAACTGGGCAGGACACATAGGACAGGTGGTAGGAAAAGGTTTCAAAGTTCTGCACTTGTTGGAGAGAGTGATGAGGGTATGTACGAGAGAAGTCAAGGAATTGGGTTACAAAACTTTGGTCAGACCATTGCTCGAATATGGTAGTGTAGTATGGGACCCTCATTTTAGGTATCAAATACAGGAGTTGGAGAGGGTGCAAAAAAGGGCTGCTAGATTTGTTTCTGGAAATTATCGCAGAATGCAATCAGTGACGGATATGATAAAGGAGCTGGAATGGGATTCATTGCAAGACAGGCGGAGGAAGAGGAGGGTCATGGGAGTGTACAGGGCATATACTGGAGATGAGGCATGGAAAGATATTGCAATAGGTATGAAAAGTAGTGCATGGAAGGGAAAAATTACCATGACCACAAGCTGGCACTTGATTTCAGGCACAAGGGTGTGGGAAGATTCTCTTTTTTAGGTAAGGGTGTCAGGGATTGGAATGAGTTACCAAGAGAAATGATGAATAATTACCGAAAACTTTGAAAGAATTTAAAGATAAAATTTGTAGAGGGCAAATGTAGGTAGGTGCAGGGTAGGGGGAAGATGAGTGTGTAGGAAAATTGCCACCGGAGCCTGTGCTCCATTGCAATTAAATTAAATTAAAATTAAAAAGAATTCGGAGAGTAGTATTTCAGCACATTTCACATTTTTCTGTAAATTATGTGAAACTGAAGTGACTGCAACAATGCGATTTCATATGCAGCAGCTTTGCAATACATCAAGACACAAGAATATCGTATGACGGCATTCGACTCTACAAGGCAAACAGTGTCTTTTTTTTTTTTTGGATACATCTACAGCTTTGTTAATTTTTTCTAAAGATCTCTGTGAAGTGATGGTATCAGCCAATATCCCACTTAATGAAGTGAAAATTAGCATTTCAAATCCTTCTTGGAGAAATACACAATACAGGCGATTCCAACCGAATCAACATTGAGGAAGAACTATTTACCGACTTGTTATGAAAATTTATTGCAGTCAGTCAGAACTAAGATAGGCACCAATAAGATCAGGGTATGAATGGATGAAAGTACTGATGCTTGTGAGAGATACGTTGTAAATGTTTTTATTGGAACCCTACTTTCTGATAGACCATGTGATATAGTTTTACTGGACTGTGAAGTTCTTGAACAATTGCCGTCCGTTTCGACAACGCTATGATACTGTTATGGAACGGCGAAGTTAAGCAAGATAATGTCTTACTATTTGTGACTGACGCTGCGACGTATATGGTAAAGGCTGTAAAAGGACTGAAGATGTTGTATCCTTCGATGGTGCATTTAACTTGCCTCGCTCATGGATTACATAGGGTTGCCGAGGAAGTAAGACTAAATTTCCCTGATGTTGATAGATTAATATCAAACGTAAAAAAGGTTTTTGTCAAAGCTCCAATGAGAGTGACAAAATTTTAAGAAGACGCACCTTCCGTCTCTCTTCCACACCAACCAGTACGTACTTGTTGGGGTACATGGCTCGAGGCAGTTAACTATTACTGTGAATATTATGAAAACATAAAGAAAATAGTTTCTAATTTTGATAGCTGTGAAGCATCTTCCATAAAAATTGTCCAAGAACTCTTTCCCAATAATTTGTTCAGAAATTTTGTGTATATAAAGTGTTTCAGGCATCACAACTGCGATTTCGCGTCTTGAAGAAATTGGTCTAGAACTGAATAAAAGTTTGGCGGTCGTTAAAAGTGTGGAAACCGACATAGGCCAAGCAGGGGGCAGTGTGGCTAGTTTGCTGAAAATCAAATTTGATAAAGTGTTGCGTTAGAATAGGGGATATAAAACAGTTTGTAAAATTAATGAAATTTTACATGGTGGTGAATCTGTTCTAACTGAAGACGACCCATAATTAAATTGCAGTGACCTGAATCTATTTAAGTAAGCTCCCGTCACATCTTGCGATGTCGAACGAAGCTTCTCACACTACAAGACAGTTTTAAGTGACAACCGGAGAAAATTCCTCTTCGAGAACTTGAAGGTGCATATGGTGATATACTGCAATATTTGCCTGCATATTTCTCGATTTTTTTGGTCGTTATGATCCGAATTCTACTGATAACGAACCGCTTTCATGCTTTCAATTCGAGCTTCCCAGCGCGTGTTACATAAATTTTTCAGGGTGTATATTTTCAAACGATCAGTCAAAATTTTTTGTGTATTTTCCGATCCTGCAAATAAATTAAATATTTTTTGTAAAATTCCTAAGAGGGTAACGGATTTTACCGATAGTTTTGCCGCTTCGCATAATACTAATTTATAACTATGTCATCAACGAGGTACGAAATAATTTATGTCCGCAATTCTTTTCTGTACACCTTGTTTTTCCCCTTCATGTTTGCGCCATTATCATAATCATGTCCTCTGCCAACATTAATGTTATGTTCCTGATCACTAAATGTTTTAAAAAAATTTTCTGTGAACACCTGTACCCATTGTATCATCTATTTGCAAAAATGATGTCATTGTCGTTTTCGACATATATATTTATTCGAAAGAATGAGAATTTTAGGTATATGAAATATTTCGTAAAGTTAGTGGAGCCTTAAGTCAGAACAGAACACCGAGCGTGGTGGTGTAACGGATAGCGTTCTGGCCTCGCATTCGGGAGGACGGCGGTTCGAATCCCCGTCCGGGCATCCAGATTTGGGTTTTCCATGGTTTCCCCAAATCACTCCAGGTGAATGCCGGGATGCTTCCTTCAAAAGGCCATGGCCGAATTCCTTCCCATTCCTTGCCCCCATCCTTTCCCGTCTCTAAAGACCACGTTGTTAAAAAGGGACGTTAAACTGTTACAAAAAAAAAAAAAAAAAAAAAAAAAAAAAAAAAAAAAAAAAAAAAAAAAACAGAACAGAATGCAAGCGCGAGTGTCAGCAGGTGCTGTTTATTGGTAAAACGCTGACGGCTGTCTAAGAGGGCATCGCTCTGTTCGGTGACGCAAAACCGAACTTACGAGCGACCACAGCAAGCCGAACTCGCTCTCACTTTGTCGATCATTACCAACAAGTCAACATGGGCTAATTCTTAGCTAAACCGTGTCTCGTTGGCTTGCCTCGCCACCATACATCCATCGTGTCAATTCGCCATTCAGTCAAGAACAGTCAGTTTGCGCAGCCGAGATGCGGCTCAGTCAATAATTATTATTTGTAGAGGCTGTCGGGAGTTATCCTTACAGATCGCGCTCTCAACTGTATTCATACAGTCTTCAGTGGTTAATAAAGCGGACTCTAAATATGATAATCGCCTGCATTATTTATTAGGTAGATTCTCAGCTAGGTTATCATTTTGCCCTGGCCTTTCCCTGCCTAATCGGTTCTCCAACCGTAACTAATGGAGTGGTGTCATGATTCCTGACAATTAACATCAATTAACATCTTATGATAGCCCACAAGTCTTTGCTTAGATCATCAGAAGACAGAAGACATTTTCAAGAGTGAAGACAGCGCAAGAGGAATAGAAGACTTAGTAAATGTCCCGAAGGTCAGTAAACTTCCACCCTAAAGTCTGCTTCCACCACAAGCCCACAAATTCACCCCCCATCCACTCCGGCCTCTTGACAAGGTAAGGTTCGGCACAGGGGGCTCAGTCCGGCCTTTACAATGAAGTAAAATATTATTTTATGCTTACGGCATCCTCTGTTATGGCGGCGCATCTTAATGTAATTGAAAGTTGCTCTTTATTACTTATATTATGAGACAGTAGCGTAGCTAGGTTAACAAGATCCCCAGTGAAAAAAAAAAAAAAAAAAAAAAATAGGGCCCTCTGACGACTGAACTTGGGGGGTCCCGGTGCACCGCGCTGCCTTGCCCTCCGATAGCTACGCCACTACAGGAGTACAAATAACTATGATTGCATAATACTTTGCATTTTTTATATGGGATACTATTTTAAATATAAGTTTTGAAGCAATGGTTTCTTTAAACTCATTTTGTATATTTTTGCCGTAATGATGGTCAGCCAAATCTCCGTTCACCTCCGATCTGACAAGCTCTTCCAAGATGGGGTTAAACAATAATTGTACAAGGGTTGTGAATTTTCGTTGTTTGGAGTAAATAATTTATAGGGGGACCCTCTGAATGCCATGTTGTTTTCAGCCAAATACAAGGTTATCTGCATTAATCTTTGAAGCACATTGTTCCACCGTAATATTTTTTTTTATAAATTACCCTCTGTTCTTCCTTGTGAGTAGTTGAACCAGCTTTGAACCTGATTTCAGCTTTAGTTCATTGGGTAAATGTGCATGAATATTTTCATGCATTTTCGAAGTTTCACTTAAATGTTTCCAATTTTTTATTTGAGTGGTCAAATTTGTAGTTGAGTTTAAATCACACAGTCTACAAGAAAAGCAAAAGACACTATCGTTTGAAACTTAATAAACTAACCAACGACGTCTGATAGTTTCTTCGTTTGAAAGCTTTCTTGAGTAATGAGTTAAAGAGAAATGACGCACATTTTCGTCTTTCGGAAAATTGTTTAAATGTACTTCTAAGGGTCCACACAAAATAAAGTGATTTATATTCCTCACATGATGTACTTTTGGCCACGTAGCTACATCAGAAACATTGTATTCTTTTATTCCATGTATGTTAATATTTTTATCAGCCAGAGAAGTCATTTCTTGAGGTTACTCAGATGGATCAGGTAAGGAAATAATGAAATGGCCAATTTGGTCATCTTGAATAGATGAGCGCCTATTTTTAGTGCCTAATTGTTCAGAATCTAAAGAAATATTCTGATGCAAAACTGGTGAGATAGGATACGATATCTGATGTACTCGCCTTAGAAAATCCTTTCAAGTATTTATCGATAGTCATATGTTTTTTATTTTGTTCAAAAACTTTGTCTTTTCCAGCTTTTCTTTTACAACTTTCTGAATTAGATTGCTTTTTAAAATTATTTCTTAATTTTTTGCCATAATTCATCGAGTGTGGGTACCGCTTTATTTCAGGGTCAAAGTGTTATATTGCACTAATAATATATAAAAAATATATTTAAATAAATGTAATCAGAAAAAAACATTGAGTATGTAACTGAAAGATAAAAATGTTGTTCAGACTTATCAAAAATAATATCATGGTCACGATGCTCACTTCAGTCACTATATAATTGTCGGATAAGTAATAAAAGTAAAACATAATCTCCTTTTTTAACTATTTAGCATCATTCTTACAATTTAGTCTATGTAAATTACAATATTAATCACCACTCACTACGTTACTACATAGTCACTATTTATATAGTAGTGAATGAAATGAACTATTGTGGTAACCATTTGGTTGGTTCGGAGATTGTGGGGGGGGGGGGATTCCATCATGTTGAAATTTTCCCGGGAATATGAATATTAATTTTCTGATTTGGATCATTGGTGAACTAGAATCTTGAATGCTGCAAGAATTCAAGCTACACAAAAATATTCAATTTATTCTGTCTTCTGGCTTATACAAGGCCGGGCATATTTAACGTTACGTTAAACACAAGGTATTCAAAGAAAATAAACAACCAATACCCGGCATTTACAATTTGCCGGATAAATGCAAACATAAACAGATTTTGAATATTTCAAATATTTTGCAAAGTTAATATACAATAAAGTGGCGTTGCAGGCCAACAAATTGAAGTTAACATTTACAAAAATTCCCAGGGGCACCAATTAAAGTGAAAAGCATCATTTGAATTAGTTATAATAATGAGCCAGATGATTAAAAGTTCGAAGTTAATGAATATGGAAAGTTAATAAAGCTCAGTAAATATTGTCATTATTAGAGCAGAGAGTCTAATCTCAGGGACCGCTTACAGGTTTGTAAGCCTCGTCAAAACCCTATGGAACCATTGACCTTAGTGTTGGTACTTTACCGTTGCTGCATCTGCTTGACGAAGTGTGACACGCTGTGTCACAGTTGGATGCAACTCTACGGACCCATCCGCACTAGTGCATCTGCTGACGGCCTCTACCAGGTGAGACACTTTGTTTCCAGCAACATCTGAGCCAGAAAGCGTCTAGCTCCAACCATGGACCAATAGCTAGCAGAGTGTGTCGGACAGCACGTCTACACTCTAGCTCGTCTGAACAGCAAGTCCCTTCTCATGGCGTCTTCTTCTCCCACCACGAAAAGCCAGCTTCCCTCTCCCAGTACATGGAAAAGAAGCCTTTCATTAACAAATGTAGACCCTGTGGCCACGCACGATTGGTGAAACGACGTAACCCACAATCGTGTGTGTCGTGCCGTTGCTAGTATTCGTCGCTCGTTTCGCTGACCTTGCGCCCCTCAACGGAGAGCCGGGGACATCGCCCTCACCACCTAACGGCATCTTTCCGTCCTTCACTGCCCGTTCCATTGTTTACGCGACGTCTGGCTGTCACCAGCGTTCGGCACTGTGCGGCTATTTGAACCCTTAAAACTGCAGTTCCAACATTTTCCACATTTAATACTTTCTTAACAGGAATCTTGCAATGAATTAAGTTATATAATATTAAATTTGCCTGCCCAGGCAAAATACATATTATTTACGCATCAATTAGCCCTAAAATTTACATTTTTAATAAACAAATATAATAAAAATGAATATTAATTAAGACTATATTAGTATTCATTGGGGATGACTCTGTCATACCCCACTATTATAATTTCATTAATTCATTAATGACTTACGAACTACTCACTTCAGAAAAATATTTATTGAGACTCCCCTGCAAATAAAATGGCTCAACCTCACCGCACGTGTTGCCTGTTATTCTAAGCACATTCGCTCTACAGGGACTTCCTTGACTACGAAATATAAATGGTTTTTTAGACGATACTAAATGGGCGCTGTAATGGTACTAACTTTATCTATCTACCACGGAAGTAATAAATAAACAATTCATAGATAAGTTATTGATAATGTTACCATTTCTCACCTGTCGCTCAATGCGTCTCTTTTATTCTACTTTAGTTAGTGAGGTATGCGATAAGCGGCAAAACAACAATACTACTATAAGATAAGTTCATAAAAGTTAATACGCTGAATTTAGTTTTTCTTTATATCGATAGCGAAGTGGTTAAGTTAAGCTGGTCACCGCGGCGTGATCTAGACACAGGCACCCCTAAAGCCGGCGCTGTAAATGTAGATGACATTATTAATTTACCATTCATGCTATTACTGTACATCTTCTGGCTTATGTATTATTTTGTTTTTGCCATTGTTTATATGTAAAATGACAACTTTCCACATCCCACAGAGCCAGTCTCTTATATTGGTATCAATGGAAAATGAATGTATTGTATTGTATTGTATTGACATCTACTTCTACTTTGTCGAAGAATCTATTTCTAAGGTGTCTACAAAATAACTGCCAGTAGTTTGTGTAAATGTAGTTGAGATAATTAATGTTAATGTATCATGTTTACTTTGACTATATCTTCCGGTGTCTGTATTATTTTGTTATGCAATTGTTTGACTGTAAATTTACAACTTTCCACATCCCACAGAGCCAGTCTCTTTTATGGAAAATGAATGTATCGTATTGTGTACACAAAAATTTAGTTAGATAGGAATTTTTCACGAAGTTAAATCTTGTCGTGATGCCATGTATGCGTTCTACTACATAGTAACCAAGCATCAGGAAATTTATCGTTAGCTGTAAAAAAGTAAGATAAGTTCCACTGCCGATAGTAACCAGATTTAAAAGTACTTCTCTCCACGATTTGTTTTAATCTTCGCCTTTCCTCTAATATGCTTATGTAGCGTCGGTAAGGAAATCGTTTTTCTATGTGTAAACTCTCTGGAATGCAGTATAAAGGTTGTGCATAGTGTGGCGCTTCAGTGCAGCTAATCGGTGTCCAGAACTTTCTTATGTCTGAGCTGTACGGTGTATTGGTAGGTCGTTCAGTGGTCTAAAAATTTCGTCCGCTTGCCGGTGGATGAGTTGACATATATTGTATATGCTGTTGAATGTGATTATTGTTTGTTTGTGACGGAGAGTGAAAGTGATATATTGTGGACTTCATTATTTTAGTTGATCGCTAAATTAATTTAAGAAATCGCAGATGGCTGCAATGTCGGTGATAGGAATTGATTTCGGCAATGAATCTTGTTACGTTGCTGTGGCTAGAGCTGGTGGCATCGAAACAATAGCCAACGACTACAGTTTGAGAGCAACGCCGTAAGTATTTTACAAATATTTGACATATTTTCATAATGTTGTTTAGTCATTTGTAGTTAATCATTGTACCTTGCGAAATTTAGATCAAGGTTACCTTTTGCGCCAATAAATACCGGTATATCAAACTTATTACTTGGTGTTTCATCGTAGGTTTAGTACTAACGAGCACTGAAGGTTTCTTAGTCGGTTACGGAAAATCAGATTCCACAATCGCAAGATTACTTTTTATGGAAACACTGAGTAGGGTGAAGTTGTGTAGGTTACGTTGTCAGTGTGATGACCAAAAATAGAAATCTGTCTTTTAGTCAGCGTCAGAGGTAACATTTGTTTTTTCGGAGTATGTTTTGTTCGACAAACATGTTGTAATTGTTTGTTCTCTTGGCGTTTTGGTGATAATTATATTTATGGTTGCTAGTTATGAGTAACATTACGGGTCGTAATGCGGTAGGAACTATTATAAAAGAATTTTGTAATGTAGCGCTAATGAATGCATCGCAAATTTAATACCTAAAAATATTACCTCATAGGTGTATTTCTGCGATGTAAAATTGAATTCTGATCATCAAGCAGCTAATGACATATTTTCACGTTGTATTTTTGTTACTTAATTTTTTCGTAACTGGTTTTTAGTTCTTTATAGACCGCTGAATTTTTAATTTGAATTCTGTTTTACCAGTGTTGCTTGGTTGCATTACAATTACATGGGATGATCACATCATTCGCAGGTCAGTGGTGATGTTTTTAAGATTTGTGTTTTTTCTTTCCCTTGCAGGTCATGTGTCGCTTTTAGTGGAAAGAACAGAATTCTAGGAGTCGCTGCAAAAAATCAAATGGTTACAAACATGAAGAACACCATACATGGTTTTAAGCGGCTTTTAGGTCGGAAATTTAATGATCCATATGTGCAGCAAGAAATAAAACATTTGACATACAGAGTAGGTTCGCAGGCCAATGGAGGAATTGGAATTATGGTAAGTTATATATAGACTTTAGCTCAACTGAACTAGGTAAGGGAACTCTGAATTGTTTGAGGTGTAGTTTGTTACATGTCCAACAAGCTGGTCTGTCTTTGAGTAAGAAACCTTCATTGCTTACCAAGCAAAATCGTGAAGTGTTCTTGCAGCAAGACAGTTTTAAGCTACATCTTCCTCTCTTTTTTTACAAGTTTTAATGAATGTCATGAAAGTATGATTAATTAGCCAAGTGGGTTACTGTGCAAAGTACGGCCAGTAGAAAAAAAACTGTTAATTTGGGTTGAAAATACGACTAGCTGCTTCCTTGGCGCTTACTCTTTAAGGATAAGTGTACCCGATAGCCGTAAAATATCTAACAAAGGTGAAATCCGCGCCGAAACATACGTTTACACACGTTACAGACTTTGCGTTAATAGAGGTCTTGAGTCGCCTATGACGTAATTATAGTTAGAATTTGGCGTAGCCGTTGTTTTCTTCATTCAAAATCCAATAAGCACCACTCAATATTAGTAGCCAGTCTGGTCCAGGCTGCATTACAACCTAACCACACAATCCACTAATACAGCTCATTAAAAATCAACATGCGTACAGCTTGAGGAAGAGTACATTCGCGGCAAAGATGGCTGCTGCAAATCGGCAATACCGCACGTAACCCGTCGATTTTCACTATATTACTTCTTTTCTACCTGTTTTATCGTCTTCACATACACTTTTTCTTAAATAGAAATGCCTAAGGAATGCGTTAATCACGTTTCCATCGTGAAATAACAGTTTCTTCTACTGGCCGTACTTTGCACAGCACCCGCCAAGTGGTCTTACCATTCAGATTGTGGTGTCCAGAAATTATACTAGGGATTGAGGTGCAGTTGTACACTGCAGAAGAAATTGTTCTGTGTGAAGAAATTTGGGGTAATATCAAGATGGGGATACCGCTGTGGCCTCGTGTAGTAAACACACAGATTACGTGGTATATATGACATCATTGTGATGTATGGTCCAGGCTGCATTACAACATTATCTCAAATGATGATTGACGAAATCGTATTTTATAAATATGCGTTTTGTCGTAATGCAGCCTGGACCAACGTAACCTTAAAGCATGATATTGCAGATATCCATTTTTCAGATCATATCTATAGCTGTTACTATGTTGGTATGTGTAGATTGAATATGTCACAATGATGTCATATATATTACGTGATCTGTGTGTTTACTATGCGTGGCCGCAGCGGTATCCCCATTTTGATATTACCCGAAATTTGCAGTGGAGCATGTTGTTACTTCATTTAATTTCATAACTGTGGTAGATGCCTGATAAAGGTTATTTGGATTAACTGTAGATTGTGATTCTGCTGTATTTACATTCTATGACATTGCAATACATGCCATTTTCAAGTGGTAATTAGGTTGTAATACCAGATGATGGTATTAATCGGGTTATAATCTACGTTAGACCATCCTGGCAGTCCAAGGTGTATCACAGTCTAACTATTCCCTGACAATATGTCTTGCAATTGACTACTGCATTATTAGTCCACACGGAGGAATATATTTGGTTACTGTGCAAAATACGGCCAGTAGAAAAAAACTGTTATTTTGGGTTTAAAATACAGTTAGCTGCTTCCTTGGCACTTACTCTTCAAGAAAAAGTGTGCCCAAAAACCGTAAAATATGTAACAAAAGTGTAATCTGCACTGAAACATGGTTATGCACATTGCTCTCTTTTCATTAATAGACATCTTGAGCTTCCTGTGACATAATTGTAGTTGCAAATTAGTGTGGCCACTATCTTCTTCACTCAAAATCCACTAAATACCATGGAATATTAGTAGTCATTCTAGTTTATGCTGCCGTTCAACCTAAACAGAACATAGTTGCGCAAATTACTGAATTAGCGTCAATAGACGTCTGAAGCTGTCTCTGACGTCATTATAATTTGGCATGGCAGCAATCTTCTTCACTCAAAATACAGGATACACCATGGAATATTCTAGCGCAGGCTGCATTTGAACCTAACCACACCCCTCCGCCAATACAGCTCCTTTTCCTGCATGTGGTAAAGCACATTCATGGTAATGATGGCTGCTACTTATCGGCTGATACCTCAGGTAACCTGATGATTTGTATTGTTGTGACCTGTCTGTTTTGTCAGCTCCAAGTACAATTTTTCTTGATTACTAATGCCTACGGCGTGCATAAATCACATTTTCATCCCAAAATAATGGTTTTTCTTACTG
Source organism: Vandiemenella viatica (assembly GCA_031002005.1). Taxonomy (NCBI): domain Eukaryota; kingdom Metazoa; phylum Arthropoda; class Insecta; order Orthoptera; family Morabidae; genus Vandiemenella; species Vandiemenella viatica. The sequence goes on along the minus strand of CM061920.1, from coordinate 342,536,151 downwards.
GCTGTACTTTGCACAACAACTATGTATTTTATGTTTAATTGTGAAAGGAATGTCAGTTATAAAATGTGAGTAGTGTTAATTGCACAGTGTGTTGTTACTGTTAGTGGTTGGAATAGAAGTTGAATTTTTTTGTTCATATTGACCATAATTCAGTAGACATTAAGATATTTCGACAAAAAGTTGCTTTTGCAGGGAAGTGTTACAGGAGATAGCGATACTGCTAGTACTGTCTGACTTGTGAGGTATCTTAATACTGCAGTAGCCAATCTAACTGGAGACCATCAGACATGTTACGTTGGATTTCGATCTCCTCCATATATGTTGAAGGGTACACAGAATATATATCTGTGGTGTATTTGTATCTCAAAATGCTCTCCAGATTTTGAGATATTCACATGCAAATAAACAAGAAATTTTATGTTATGTTTATACTAAATTATTTCAGCATATTTTCAAATGACAGCGTGTTCTATGTGATAGGGTATTAATTTCATATTTTTCTGACCCAAGTTCAAATCCCCGCAAAATCAAATATTTTTATTTATTTTTATCTTTAGAAATTGTCAAACTTGACTTATTTATTTTGTTAAAACTTCTTTTACACAGTTTTATTTAAAACAAATAACATTGCTTATAATAGATACACCAAACGTAATTTTGGCCTAATATGCCTCGCCCTACCCAATGAAATTAACCTTTTTTTTTTTTTTTTTTTTTAACTTGTGGCTCTACGCCTCGTCGAGGTCATTAGAGGTGGGATGGGACTGGGGACAAGGCCTTTCGAAGGAAGCATCCTGGAATTCGCCTGGAGTGATTTGGGGAGACCATGGAAAACCCAAATCTGGACGGGGATTCAAACCGATGTCCTCCCGAATGAATGAAATTAAGCCAGGAGGAGAATCTGCTAGTAGACTGGAATCTGACACAAGAATATTGGGGTTTTATCTAACAAGCAATACCGCTGCCTCGCGACTGTTAACGTGTCGTCATCGTGAAGTCACGTTCACGTACAGTCAATTTTTGTGACTATTGTACCGAGTGTAATTCGGTAATTCAAATGCTCGATCACAGTGCCATACAAAACACTACGAGAAACATTAGGAAAGTCATCACACAAGGAGGAAATCGTAAAGCGTCTGTTTTCTCTCACCTTATTGTCCACTTTCTGCACCAAACTTTCATTAACGACCGAAGGACGCCCACTCTTGTTCATCATGCACATTTGTGCGGCCATCTTTAAAAGCTCTCACCCACTTTCTCACCATTCCATCACTCATAATGTTTTGTCCGTAAACTGCGCAGATCTCACGATGAATATCGATTGGTTTTAGGCCTTTAGCACAAAGAAATCTTATAACACCCCGTACTTCACAGTCGGCGGGACTCACGATTATAGGAGGCATCTCAAACACTCAGTGAACAACGTAAACAAGGAAGAATTAGACTGTAATAGCGTCAGTACGTAGGCAAGAAATGCAGGTACCCAGTGCGCATGCGCTGAACGCCGACCGTAGAGGTGCAACCACGGTGTGACAAAACAGTACGTACTTAAAAACTACACCCCGTAATTTTCTATATACAGTACATTTCGAATTTTTTGTTTATTTGCATGTGAATATCTCAAAACCTATGGCGCATTTTGGGGAACGACTATACCACAGACATATATGCTGTGTACCCTTCGAGATATATGAAGGAGATTGAAATTCGTTCTTAAGAGATCTGATGATCTCCAAGTAAGACATTTTCATACGGTAATTGGGTGGGAATACACACTGGACCATTGTTCTAGTGATGTAACAATGTTCGTCTAAAAGTATAATTAATTAATGAGTTTTATTGGGTCAGGGGTCAAATTTAGGGATTACTGGAGATAGTGATTCCTGAAGGAAATGGCGTCTGATACTGCAGTGGTCAGATGTAAGACTCCACTAGAAATATTTTCCGAAGTACTTTTAACGTTTTCATGCTGGTCCAGGCTGTATTACAACGGAATTACTGCAGAAGTATTATGACATTATTACTGAATGTTGTTGCAGCGGAATCGCAATCTCCATGAGACCCCCCAATTTACATACACAAGCCTAACAATGCTGAGGGGGCTAATTATATGCTTTGTTTTGGGGCAAGGTCATTCCTTGTATTGTAAAACCGAGCGTGGTGGTGTAACGGCTAGCGTTCTGGCCTCGCATTCGGCAGGACGGCGGTTCGAACTCCCATCCGGGCATCCAGATTTGGGTTTTCCATGGTTTCCCAAATCACTCCAGGCAAATGCCGGGATGCTTCCTTCAAAAGGCCATGGCCGAATTCCTTCCCAATCCGTGCCCCCCATCCTTTCCCGTCTCTAAAGACCTCGCTGTTAGAGAAACGTTAAGCAGATTAAAAAAAAAAAAAAAAGTATTGTAAATTGCGCAACTGCAATAGCTTGGATTAACATATGTCCATTGTCAAACCTAAGGCAGTTTGATATGGTTTGATAATCATTCCTGAATGAATAAAAACCATAATGAATATAATGCATTAAATAATACCGCAGTGTATAAAATGTTTATGATATCACATTGGTTGCCATGTAGATCCTAGTGAAATTCCATATATTACCAATAAGATTTGAATGAAATTACTATAGTTTTAGAACACATTTCAATGCATGGAAATTGTGATGTACAAAATCTGACGTTTGTTGAGTTTCAACTGGTAATAACAAATGCATTGTTTGGTCGTGGCTATATTGTTCACATTGTTTATCATTTCTGTTATCACTTAAAAGTTATCCCCCTTCCTTTCTGTGTCTTTTAAGATCCACTTGGTCATTATTAATACAGTAGTTAGGAATGGTTATGCATACATATGTGGCATATTTTGAAGTACAAATCCTCTTTCGTATCAGAAATGTCTTGTGCCTCATAAGTAGTGAATATATTGACATGCCAATGCCGTGCTTGATTAAATTGTTTCAATAGTAGAGTTGTAAAAGTAACGATGTATTCGTCACATGACTTGAAGTACCGAATCATTACTCAAAAATTCATTTCGTGAATCGCATGTTTCGTTACTCGCCTGCGATTGTGGTATTAGGTATTATTCTGAAGTGTGTAATATTCAGTGCAGTAAATCACAATGTACGAACAATTTACCTAAATTTACTTTACTCAATGAACAATTTACTTCAACTTTACAATGTACTAACGAAGCTTCATGTTAGTGCTCAATATTATCGCAAGTAATGTGACATAGCAATCAATGAATTTTAAGAATAAAAAATAAAATCATTAATCAGAAACACGGATGAGTGGGAAAATTTCCACAGGTGCATGTGCTCTATCGTAATTAAAAAAACATCTTTTCAATGTTTACGAAAGAATAAAGTTTGAACATAGTTTGCTGTATACATAGGCACGTATTTGTGGACATTTTGATTTGAATTTGTTTCGTTACATATAAAAATGTTTGTGTACAAACACATTTTGCAAACATTATTTTTATGTAATTAATATTATTTACTGTTAAGTTTTGATATTTTAACGAGGTAACTAATTTTGACAGCATAAATACGTATTTTGTTTAACATTAAAATTTACATTGCATAATTTGTAAATAGGAAATTTGTATGGATAATTAGTTTTTTCATTGATTGTTCATTGATGAGGTTTATTGATTTCAAACATGTATGAAATTTGTTTATTTTAAGATTTGATACCTTCTATTTTATTTTATAGTGTAATTTACAATATAAAAGAGCTGTCAATTTGTGATATACATCTCTGCACTTATGTTCTAAAAATATTTCAATTTCATTGGAGCGCACACTCTGGTCGCAATTTCCCTTCACACTGATCTTTCCCCCCCCCCCCCCCCTCCTTTTCCTGCATCCACCTACATTTTCCCTTTTCAAATTTTAACTTTAAATTCTTTCAACATTTTTGGTAAATTATTCATCATTTCTCTTGGTAACTTATTTCAATCCCAGACACTCTTACCTAAAAAAAGAGAATCTTCCTACACCCTTGTGCCTGAAATCGAGTACCAGCTTGTGGTCATCGTCATCTTTTCCATTCCAAGCATTACTTTTAATTTTTACACCATTAAGTTTCCATGCCCCATCATCAATATACGCCTTGTACACTCCCATGACCCTCTTCACCTTCATGTCTTCCAATGAATCGCATTCCAGCTCTTTCATCATATCTGTTACTGATTGCATTCTGCGATAATTTCCAGAAACAAATCTAGCAACCCTTTTTTGCAGTTCCAGAATTCCATAAACAAAGAACAAGGTACGATGATTGTATTCCTTTTGGCTGTTGTTAGTTATTGTATTATTACCACAGGACCCATGTGATCAATGCAGTACTGGCTTTGATGTTTAACGTTTGGTGTAACCGAGACGCAATAACAATTATGAATCTACTCGCATGTTTGTCCTGTACTTTTTATTGATTTAAAAGTTTCAAATATTGATATTTTTAAAATGAAACATTTAAAGCAGGAGTCAGGTGCACTCTGCCTGCAGGCCCGATTTGATGGTATGTCCACATTTTTTTAACAAATCTATCACTAAAAGATGAAGAATTTACAAAATAAATGAAAACAGTAAAGGAAGACAGTGATGAAACCTCCTATCTAAAAATGAAATACTTTGAGATTATAATATTAGTTAAACGCATGTCCCATTATCATATCGGGCTTCTCTGCAGGGTTTTGAGTAGGCTAATTTAAAAAATAACCATCATAAGTTATTCTCACTAGATATTTCGGTCAGGTTAAAGGTCAGATTTTTTTTTTTTATTTTTTTTTTTTAATGCAAACAGATGTTTGCTTAGAAAGTAGATTATTCTTTCATATATAACATTCATTACAATAAATCAAGTGTACATTCAGAGGTTTTTCATGAGATCCATGTGATAATTACTATACTTTAAGTTTTATCCAAACGAACAACTTACCTAAACTTATTTTACTAAATAACCAATTTACTTAGACTGTACCAAGTTCGAACGAAGTCGTCCCGTATGTGACCTGACTCGATGTGGATACGATGCTTCATGATAGTTT
>CM061920.1:342499339-342530096 GCA_031002005.1 Vandiemenella viatica | reverse complement strand
TGAATACCCACAAGATAGAGGAAAAAAGAAACGATACACGAAGTATTTTTAATTTGCAACAAAAACTACAATTATTGAAGTAAATGACAAAAGCTTTTTTTTATTACTTACACTTAAGTACTGCTTCAAACTCTGGCTATTTACAAAACATGTTATTTGAATGATTTCCAATAAAAGCTGAGACTAGACGATTGCACTAAATTTCTATTCTTCACAGATTCCTCTAGCTGCTGACTAGCAAACTCATGACTAAACATTCGTCAGCAATCTTTTATATCACTGTGTCATTTCATTATTAATTGGATAGCCATACCGAACAGTTGTCAGAAGCATTCAATAAACATACTCAAAAAGGTACTGAAATCAGTATGATCTGTTTCTCTGATATAGGAAAACTATTTTAACCTTAATTTTTAGCCCAGAATATGACAGTGTTTAGCTAGTTCAATGCCATTTTTTTTTTTTGATAAATTGACAGACCCATGATACTGATCGATCACTGACAGACCGGATCTCATTATGGACTGTATGTAGCTCTTACTTTGTATACCTTGCACGTTTGCAAATTGTTCAGTGTTTAGGGCATACATAATAAAGAGTCTTAATATTTAATGAGAAAAATTCATCACTTTTTAGCAATTTAATAGTTTTAATCCATTTCTTTAGTGAAAAAAGTACCCAAGCTCATTATTGGCGACTTTAATAACCTCCATTAGAAGGCCAACCCAAACATTGCACCTGTTTAAACTTATTTCATTACATTGCTTTAAAGGGCTCCTAATTACCATTTGTAACACCAACTAGCAGATTGGTAGCCCAGTGGTTAAGACATCAGCATTCAAAAGTTTGTGGTATGGTCCAGAGTTCAAATCCTGGTGGGGCCTGTAATTTTTTAAGAGCTTTGATCATATGATCTATGTCAGTATAATCCATCATTCAGGCTATTTTAAACCATAGGTCCCAGAGTAAAGGAACTGGCAGTCCTACCTCTGACAATAGTTTAGTATTACTCCTTCGGGTGGATCCAGCCAACCCTGAGGTTGTGAAGTAAGTTATTTTAGTTTTTAACACAAATTAAATGAGGGGGAGGGATATTTCAGAAAAGATGCAAACAAGAGACATTATTGGTAAATATATGTAATGGTTAAAATGTGTGAATGTTCTCAAGTATTAAAAAAAATATATTACCTCACTCTAAGATTCATCATTTATGAAAACCGATATGTATAACTGAGGGATGGAAGTTAAGACAATTATGAAGTCTCTAAATTGAAATACACACTTATGTAAATCTGGTATCAACTGTATGCTTTTACAACACCCATCTCTACTTGTACAAAAATATGCAAAGGGCGGTATTTTGTTTGTTATGGCATCACACAAGAACTACCCAAAAGATTTTGGTCGAGTTTTCACAGTTAGAAAGCTAACGATAATGTAGCAAGACAGTATTAGGTAAGTTAAGTGTAGAAAGAGTGGATAGACAATCATACATTAAATGTATTTGGATGATGTTGAGGGTAGCATAAGATAGTTGGAGAAATAAATAGAAGTAATTGTTTTGTAAAGACTCAGTCATATAACAAAGCATTGTTGAGTGCAAAGGCACTCAGTGCAGTAAAGTGAGTGTTGTAGGGAATCTGAAGCTTGCAGTCGCGAGAGACGGAGGCAAAGTTATAGTGTGACATATGTAGTCCTAAAGTGATCCCGGCTTCCTTCAATTAAGTATAGAATGGACAAAAAAAAAAAATTAAACAGAGCAATATGATGCCATCCTTTAACTATTTTCGACAAGTGTTTCGAGAAAAATGACTAGTAGGTAGAATTTAGAGGTCGGAACGCATGTGTAACTTAGTGGGACTGAAGCGTGGTCAAAATCTAAAATCGGAGGAGAAGAAGTATGATAAGCCTTATCAATGGTCAAAGTAATGGTGGTGATGTGTATGTGTTGTGTGAATGAACCCGGAGTGAACTTTAAAGCGAACCGTGATATAATTTCTGGACCTGGTAGAACCTGCAAGCCTAACAATAATTATCACATAACCACACGCATTATCGCATCCCTGTATGAACAGCATACTAAATCATCACAATAGTATTTAAAATCTGTGGACTATCTTATTACCCTGATGCTGAAGCAGGTAATTTAAATCTTAGCCTCTAAATCAGGGGTGGCCAACCCACGGCCCGCCTTGGGCTTTTCGGCCCACAAGATTCATCACACTTTTACAAAAATATTTTTTATATATCATTTTTAATGTTATATATTTCTTTACAATGTGCATTTAGTATCATTATTATTGTATTATCTATGTTTACATGTCATAGTAATAGTAAACACAATAATTACTCATGTTTCAATTTTTCACTCCAATAAAATGTCTAGTGGGGCTATATAATTTTATATGCGGCCCGCGGAGTTAGATGCACTTACGAAAAGTGGCCCGCAAGATCATTTGGGTTGGCCACCCCTGCTCTAAATAGTACATTAACAACAGAAGGTGTGTAACAAGGGAAACTTAAGTCATCTTCTCCCCCCCCCCCCAAATAAAGTAGCTGGGAGCAGGAAAACTTCTTGCAAAAAATTTACTTTTCATGGTTTCTAATCTACAAGGATCGTTAACAGAAGTCTTAGTCATTTTTACTCCTATCTATCACTGTTAACATTATATTCATTTACATCTAGACAACTGCTCAGAACGGGAATAAAATTCCTTTTGAAATAGTTTGGTCTTAGTTAGCTACAAGAACTATAACTACATATAGAGGTATGAAACTGACAGGAATAACTGTTTACAAAGAGTATGGAAAAAATTAGCCCATGGTAAGAGTCAAATGGGATACATGCCTGTGCCAAAGATTTTATGACAAATTTTAGCTACAACAAGCAGTCTTGTTATAGAACGAAGTTCACGATGCAAATGTGGAAAGCAATACTGGGAATGCCGTTGCAAGGGCACTCATTGAGAAATAAGCTGTCAGGCAATACCAGTTTGGAACATGAAGGTCAAGGAAAGTGGCACAAACAACCACAATGATTAATTATGAGGAGACTAGAAGTCTTGGTATCCGATGTTGGAAAGGAGATAGTAACAAGTGACTGGAAACATTTATGAATGAAATCAAAAAGATTTGGCTATTTTTTGGATCCCTAAATTAAATAGAATAGCCTTAGTTTCCTGTACAGGACTAACAATGTACCACTCAATTTCAAAATCTTACTATCAAACTACACTATCTTTGGTGTCGTTGATATCACAGCTACCTTAGCACCTGTTTACCTCAAGCCTATAAAGCCACAACAGTATCTCCACCTAATTTGTGGTTTATTCAAAGCCAAATGCTTCTTCCTTACAGCCTAGATGTACATGCAGCAGCCATTTGTTTGGGATCAGTTACGGTCCTATAGTTGAGAGATTCCAATGAATTCGAGATTTTACTGGCATATTACACAAACATAGATAATGTAGATGCAGATAAGATTATAGGAAACATGCATCCCATTTCAAAGTTGCTCGAGAATACCATCCCACCTAGAAATCACTCATTCCAGCAAGTATGCCTATCTGCAGTGGGTTGCTTTTAGATGTTTACACACATAATTTCTATTACAGCAGAAAAAAAAAGAGTTGGGCGATTATCTTTTGGAATGACCTTGCCATGTCATATATCATCCTTATCATAGGTAGCAATGTCGTACTTTGCACAAAACACTGTTAAAATTACATATTCAGTTAATTCCCCTATAGCCAATTGCTCTGCTTATGGCTTTACTCCTCGTCAACATAGAGGTCATTAGAAGCGGGAACAGACTGGGAGCAAGGAAAGCATCCTGGCATTCGCCTGGGGTGATTTGGGGGAACCATGAAAAAACCAAAATCTGGATATTCGATTGGAATTCGAACCCACATCCACCCAAATGTGGGGCAAGAGAGTTACCACTCACTCACCATGCTCTATCTGCTTGCTCTGTACAAGTTTATTGTAATAGTGCAAAACCAACAGTGTGTCTAACTAAAAGAGAACAGCAAGCTGATCTCTGTTCTGCTCATACCTTTTTAACTAACTTGTATGTGTGAAAGAGAAGTTAGGCAATTGAGTAAATTTGCATCATTTTCAGAATGTATGATTTTTGATGGGTGAAAATTGTTTAATTGAACTGAATGGCTGTTTTAATTGTATCAAAAGCAGTACAGTGTATGCCACATTAATTAAAAGGCTGACATGACTGTTCGATAGTGATATGATCAGTGTACTGTAAAATGCGTGTACATATTTGCTAATTTAATTTAAAATAATTTCCTTATAATTTCAATTAATTCTGTACAAGCTTTAAATGTTTTCATACGATTTCTATTGGATTCATTTTTAGAGCTTCAGAAGTGCTGGTATGATGCCGAGCTCACTCAGAACAGAGCTCAGACATTATGTGATTTATTTATTGTAATGTGCTTTAATTTTTGGAAAGAAGTCTAATTTTAAAGTTTATGCATATTTTACTGAAGTGTTATGACAAAAGTGAAGTTTGTGGGCTTTACAGTACATCAACAATTTAAAATCCAACAAACTTTCATTAACATTCTCTACTACTGCCCCCCCCCCCCCAATCATATACATAAATAGATGGAGTGTTTGAGGCAGTTAAGCACTCAGCAGCAGAACTAATTCTGTGGAAAATTTATACCAGTGAAGATTTCGTGCAGAATAACACTAAAACATAACATTTCATAATGGTCAACAAAACATTAGTTCTAATTTAAAATGTAAATCGGTAAGTATGATACAATCAAATTTTTGAGTACCAAATTCCTACCACCAATCAAAATTAATTCAACAATTTCAATTACAATGATTTTCAACATCAGCAGTTATTAACAACATCACACACTTACCCATCTTCTCCCATAGACGCATCCCAGACCAGTTTGATTGGGTATGTTTGAATATCAGTCACATTAAATTCCCTGACTCTAATTGCAGGGGAAAGCATTGCACACTGTAAAGCACAGCCTCTTGCAACAGCTTCATCCTGATTCAAAGTTGTGCTTGGGTGCTTACCAAACACTGCCTCTATCAGGTTTTTAATTGCAGGTATACGGCTAGAGCCACCAACAATTTCCACAGAATAGATGTCGTCAAGTTTAAGACCTGGTGAAATAACGCAGAAAAAAATGTGTCATACCACTGATAAATTCATTACTGCTAATGTTTACATTCATTTTATGACACTTACCAGAGTCCTGTAAACATTTCCTTAATGTCTGTTCAACACGCTGGAATAAATGGGCACATAGCTGCTCCATATCTGTCCTATAAATAAAAAGTTAAAATTGAAAGCCAATATTTTGAAGACTGGCAGCAACACCCATCATAATTGAATCTTGTATGAAAACTGGAAAATTAAGGTATTAATTGCTCTTAAAATCTGTAGGCAAATGATTTTAAATGTGATAAATTTGAAATCCTTCAAAATTGAAATCATGAATTTCAAATTTTTAGTTGAAGCCCGTGATAAGTACTACTAAAAAAAAATAGTTTTTTAGACCTATATACTGGAAAATGATTTTTAAAACACTGAAATACAATGGGGTACTTGACACTAACTATAAAACCATGAAACCTTAATTTACACTGATAGAGTAAGTTGTTAGGATACCGAAAATCAACTTCATTTTTTGGATAGGAGTTAAAAACATACTATTTTTAATAAAATAAAAATGCAAAAAGACAGCTGTTAGTCACGTGACACGAAACACCAATCGGAGCGCATGACGTCAGTTGTTGGGTCGCGCCAGTTTAGCGGCCATGTATTCTCATGCGGAGAACATCTTTCCGTCGCTTATTTAAGTTTGTTAAGGTTTCAGTGCTGGCTGTAAAACATTTGTTCTTCTTATACTCACAATGGAAGTTGGTTTTATCAAGGCAAATAGCTCTAATTTGCCCAGAATTGACGTGATGATGCTGGGAGTGTTTTTGCATCAAACACCGATTTCTGATCACCAGAATTCCGGAATGTCAAAACGTCCAAGTAAATACTTACTTGTTATATGTTATACATAATACCATATTACGATAAAACGTTAGAATATAAGGTATTTTAGAAGCGTGTGTGTTAGTGGTGCGTTTTACTTAATACAGATTGGTAATTTGCGATTTTAATCAACAGGTCTACATTTCGAGTATTTCATTGTAGTATCTTTTAAAATGTGTTTAATATGACTGTTGCTTCGCAGAATCATGTGCAGTATTTAATTGTTAGTATAATTACTATTTTAAAAAATCCTTGAGTGATTTCTACAACTATTTTTTGCCGCGCTGGGTTAGTTAAAGTTAAGTCTGTTCACATTCGTTCGACGTTATTTTTTCGGCAGTAATGTTGTGAATATAATGCTTTTTCTTTCTATATTAGAGGTTATACAAGTTTTTGTATAGCTAGAAAAATATTTTGATCATGTTTTCTAAGAAAGTCGTAAACTATCGTCCTATTCAGGTCGAAATATTTTTCGATATTCGTTGAAGCGGGGATTCTACGATAATCGTCATAGATTCTTAAGTACGTGACAAATTGATTGTAAGGAATAACATTTTTGATATCTCGCTTAGTTCTCGAGATATACTATCTCAAAAGTGGTTAGGTCGAAATGCGGCCTCGACCAGAAGAAAAATTTCTCCAAATCTAAATTCGATAATGGATTCTTCAGTAACTCGAAGACAGAAATCAAAAGTAAAGACTAATTTTTTTTTATTCATTAGTACTTTTGATACTGATCCCATTATATGATACTCCATATAGTTTTCCAAACCGTTCGGCAACTATATCAATAAAAAAAAATTGATGCATTTACAACGAACAGCATTTTAACCTCCAGGGTCGTAATTTATTTACCGGTAATAATTTAAGTTTATCATAGCACAAAATATTGACGTACATAGCTTATTAAACATAATAAAATATTAAGCACAAACTTTCGTCAAAATGTTCTTCACAAAAATATATTGAGGGTGTTGTAGACACATAAGCCGGATCGCGTCGTGCAAGCATTAACCACTTTTTCCAACTACTTCGTTGCGTGGAACGGAAACAAACAATTTGTTTGGTGCATTAAAGGTCGTGTTTACACACAGAGGCACCACACACCATTTGTAAACTCTAGAACAGATTTTATTAATAAAATAAGCATACCGCCTATATGTTTACAATGGCACGAGCCAACAACTGACGTCACAAGAGACCAACTGACAGCTGGGAGCGTTTTGGCGCCAATATTCAAATCATCGCATAAAAATGCAAAATTTTGCTATTTTCCGTTCGTTATTTCAAGAAATAATATTTTTTTTGTTTATAGTAGATGACCAGCTACAATACTGACTACTTTCCCAAAATTAGTCAAGTACCCCATTCTGCTTTAGTTTCAAGAATAAAATTTATTTCCGAGATTAAACTCGAGTGTGAAAATACAAACCTCTTCATGTCTGCATGTACATCTTTGTCCTCCATAAAACATTCTATATTCATTGGTAGCTTAGTAGAATTGGCAGACATCTGCTTTTTAAGTTTTTCAACTTCTGTTTTTAACCTTAAATAAGCTCGAGCATTACTACGAGGATCAATGCGGTAACGTGTTTGGAAATCTGCAGAAAAATGGTTAGCAAGAATTTCATCAATATCTCTACCACCAAGCTGTGGATCTGAAGCACTGGCCAACATCTGTAACAAAGAAGAAATTCAATAAATACTAAACACATGTATCAGGCACAAAAATGAAACACTTATGTCAGCAGGGATCCAAAACTGGAATTCTTATAACAGATATTTACATGTACCTATTACTAGCAAATTACTTCTGCCTGGGGAGAGGGTTGAAACTGGAGCAAACAACAAATCTGTCACCACTGCAAGACCATAATATTTGAAAAAGGAATTTATTTCAGTGGTTTCTTACACAGACATCCTCCCCCCCCCCCTCCCCCAGCACCACCACTCTACCAACTTCATTATACCAGGATATTTCATTAAATATTGTGTATGATAGGGATTAGTAGTGCTTACCATACACTATAGCCAAATTACTTCAAATGACATTATCACACTCATTCACATGTAGCAAGAGAATCAATTGTTCAACCTTGAGTGTGTGACAATTATATCAGAATATTAGCAGAATTATTTATGCGACTAATGCCATTGTGACCGTAAAATTCTTCTTTATTCATTTTTCAGTTAATTAAATTAGAAGCTTCAATGTGATTTTCTTCAGAATAAAAAGGAGGAAACGTATCTGAGCACTGAGGTCAACAAACATTACTTTGCTAAATGGACTACATTCATCGCGAATTTAGCACTGTCACAGTTTCTACAATCCTGGTACTATTAAAAAGGAACCACAAGTTAATTCTCTTATCAACATTAAAATATAGATTATTTGATGCACAGATAGTCTCTTCAAAATTGTGAAGTATTGAAATTACTGAACTAGAGAGACAATAAAATTAAAATTTTAATCTAATCACGATTAAACATGATAGATGCTCATGAAATTTCATTTCGTGATTTTTTATGACCCCAGGCATTTATATAATTTGTTACCTCCAGGTAAATAATTTTGCGAAACTCTCATTTGTTTATGTCTATTAAATAAACTATAAGAAAATCCATAAAAAAATAAACTTCACAAACTTTTAACAAATATAAAAATGAAAAATTCCAATTTTTATGATTCACAAAAACTGGACTGATCACCAATTAGACAGAAAAGAAATACATTCTTCCAAAAATACCCCCCCCCCCCCCCCCCCCGATCTTGTTTCAGCAGGCCTCCTAATCGGAGCTAACTCCTAGTCCACAAACATATTCTCGTCCCATCAGACAGCCCCAAGGCTATTGCCCACACAATAGACTGCGCTGAGAGATGTACAACGCACCATATATCAACCACTTTTACCAACCCTGGTGGACACGCCACCTGTGAAACCTCCCAGCTGACCTGCAGCCACTGCCTGGCTACCTATTCATACATGGGTTTGACTACCAATCCACAAGAATGAATGGCCACCAACAGACTGTATTCGCCCGGAATCCAAAACAACCAGCTGTCCATGTCATCTCCCACAACACCAATAATTTTAATTCTTGTGTTATATTTTGAGTTATCAGAATCCTTCGACATAGCATCAGCTTCTTTGAACTCAGAAAGGGTGAGCTTGCTTACCAATACAAACTTGGCACAAGGCAATCACTTGGTATTAATTTAAGATGATACTCAGTTAACACTTTTCCTTCCCACCATCCTCTCCTTAACTCCACCCCTACATAAATTAAACCACCAATAATCAAAAATGATTAACTTTATACATTCATTGGTTTAAACATATAAATTTAAAAAATATACATTTATTTTTGCTTATTTACATTTCATTGTTAATATTTTATTATTTTATTCTGCCCTTTTCGCCTGGCAGTGGAATATCAAGTGCAAGAAAAATGTATAATGCAGTTGAGAAAAGCAACATTGAACTATGAATACAACATTAATACCACTTGTGGACTCAGGCTTACCTTCAGCTTCCCTTTGTGAAATGCACATACAGAAACTTGTAAAGAAGCATGGCCACAATCAACAAACACAACATTTCGTGGCTTCTCTTCTGGTGATGGTAAATCCTGCTTATATATTCCATATGCTAAAGCTGTTGCTGTTGTTTCATTCATAAGCCTCAAGACATTTAGACCAGAAATTGCAGCAGCATCTAGAAGAGCCTTACGCTCTGCATTTGTGAAGAATGACGGCACCTGTTAAATATAAAACACTTATCTCAGGATATTATTTTAACACTCCACACAGATTGATTGGAATATGAGACTTGACTTGCATGTGGTTGAAATTTTTGCAATATATCAAATATAAATGTTCTCATTATGCCGACTGCAAAAAGTGGATGGGAGGTGATGTGTGTAGGTTATATTAACCCTTTTTTCCATAAATTGAACTCTTAAATCAACTGTATATTTGATGAGCAAATGCAATCAACATTTTATTGAGTCCAAGTAGATATGACTTTTCCTCAAAATACTATTGTAAACTAACCATAAATAGAACCTTACTCTGGAGAGTGTTGCAACCAAAAATGTTATGTATGCTGCAACATTTTTGACGTTGCTTCACAATAGTAACTCAAAAATTACTATACTGCCATCACATACGAATTAAGCATAAACTGTGAACCTAAAATATTTACCTGAAGCACCAGAAAAGAATTTGGTTAGAACATTTAACCTTTTATCACACATTAAACTATCTTCCTTAAAGTACCTGTATAAAAATTGCAAATGATAACCCAAGTATATACCTACGTCTTCGAGAGAGTTAGCAGCATTACATGAAGAAGTGGTCAGTACCCAAAACATAACATAAATCAAATACAAAGCACAGCAACACATGATCACACTAAGTTAGTAAGAATGGCCATGAAAATGGGTCTCCAAACAAGAAAAATAAACTAAAAATTAAGAACAATAATTGATCTATTGCTATTAACATATGACAACTTCAAAATAATTGATCTATTGCTATTAACATATGACAACTTCATATCTAGAAGAGTAAATTACTTTTTTGGATGACTAAAGCAGCAGCCAAACAACAATAAGCAAATACACACAATTGGGTAAACAAGAATTTAGAACACATCCAGCTCAAAATGGGACATGCAGTCAGAAAGTAAACCACTTGCTTCACAATGAAGCTGATATCTAGTACAAGTAGGTAACTGCATAAATAGTCAATTTGCCATCCTCTATCTAGTGGGAACTAGATGGTTCCATGAATAATATTGGTTTCACTAATGAAAGCTGATAATGTTTCACTTGCAACCACTGCTATGGTCAGGCATCTAATTTTCTTCCTATGAGAAAAGTTCAATCTTTGTATGAGAGAAATGGTTTAATCCTTATCTTGTTACAGGCTAATTTGAGACTGCAGAAAAAGCTGCAGTCTCAATTCCTCACCATGTACCCCCCACCCCATTTCCTGCCCAACAACTGAAAACCTATCATGGTAAGATTACCCTCTTAAGTAACTGATGGGAGTCCAAGATATTTAAGGTATCTTGAACTAGATAGTTTGTTATGTGCATGGTTTTGACTGTATGAATGGAACTGGGTGAATAACAGCAAATAATGGTCTTTGAATTACTACAGTGTCAAAGGTTTTGCTTGTAACAATTCCTTACCATAAATGAATGTGGCATGAAAGCATAAATAAAAAAATGAAGAATTTCAAAGAACATTGAGTAACAGTGTTTGTACAATTATTTCAGTAGCAAACAATATAATGCTGTTGCACCATCACATGTACAAACTTAATTTCGCATTCTAGAGATATCAGTACAACCATAGTGGTGGTATGACAGCAACAGAATGCAATCATGGAGCATCAGAGCCATAACAAGACTGCATTTAAAATAAAAACTGATAAAAATAATCTCATATTGCAAGAAATAACTACACACTGACAGAGTGAATTTTCAGGCATTGCATCACAAATAACAAATGTCACCATTTTACAGATATTAAATTAGTAAACATTCATTATCAAAATGAATAGCTTGGAAGGAAAAAAAAACCTGAAAACGAGTACCAGAATTAGTGTTCTGGCTTCCTGCCTCTGATAATAAAATGTGTAATTTTTTGCCATAAAAGACTTAATGCAAAAAAGTACCAGTATATTTATGCAATGAAGAAAGGAGTTGTATGAACTTCACATTTTTTTCTGATCTTTTTCAATAATGAGGCTATTAGGATTTTTTTGGGAATTCAATTTGCAATTACTCTTCATTCATATAAATTGCAGCCACCTTAGAAGCATCAGGGTATGGTGATAAAAATGATAAACTATTAATATGGGCTAACAGCATGAATATTATGTGGAAAAAACATTTTCTATCCCCAAATATCTGGATTTGAATGTAACCGCCATGACATTTTAGTTATTCCCGGCGTATTGATGAAATAAATAATTCTCGGAATTTCTGCTGTTTAATTGATTTATTGCATTCTTTTAACGACGTTTCGGAAACTGCCATCATTGCCTTCATCAGGTCAACTCTTAAATACAAAGACAAGACTGACTCGCAAGCCAGTCCTGGCTCCTATAAATAGCCCGTTGCCAAGGGAAGCTTCCCACTGCTCTTCGATTGGTCGGCGATGCAAACGGCCTCAAATGGGGTGTAACCAGTTTGGCTGCATCTCTGCATCTCGTGGCTGCATCCCGTAGCTAATCAGCTGGATGGCATTTAGTAGCTCCATGGCGATATCTTGAGTGGTCATCCAGCCGAGTAACTACCACCCATAATGTTGCTCAACAGTTGGCATGTGCGGTCACCCATCCAAGTGCTCACCACACTCATCGTTGCTTAACCAGCGGCATTACACTACGGCTCTGGAACTGACCAATCACAATGACTTATCTCCCATTGGTCAATTCTGCTTGGAAGGCTGTGTCTAACACGTTGCTGCTTCAGGTTCTTTACGACTGGCTCCCAAGCCTCGCTCAGGAAAAGACCACCATCTCTGTTGATGCTGTTGTAACTTATTCCAATCTCCAGCGCTTCTCTGATCACCGAGTCCCAGAAATACGATATCTTAGCCAGAACTTCAGTATTGTCGAAGTTGATGCTGTGAAAATTTTTTATAGCATGTTCTGCTAATGCGGACTTGTCCAATTGTAGTAACCACAAATATCGTTGGTGCTCATTGCGGCATTCCTCAATAGTTCTTATGGTCTGTCTGATGTATACTTTGCCAAATTCACAAGGGATTGAATAATCTCCTGGGACTCTAAGGCCAAGGTCATCTTTCACCGTGCGTAAAATATCGCGCGTCTTTTAAAGGTGGACAGAAGATACTCCTTACGCCATATCGTGCTAAGATTCTTCCGGTCTTTCCAGAAGTATTCCCGGCACATGGCAACAAGGCAACGGTTTTTGGAGACTCTTGTTCAGGTGTTAGTTTCGGTTTCAGGGGGATAAGAGCCTGTTTACTATGTTCTTCAGAATAACCATTCCGTCTGAAAACTTGTCGTAGGTGAATTAGTTCTTCATGTATGCTATCACTGTCCATTCCTGGAAGTACTAATTAAATGCAAGCCAGATGGTACTTTTGGCGCATAGCGTTTACAGGAAAGCTACGCACACAGATCTGTATTTGGGGGCTACCAGTTTTCATCACACAGCTCAGCAGAAAACTGCCTTGATAACACTGGTCCATCGTGCGCCAGCCATTTGGACTGTGATACACCCCATCTGAGGCCGTTTGCATCGCCGACCAATCGAAGAGCAGCGGGAAGCTGCCCTCGGCAACAGGCTGGCTCGCGAGTCAGTCACAGTCTTGTCTTTGTATTTAAGAGTTGACCTGATGAAGGCAACAATGGCAGTTGCCGAAATGTCATTAAAAGAATTAACTAAATCAATTAACCGGCAGAAAACCCGAGAATTATTTATTTCATAACCACCAGATATGATGACTCATTCAAGCCCTGCTGTATACGATATCTTTTGTCTCTATCATATGTATCTTATATCATGAGCATAGAACGCATCCAAAAAGGAGGAAATTGGCCCTATACATCGAGTACTCAAAACATTCCCAAATATCCATTCCCTCCATTATTGAATTTTTGTATTTTTAAATGTTGAATGAATTTTGTTTTATCTATAAAAGCAACTCATAACACAACAAACAATTCAAGTGTATCACAAATGTGAGAATATCTGTTGTATGAATCTATCCTTAAGTGAATTCATCATCATACAAATCAAGGTTTCACTTGATTTATCCTAATTCATACAGCCTTTCATCACCATTGAATCCACGAAGACGAAAGTGATAAGTTTAAAGAGAAATATGTCATATTGTAGAACTAATTTCCACCATATCAAGCAACTATAATTCATTTTAGACCAACTGACCCCAATTTGCTTGATATAATATCATGGTCAAAAACTTGCACCAGCTAAACTGACAGCATTGTAGATGCCGCAAGAATGATTGATGGATGTAAAAAATAAAATAAACAGTGAGCACTAAAACGAAGATGTTAAAAATATACCCCTCTGGTTCATTAGTAAAAAATTTAGTCAATCTTAAACTTTAAACCATTAGAGTGTGAAATAAAGTGGAGGTGGAAGGTGAAAATTTTGCCATATCACTTGGAAATGATAGTAAATTTAAAGGAAAACAAACTAAAATATGTCTCATGTAATAACACCTCCAAGTTAAAAGGTACCGAGGAACATTTTTCACAAGGAAAAAGCACAATTTTGTGAAACAAAATATTTTTCATGAGGAAGAATTTTGAATGAAAGAAAAAAAAACATTATGCATAGTTTTATTTTTTTTTTCAAAAAGAAAAAAAGAAAGAAAAAGGATTGTATACAAGTTTACCTCTAGCTATGACTGTGCCTGGTACATTATAAGATTTAAATGGCATCCAAACTATTGATTTGATTCCAATAATTAAAGGTATGTCCAGAAAAAAGATAACACTGAAGACTTCTTGAATATTTAAAAGTTTGTATATTTTAGAAAAGTATCCTTTACACTTTACAGTACCAGTAATTGAACAAGACATCAAATCCAAGGGGGGAAAAAAAAAAAGAAAGAAAAAAAAACACACACACACACTCTCTCTCTCTCTCTCTAAGCAAACTTTCTTCATACTCCCCTTACTGCTGTAGTTTACAAAATATATTCAGAAGAAAGCTATTAGTTAGCAACGGCTTAGAAATATCCCACACCACATTGCACCGCCCCAGACGTGTCCAATCCGTTCAATTTCCAGCCAAAATCTGCACTTTTTCCTTGTTTACAGCCCTCCTTATACGCATTCTGTTCAGGAGGACTTTTGATCAGGCAAAGAGGATACTCGCTCTCACTCTAATCGCTCCGGAATTTTTATAGGTTATAGCTTGCAATTTAAAATGTTATTTTACCTTATGAGAACTTTTTACTACGTTTCATGGTTTTTGAGATATAAATTTCCAAAGTTAAACATTTGTAAATTTACGATTACTACTAGAATTCTTAATCCCTTGAGCTAATTTTGTGTCAAAACAAACTACGAAAATATCCCCAACTTCTGCAGTATGTTACATTACTGCGTTTATTGTATTTAATAGTGAAAATCAAATTTTCGTGATATAATGCAATTTTTTATCAACTTGAATATTAAAAATCCCAGAAATTACTGTTCCTATCGAGCTGAAATAACTTTAATTTTTCTTTATCAAAATTCTATCTACTGGTAACTTTACTCCCTAAAGTACTTCTTCCTTCCTTGAATTTGCTCAATCTTATTCTATTGTTCCAGTATGTGTGATGTCAATATTGCCATCTTGAAATAAACTTTTAATCTAACTTTTAATGCCTAACTATTGCTGGAATCGACAAGATATTCTAAATAAGTGAAATTTTATGTTTAATATGAATCTACTGAACATACTGTCAGGACCATAGGTCAAAATTGTGAAACCGATAAATATAATTTTATGTCTAGAAACATTTTTCTCATTTAGCTATCAATTCTAATGTTTCATCTATTGTGTATCTTTTTATGCTGAACATTTTTGTCACTATAGCTTGCAAATCGAGGCTTATTTTTTTAATCAATTCTGAAGCAACTTCTAACATGTGTGAAATTTTTCTGTAACTTGGTTTTGACACTTTTATTCTTGGTAAACTTTCTCATATCCTAAATACACAAATTTGTTAATTTGTTCTGCCATTAATAATCTTAGCCAGTATTGATTCGTCTCCCTTGAATGCCATCAAGTTTTTTTTCCCCCGAGGAGATTTTCAAATCTTAATCATTTGTCATTTTCATCATTAAGTAAAACACTCATTGCAAGTCATCTTTTTTAACTGCTTAACGTCTCTTAACAGCGAGGTCTTTAGAGACGGGAAAGGATGGGGGACAAGGAATGGGAAGGAATTCAGCCATGGCCTTTTGAAGGAAGCATCCCGGCATTTGCTTGGAGTGATTTGGGAAACCATGGAAAACCCAAATCTAGATGCCCGGACGGGGATTCGAACCGCTGTCCTCACTAATGTGGGGCCAGAACGCTAACCGTTACACCACCATACTCTGTGTCATCTTTCTCAGCTAAAAATCGTGTGATCATCAGCAAAAAGTATTATCCATATATCTGTTAAAAAGCATTGGTGATAATGGACAACCTTGTTTCACTCCTCGAGCCGTTTAGTCCGATCTCCAATATAACAAAAAAGTGGGGTTAGTTATCTTCAGTGCTTTTAATCTTACTGTTCAGTATTCAGCACATACCTAAAATGAATGTATATAATGCCCTAAGATAGAAGATTTTTCACTTCAAAAAGCAATATTCATGCAAGTTGTTGTTGTTAGAGTCAAAAATTAATTCTGGACTTTCTGTTGAACAGTGAAAGTTATTTGAGCATTTTAGTATACATTTTTAAATTACGTTACATTAAAAATTTTCCACGAGTATGAATTTAGTTCCACATGTAGTCAGTATTTAATTTACTTCACTTTTACAAGAGCCATGTTGCAACATTAATCAGCCAGTTTTTAGCGGTTACTTTGGTATCGCGGTCTGAAATTGTGGGACAAGATTACATTGCCATTCATGAAGTCGCTAACATGGGATATAGTGAATGTATTAATGTACAGTTGATAGAAGCTTTGATTTTTAACAGCAATAGTAATTTAAGCTGCTTACATAAGCACCTTTTTTTTAGGGACATGTATGGCAATGTACTGAAATTGTATCAAAAGATCTGTAGCAATAGTTACGGTGTAGGAACTATAAATCTGTACTTAACATTGTCTGTCAGTGTACCAGTACCAGGCCAGTTGGATATCCACTGAGGAAGGACTCCGTTGACTGTCGGAGGCGGCGTACCTCCCTGGGTCGTCGGGAAGCGTAAGGCCCGGACGGGCAGTTTGGGTGTCCTCGTAAGGTGTGCGCTTTGGCACCTTCTGGAGCAACCTGTGCCTTCATGTTCCACGAGTGGATAGACTGTTAGAGAGTTCGTGATATTCAGACGATTCAACTTCGTTGTATTTTCTGCTTCCTCGGTGCAATTGGAGATTTTCTGTTTGGTGTTCGTGCTTGCGTGGGACAATCTATGTCACTAATGGCTGTTCTTTCACATGAGGGAAACAGTGTATGTATGTTTGTCTGTACCCTTGAGGGGTGCTGAAACATTAAAACAGACCAGTGTTGGTTGAGCTCAACTGATATAAGTGACTTGAGAAGCTCGATCTTTGGAAATCCTGTTTAGGAACTTATAGCACCGGATATTCTACCGTTATTAAATTGTTGTTTAGACATAAGTAAATTTAAGTGCGTAAATCCTTGGACTCTGGGGCCATCATGGATCCTTAAGGCCAACTAGTATTGTTGTTATTTAATATAAGTATATCTTGAGGGAATTTTAAGTAACCGGTTGGTAATTAAGCTTATTACATGATATAGTGTGGAAATCTTATGTTCGAAGTTGTTGATATTGTTGTGTAAGGTTGTATTGTATTTGGTATTTATTGTAATAAACAAGACTGAGACAATTGTAACCATGCGCCCACATGCTTGCCAACTACCTACCACCTCAATAATATATATGAAAAAATCAAAGTTCGAAAGAAAAAGTATGTGATTTTCAAGGAGCCATATTCCCGAAAGATGAACCACGTAATAAGTAGTCGTTCTGGTACTTGCTGCATCTCAATCTAACCATATAGTGGTTGAGTGAAGGTGGCTGCCATGCCAAATTCTGACTATAACGACATCAGAATTGGCTTAAGACATCTACTGCCACTAAGTGAATAATACGCGTAATTGTATATTTCAGCACACGTTACATCTTTGTTACCCATTTGTTCCTGGCTTTGAGGTACATTTTTCTTTTTAAAGTAAAAGCGAAAGAAGCAGTTAACAATATTTTTAACACCAAAAGAGAAATTTATCTGCTGATCATATTTGAACAGAAAAAAAAACACTCTTAGGGAAACTGATGGGGAGTTAACAAATACCTGCTAGTGTGATTGTACTTATTAAGATGCCACACTTTATTAGGGAGGTACAATGGACCCACGTTGTAATCTGCAAATCTGTACCCAGCGTACCAGCCATCCCAAGTGTGGTTTACTCCCTCCTCAAACTACATGTTTCACAGACACCATTAATTATGTGAGGTGAAATGGGGAGGGGATCTGATTAAATCTCACCAAGGGAGAGGGGAGGAGGACAATGGAAATCTCAAGTCTACAAATGATGCATGGATGAGGATGTAAGATCTAGAATAGATGCGGAAACCAACCTTGGGAGGGGGGGGGGGGGGGGGGGAGGGAGGGAGGTATTACCGCCCTAGGAAGGAGTGGAGCTTAAAAAAGTCTAAAAAAACTAAGAGGTCGAATAGCAGGGTGGGGGGGGGGTCCTCTGCCCATCATCATGGGGGGGGGGGTAAGGGGTACTATCAGATCTCGCCAGAGGGGGCAGGGGCTGTCCGGAATTCCGGAAAAAACACCTCGCATAGTTAATGGATGCCTCCTTATTAGATAGAACACAACCTACACATTTTACAGGCAGATAAACACAGCCACTCCATTATCAAAACTATGATAAGCCTAGCAAGCCAGAAACAGATGGAACCTTGCTTTAATATAAAAATAATGAAAACATTTGATGATGATGGTGATGAATATAATAATCATGGGAGATTGAAGTGTAATACTAGAGGGGGGGGGATATTCAGGGGAATTTCAGTTCAGGAGGGGGCAAGGAAGCAACATGTTATAATTTAGAAAAAAAGTAAATGATTATCTTTGGAAGACATACAACATGGAAAGGGCACATACAGTCAACAAAGTCAAAAGAACGGTTATTTATGTTTGTTAGGATTAGATCAGAGCAGAGGTGGGAAAGTATGACAATTTCATTGTAAACCTAGCCTACTTCATATTTCTTTTTCATATTGAAACAGAAATTTACATATACTGTAAATGTGCATCTAGGAAAAAACAATGAACAAAGGAATGGACTCCAGAGGGCCATTATATGTGGTAAAGAGACAACGAACATTAGGAAGCTGGTCAGAACATGTAGCACAAGAAATTTCGGAATTTATTGATCAGAGGAAAATGAACAAAAACGTTCAAGTCTACGCAGGAAGACAAGTACACTTTTAGAATTTGAATTAATCGAAAGAAGCTAAGAAAAATAGCCGAAAGGAAAGTCCAGAAATTGAGAACAATGTTTTAAAGTCGACAAGACATAAGCGAGAATCAAACCAATTGGAACAACAGGAAGAAATATAAAAAGGAGAAATATATGTATACACCAGACTCTGTTGTAATGAAAGAACCAAAAACAAATAAAGACCACTGGAAAATAAGGAACTGAAACTAATCAAACGAATACCACAAATATAAAAATTAAACATGTCAACCATATAAAAAAATTTTACGATAGTTTCCAAACCATATTCTTAAAATGTGCTAACTAGAACAATATCTAAAATAGAAGGGAAAGGAAATGTGAAATTAGAATATCAGTTTATGGCATCATGTCAAATGTGGTGGTGTGCTGACGGCGCATTTGACATTAAGAAAACAAGATGGCCACTGAAAACGAGTAGTTGTAGACGCAATGTTTACATCTTGTACGCAGCAGTTAACACGAATGGCTGTAACGGAAACCTGCTTTGGAGATAAAGCAGAGGTGCGTGATTACGAACGTGAAAACCACTAATACAAATAGTAAGTGTAAATAAGCAGAAAATGTATGTATCAATTTAGAATCATGTCAAACATCACATAAGAAGTTTCCAAACCCAATGTAAATTTTAAAATAGATTCGTCGCCGATGATACCTCGACGAGAGGCGAAATGCGTACGGCTATAAAGCTACAAATACAGTTGCATTAGCGTTATTTTATCATTTAATTTAATAATAATAATTACATGTGGAACTACTTTCAGTCACATGAACTATGGCACCAGCATCATGACAATTATTAAAATAATGTTATTTAAAAATGCATACTGCACGTAACTTACGCTGTACAAGCAAAAGTCCAGAATCATTACAACACTTAACACAGCTTAAGTTAATGTTGCAGGCCAAGTTTACCTCACAATACAGTTAGTGTGTTAGTGTGCATGCTTTAGTCCAGATTCACTTCATACTGAAGGTGTATAATAAAATCAATTGTGATAATTTATGCCAAGATCATAAGGAAACTTTATATAGAAAATGTTGCTACAACTAGAAATTAGTTCCATTTCATTTAATGTGTCAAGGTGTGTCCATATCGTTTGATTTTGTAGTGCCAATATTAGCGGAGATAGTGGCTAGGTTGAAATTCTGCCTGGACCAGAATATTCTTGTTATAGCATGAGGCTGAAAGGAAATTAGTATTTATTAGTAATAAATAAGCTGCTTTCATGAGCTCTGTGTTAGCGACAACATGTATCCCGATATAAACTACTCCTAATATGACTTCTCAACACAAAAAGTTTCTGCCTTAGACCATCGAAAGTGAAGGATTCAATAGTTAATTGCAGAATACTGAAAAGTAAGCAAAAAACACAGTTTCGTTTATCATAAGCAACTATTTGAACTGATATCTACAAAATTTTTGGACAAAAATAAAAACGGGGCTATTTATCATAAGTACTAAATTTTGATAAAAATAATTTGTAATATTTGTAGAGTATGTATAGTTTAAAAAACACAGGCATTAAATTGAACCTAGGTGGTAACAAAAATATTTGTCACGAAGATACAAAAACGACATTTCGTGGACGACCATTTTGTCACTTTTAATGAACAGACTTTTGTGGTAATATGCATTTAGTATTGAACATTTTTTTCCCCAAGCTTTGATTTATCGCGTATATTATGACACACATATTACGAATGGAATTACGGCGCGATACCTGAGGTGTTATACAATTTCATGTACACAACTGAAGAAAGTCTGTTCATGAATTTACCGACAGTACGATTTAAAAAAAAAATGTTAAGTACAGATTTATATTTGCTACTTCCTAACTATTATTTGTCAGGTGCATCATTTTTAGCACTTTTAAACTAAACGCACACATGCATGCATATATCAGAAGGTTTTTGCTTTTATTTCTGAAAAGAAGTGTTTGTGATGTACATGAAAAGCAAAGAGTAAACGTGGCACTGCTGCGTATGAAGTAGGAAATACCTTGGAGTTTGGGAATTTATAATGGCAATTTCTAAACTAACTATTTATTTATTCATTTCCGCCGGATAAAAATTATCCTATTTCACTTTGCACACAATTTACTAACTTCATACCAAATTTAATATAGATCTGTTGAGCTTTTATGGCGAGATTGAGGCCAAAAATACATCCAAACTTTCTCATTTATATAGATACGGATAACAACACTGTGGCAACAATAATTTTAGAGAATCATGAAACTTGCTACAGTTACAGAGGTTGCACAGCAAAGCAGGAGTTATCTCCAATAACATTCAAATTGTGTAGAGGCAATAATGAAGTTGGATTACTAACATTTGAAGAAGAAACTATCAGTATGCTGTAATTGATAATAGTGTATTGTTAAAAAGAGAAATATAAAAAGAATATACGGCACAATTACTAAATGCTGGGAGAGGAGTTTTGACCAAACATATACCACAATAAGACAGAGATTTTGGGTAAAATATATATCAGAGAAAGATGAAAATCATTAGGGAAAGATGGGATTGGCAGAAATTATTAGAAGAGTAAACACTACATACAAAAACAGAATTAGGTGTAGAGCAAAACTTCTGCATTTAGGAAGCAAAATTACAGCTCATAGCCGAAGGAATAACGATCTTAAATTTAAAATAGTGTAACAAGAAGCTTTCAATAAGTTAAATCTTGAAACACTGCCAAGGATTTAGAAAGTATTTCCTTTATAATGTATGTAGTGAGCACTGCACTTTATGAAATTGAACCTTACATCTCCTGAAAACCAGGAACAAGAAAAGAAAAAAATTCTATTTTTTCTATAAAAGCGTGCCCAAAACAGTGTTGACATATAAACTTCAAAATCAACATTTGCACGAAATAAAAGGTAATAAAAAAAATCTGTAGAAGCCCGCAAAATGAAGATAACAGCAACCCCTACTTTAAGACTTGTACAATTGGTAGGGTTTTTTTTTAATCAAAGGAACAGTCTCTGAGAAGAACTGCAGAAGACAAGAATACAATATTACTTTGAAATATGTCCTGTCAAGTTGAATAAAGATGGAGGGTTACAAACTAGCAGTGATGTTTATAATATTGGGGAAAAAACTAAAAGATATTTGCACCAAAACAGAAGTGTGCTGGGATTGCAGGTCTTCTAAATCACTATACTATGTTCAGACAGGAAAGGCAGGTCATGATCACTCTGCTCTATCCCCACTCCGCTACCCCAGCCCCTACAGGCAAAGAAGAAACAGCTGCCACGCATGCGCAAACGCCATCACAACGTTTGTGGTACAATATGTTGCATCTAATTTGACGATTTCTTCAGTAAAATCGAACATTTTAACTATTTGTCGTGACGAAAATGAGTGAATCGTATGTCATAGAAATTTCGTGTTTACCAACTACAATTTCATATGTTAATAAACATAAAAATTATTTACATATCAATAAATAAAACTTACTGCTTCCAATCATTATTTTTAGTTTTAAAAGTAGCGCAAGACATTTTGACAAATCCGATTTTTAGACGTCTTTCCCAGTGGAAATTAAGTCTCTAAACACGTCGCTTAAATTATGAAATGAAAGTGATATTTACCCGAAGCGATAGTTTCTGTTTACAAAAATCGTTGATGAGACCACCATTGCATTTAGAGTGTTGCCAAATAAACTTCCTTGCGTGGTTTTGATTTACCCACGTCTCGTCAAGGTAGATGACATGCCGAAGAAGATGTTTCCTTCAATCATGCATTTTTCTTAAAAATGAGGCCCCTGCTGCAACAATGTCTGTCCTTTCTATCAGAAAACATCTACCGTCATTACATTTTCTGTATATGAAGTCGAGTGATTTTGATAACTTATACGCCTCCAGTGTAGTTAATTTTCTCTTTCAGTACCTCCCTCAATTTTAGTAAGGTAGGGTATTCACCTCTGTCATAAAATCTTAGAACGGAACATCAAATGACATCTTTCTGAAAGTTGTCCATCTCCGTGACCAGTTTTTCTCGGTGAATGTTTTTCTTTGGAGACAAAAAGGATGGCCCTCGAACACTCAGCTGTGCTTTGCTACATACACGCTGCACTGTTCGTAACAATACAACACACACCTCTGCCATAATTTTTTTTGTGGTTCCCTAAAAATTATATTAACTTTCTCTTTGGAGTTTTCTAAAATCTTAAAAAAAATTATACACACAAAAAATAATTTTGACTGTCGCCCAATGTAACAACTATCTGACGCCATTTCATTTACTGCGTTTCATAATGGTATATCGGAATAAACACGACAATACTGCGACAAATGACAATGCCTGTAGGCAGCGGTCTGCTCGGAGGGGAAGGCATCTGTAGGGGGTGGTGAGGTGAGGCACGGGGCACATGACCTTGATGCGCCAGATGAGACCGAACGTAGTATAAACAACAAGGTTACTTAATTACGTATGTTTTCACGGCGCCAATGCTTGATAAAAACTTCTCGGGTTTCAAGCCGCGTCAGAATTGAGCCGTCTGGCGACGTTTCGGAAGCTTGCACTGCTTCCATTGTCAAGCCCCCGCTTAACATTAAGCATTCTGACGCGGCTTGAAACCCGAGTAGTTTTTTTATCAAATAAGGTTACTAATCTTTTAGAAAAACTGCATTTAAAAAATATCTGACAGCGGAACTGATCAAACCCAAAATATGAACTGCTAGAATGAATGCAGCTTTACTCCCAATTACTAATATATAAGCAATAGTTTCTTTCCACTTACCGATATTACACAGTCATTAACTTTGGTTTTTAGAGCATTTTCAGATATTTCTTTCAGTTTTGTAAACAACATGGCAGTGATCTGCTCTGGAGAGAACACATGCTCTTCTTCTAAGTAATTTACCTACAAAAAAAAAAAAAAAGAATACTACTAGTTACCACATAGTGAAATTCAATATTTTATTCCTAATTCACAAAATATAATACAAATTCATAACACATTTAGCAAATGATCAAAGAAATCCAAAAATAAATTATAAAAACTACAGCTTATTCATTAATCAAAATTTATTACTCAGGAGTAAATACTCATAGGAGATGCCTCCAGAAGTAATCTGTCATTCTGTTTAGAAATCTCTAATCAACAGTAAAAACTGAACTCTATTGCAGACATTCCACTGCGTGTCCATCTATCTGTCAGTCACAGTATTGCAATACTTAATGGAATAAGTCAGAAGCTTCCAATTTGTATTGACTCAAAACCAAATATAGTATTCAAAATTTTGCGAAGTTATATTTTGTAGGGTTTTCACAGAGCTATTGGGGGAGTAAAAAAATATATATATTCTTTTTCTATTCCTCTGCGAGAGGTAAACATGTTTAGAGCTCATTATTCATTTAATATAGATGTGACAGAATAACAAAGCTGCCAATTTTAGACCATTTTGGTCTGTCTCAAAAATGGCAATATTACTTAAAATTATTCCAATATATATATATATATACTTCAACAGTGTCCAGCTAGTGGCTGTATCTGCTTTTGGCACAAGCCTCTCCATTTTCTTCTTACCACCTTGTTCCAATTTTCTTCTATTTTCAGTACATTCTTTCTCCAGCCTTCTCTGGTTATTCTCTGAACTATTTACCTTGAATCTACATTTCATGGATTTGCCTTAGTATTCATAAATTCTCTTTACCTGCCCATACCATCTTAGCGTAGCCTTCTGTGCAAGACATACTGTATTTAAATGAACAATACTAAGAATGCTTATGTCTAATAGTTTCCAAGCTGAGAATGAAACAAGCAAAAGTTTTTATTTTGCATATATTTCGTCGCACATTAATACTATTTTACGGAAAATGCTCGATTCAGACTAATTTCCATTGCTATATATCAAATCTTATTGGAATAGAATTATTTCACTATCAGTGTGCACAGCACACAGTGCAGTGTTGGAAGCTGTGAAGCGAAGTCCAGTGCCCAATATGAAAACAAACCAAGCAACTGCCTTCCGATTTACCACATGAGATCTAAGAAGGTACACACTGCACAGTTAAAATAAGCCTCAAAACCGATTTAGTGCCCTAAATGAGCTACGCCAGGCTGCTCCGTGGTTCGGATTCTACGTTAAATTGTAGGTCCCAGAGGAAAGGAAGTGGCCGTCCTACCTCTGACACAATGGCTTAGTATGCCTCCTTCGGGAGGATCCAACAAACTTTCGGGTTGTGGACCAAGTTAAGTTAAGTTTAATGTAATTTTAACCAAATATAACCGAATATGTGTACAAAAAGTGCTAGGCTTTAGTCAAACAACATAAAAAGTATGCTTCTCCTTGCAATCTAAAGTTAATGGGTGCAAACAAACAAACGTCAGCTCTGTCTACCACAGAAATATCAATAACTATAAATTTCGATGAAACATTACAAATAATATTTCAGTCTTCCACTTCATATGAAAATTTTTGGTAGGCCTACCATTTTCATCATTTTAATTATTCACTATGAGCTTCTTAAGTTTAGGAAAAAATTTAATCATTAAATCTTACCAGCTAGATATAAACACCAGCTTCTTGGAAGCACGCACTATTATTCTGTTTAAGAGACTAATATAATCCTTTAATTTTAGGAAATATAGATAGTTAAGCTACAGGATCTATCATTTCTGGTTGAAAATATACCATTCTCACATTTATTAAGCTCTATTTTTCAATGAAATATATACATAACATATTCAAATATAACTGAAATGATGTGTATGAAAGTACAATATTTAGCATCTATGGTACACCTAAGAATTATGACATTGAACATCAATCAATCATGACTGCAATGGAAGCAAATCTATAGACAAAAACGTACTCTATAAACTAACTTAGTCCACAACCCTAAGGTTTGTTGGACCCTCCCAAAGGAGGCATACTAATCCATTGTGTCAGAGGTAGGATGGCCAGTTCCTTTCCTTTCCTCTGTGACCTACAGTTTAACGTGGAATCCGAACTGTGGAGCGACCTGGCATAGCTCATATGATCAGACACAGTTCTTGAAAATTTCCACACCTATTGGGACTCGAACCAAGGACCGGAGCAACGAACTTTTTGAAAGCAAGCGCCTTAACCATTGAGCTACCAGACCGCTCATGAACTCTATATAAAGTAATAATTATTAGGCCTTGCAGTCAGTATATAAACAAACTTGGTCCAAGGATCATAACCTACAGATATATGAGAAGTTTATATGATCCCTGAAACAATAACAATCATTCAGTCACTAAACATCAGTAATAACATCATGCAAGCAGTACATTTGGGTAAACTGTAGATCGTGATATCGTTAAAACCACGGTAGCCTCACTGACTACAGCATTGTAAACACAAATATCACTTGGTGTGATTGATGTATTCAGTCTCCGTGAAGCAAAAAATGTCACTTACAGGACTGCACGGAAAACGCGTGGGGATAAATTAACTATACAAGTTTTGTTAAATAAAAATCTTATTGACTGTATGAAGCAAAATATTAAGCGGAATTTTCAATCACAGTTACGAAGTGTACCATACGGTATCAGTATCTAGAATACAGTCCTTGTAATTCTATATTGTGATACATTATGTCTTTACGAATTTCAAAATTTAATTCTAGATTTTACATTAATTAATTTACACATTTAGTGTGATCAAAAAAAATCTAATTAAACTTCCAGTCTCTCCATAGAATGAACATCAATATTCAATGTTCTTGGTATTATTTTGTAGAATTAAACCCATTCGCGTAATTCTATATCATAAGATCAAAATAACATTATTTTCTAACAGTGTCATTTCTGGGAAGAACATTATCATCTATTTCCAGAAATTACCTATCATTTCTAGTTAGTCAACAGAGGTTTCAATACTTTAAATGAATTGAGTTACAAAGTGAACAGGAAATTCTCAAAATGGTGAGCAAAGATTTAGTTTTATTCATAGTAGGCTCATCAATTTAAGTAACTTATCGAGAGAAATGCTGGTATGTCTCATTCAGCAACGTAGTGACGTCATACTGTACTCTCCATCCAGAAGTGTTTACATCACAATGCAGCAAGTGGTATCATGATCTAGAGTTTATCTGTGCATTATGCTATGATATGGTTTAATTACATATTGTGATATTGCTATACCACCAGAGCTACAAAATTAATACAAATCTCTTGAAATGTTTGTTAATACCTTTGTTGTAATGTTTTCTTGAATTTTAAGTTTCTCTCCGTTACAAAAAGTCACAAGAAATTTGCAGTCACAAAATATTTTTTCCACAGGTACTCTGTTTTTGCCAACTGTAAATGCCATATATATATAAAACTTTAATAAAATTTTCCACTTGTGGTTTAGGCCACATTTCAACCTAACCACAATTGGTAGGAAGAAGACATGGGTTTAGGTTGATACAATCCCTGTATCAACAATGGTGTTTGTATAACGTGTTTACAGTGCTGTAGCTGTTTTGCAATCTAGAATTAAATCGTAATATTAATGTCATGTGATGTTAGCACACATCACTGTGCACAGTAAGTACCCATAACGATTCATATAAACAGGTAACACCAACCATATGGAAACGTTGCTAACTTCTTGCAACAAAATACAATATACTCTGCATTTTCTTGGTGTTGCACTACAGCTGCATGAATTATTGGTCCAGGAATCTACCTACTTTGTGCTCAAAAAGTAGACTTGATTCCAAAACAAAACAGCTGCTATGGAATAAGAAGGCTGCACATTTTACTCCAAGTCGTAGTTGACCAAAAATGCTCAGGATGAAGCAGAAAGAGCAGTACACACATCTTAGAAATCAAATAAAAAATGGGACATAAAAAGGCAAAAGGAGACTGGTTGCAAGAAAAGTGCAAAGAAGTAGAAAAGGAAATGGTTGTAGGTAAAGCAGATGTGGCCTACAGGAAGATCAAACAAAATTTTGGAGAAATAAAAGATATATAAACATTAAAGCTTTTGGTGGGAAACCTTTTGTAACTCAGAAGACAGAGAGAACCAATGGAAGGAAAAGCATTGAGAAACTGTATGATGGGGATGATTTAAATAACGGGGGGGGGGGGGGGGAAGATGTTAATGACGACTCATGAGACCCAGTTTTAAGAACAGAATTTAAAAGATTATAAATCAAATAAGTCAGTTAGAAATTAGATTCAGAAAGAACTTCCGAAATACCAAGGAGAAGAAGGAATCCAAATATTATTCAAACTGCTATCAAATGGTTACGAAACAGGGGAGATTAAAACCGATTTTTTAATAAAAAATATCTTTACACTTCCGAAGAAAGAACAAGCTGACAAATGTGAGAATTCTCGCACTATAAGTCTGAAATCACAGGCTTCAAAATTACTGAACAAAATGATACACAGAAAAATGAAAAGTGTAGTAGAAGGGATAGATCAGCTTGTATTTAGGAAAAACTGGTACACTAGAAGCGATTCTGGCCTTAACATTAATACTTGAGGGGAGGATCAAGGAAAAAATATACTTTTCTGGTGTTCGTTGATTTAGAAAAAAAAACTTGATGTTAGATGGGACAAGATGTTCTAAATTTTAAAGTGCTCAGGTCTAAAACACCAATATAGAAGAATACTTTACTTTTACTATAGCTACTTCATTATTATAGAGAAAAGGTTGTAGACTATCCCCACTATTATTCAACTTAAATGTAGAAGTAGCAATAAAAGGAAGTTAATGAAAGATTTGTATGCAGCATAAGTGTTCAACGAGGGAAGAAAAAAAGGAAACAAAATGCTCCAATTTGCAGATGACATTGTCTTGTTAGCAGAACAGGCTTAGGATATCCAGAAGTTACTGAATGTCATGAACAATATACTGAAGGAAGATTTTGAATAAAAAAAATAAAAAAAAAAGCAAAGCAAGACAAAAGTGATGAAATGTAGAGAAATAATACCAATAATAGTAGATTAAATATAAAAATAGGGTTGGATGTGATTAGTGTTGTAAAAAAAAAAACGTTTTTTTTCTGGCTTGAAAAAAAAACGTGAAAAAAAACTGTGAAAAAAAAAACGTGAAAAACTGTGAAAAAAAAAACCATGTTTTTTTCTGGGACACGTTTTTTTTCACAACTACTAAATCTCAAATTTGTAAGGCAGTTATCGTTTAAAATGATTATTTTAGAGTTTATTCTAAGTACTTATCTTAGTTTAAAATCTATATTTTTCTGGTTCAGTAGGGAAAAAAAAAATACGAAAATATTGGCAACATTGACTGAAATTTTCTTTTTGGGATTTCCCGAAGAGACTAGGTTGCGCGAGAAGGAATCCCCATTCCCCATTATTTGGATTGATATTTGCTATTTGAAATAGTGCTGCCAGCCCTACAAATTTATTTGTAGACCTACAGATTTTTTAAAAACATTAGGAATTTAAAATTTATCTAGGGTTTTTTGCTTCTTTTTATTACTTATTGTGCTTTCCTTATTCGTATACTTGTTAAACTCTCAGTGTATAGTGATACTGACTCATTAAATTGTCAGTAGTTATGAATCGTTTCCTTGCAACTGTTGGTGTAAACCGGAGGTCCACAAACTTTTTACCCCCTCGACCCCTTGATACGATATTTGCCTTCTTATCGACCCCCACAAGTATTTAATAAAAACATTAAATCATTTTTGGCATTTCTGATGCTAAGCAATAAGAAGGCCTGCATAACAACTGAACAAAATAATTTATAAAATCCACCAAATAAGAGCCAAAAAGAGCAGATGGTTGTTGCATTGTTTTAACTTGTCACATAGCGATGGCTCCACCATCCTAAGGCACTCTTCGGATGAGTCTCTGCAACTATCACCTCTTGACACCCACCTTACCTCACTGAGCAAAAGTAATTGGTTGAAAGTTTCATCATTTACTTCACATGACTTCACAAACAGACGAGAATTGGGAGGATGAGCTTTACTTTTATTTATTGACCTGATTTTTAGTAGAACATTCCTATTTTTTCCTCTACATTTTAACTGATCCTCTTTAGTATTAATCGACCCCCTTTTGACCCCCCTATATTAATCGACCCTGGGAGATCTCTTATCGACCCCAAGTGATCGGTATTGACTACTTTGGGGACCCTTGGTGTAAACCAACTATTGAAAAGAAGTAAAGCTCATATTTTGTATGATAATAGATTTAAATTCAAACTTAAAAGACCGTAATACAGAACTATCGGCGCAGTCTTTATACACAGTGTGTACTTTGCTCACAATTTAAAATTGAAATCTCAAAATCTTTTGCGTACAATACAAGAACAACCAGTAAAAGAAAATGTAATTATTTCTGAAGTTATGGATCTAGAGGAGACAGAAAATTCCGACACTGACCGAACTAGTGTTGGTAGTGCTGATACTAGTGAATGTGGTACTGACATAGAGGATGAATAGAATTATGTTACCTATATAGATACACTTATGAATCATTATATGAGACATAATATGATTCAGTAAGATTTAAAACACACTTGTAAAATGGAATTTCCTTAAATAAAACTATAATTTATCA